>JAWPHD010000438.1:0-471574 GCA_037043455.1 Cyrtodaria siliqua | reverse complement strand
TAAAAAGAACACTATTTGCTATAATAAACCCAACCAAACTATTCAACACTATTTGCTATAGTAAACCCAACCCAACTATTCAACACTATTCCAACCCAACTATTCAACACTATTTGCTATAGCAAACTCAACCTAACTTTTCAACACTATTTGCTATAGTTAACCCGACCTAACTATTCAACACTATTTGCTATAGTAAACTCAACCCAACTATTCAACACTTTTTGTTATAGTAAACTCTACCCAACTATTCAACACTATTTGCTATAGTAAACTCAACCTAACTATTCAACACTATTTGCTATAGTTAACCCAACCTAATTAGTCAACACTATTTGTTATAGTAAACTCAACCGAACTATTCAACACTAGTTGCTATAGTAAACCCAACCCAACTATTCAACACTATTCCAACCCAACTATTCAACACTATTTACTATAATAAACCCAACCCAACTATTTAACACTATTTGCTATAAACCCAACCCAACTATTCAACACTATTCCAACCCAACTATTCAACACTATCTGCTATAGTAAACTCAACCCAACTATTCAACACTATTTGCTATAGTAAACCCAACCCAACTATTCAACACTATTCCAACCCAACTATTCAACACTATTTGTTATAGTAAACTCAACCCAACTATTCAACACTATTTGCTATAGTAAACCCAACCCAACTATTCAACACTATTCCAACCCAACTATTCAACACTATTTGCTATAGCAAACTCAACTTAACTGTTCAACAATAGTTGCTATAGTAAACTCAACCCAACTATTCAACACTATTTGTTATAGTAAACCCAACCCATTCAACACTATTTGCTATAGTAAACCCATCCTAACTAGTCAACACCATTTGCTATAGTTAACCCAACCGTATTATTCAACACTATTTGCTATAGTAAACCCAACACAACTAGTCAACACTATTTGCTATAGCAAACCCAACCTAACTATTCAACAATACTTGCTATAGTAAACCCAACCCAACTATGCAACATTATTTGCTATAGTAAACCGAACCCAACTATTCAACACTGTTTGCTATAGTAAACTCAACCCAACTATTCAACACTATTTGCTATAGTAAACCAAACTATTCAACACTATTTGCTATAGTTAACTCAACCGAACTTTTCAACACTATTTGTTATAGTTATCCCAACCCAACTAGTCAACAATATTTGCTATAGTAAACCCATCCCAACTATTCAACACTATTTGCTATAGTAAACCCATCCCAACTATTCAACACTATTTGTTATAGTAAACCCAACCCATTCAACACTATTTGCTATAGTAAACTCAACCCAACTATTCAACACTATTTGTTATAGTAAACCCAACCCATTCAACACTATTTGCTATAGTAAACCCATCCTAACTAGTCAACACCATTTGCTATAGTTAACCCAACCGTATTATTCAACACTATTTGCTACAGTAAACCAACCCAACTAGTCAACACTATTTGCTATAGTAAACCCAACACAACTAGTCAACACTATTTGCTATAGCAAACCCAACCTAACTATTCAACAATACTTGCTATAGTAAACCCAACCCAACTATGCAACATTATTTGCTATAGTAAACCGAACTCAACTATGCAACACTGTTTGCTATAGTAAACTCAACCCAACTATTGAACACTATTTGCTATAGTGAACCAAACTATTCAACACTATTTGCTATAGTTAACTTAACCCAACTATTCAACACTATTTGTTATAGTAAACCCATCTCAACTATTCAACACTATTTGCTATATTAAACTGTACCCAACTAGTCAACACTATTTGCTATAGTAAACCCATCCCAACTATTCAACACTATTTGCTATATTAAACTGTACCCAACTAGTCAACACTGTTTGTTATAGTTAACCCAACCCAACTATAGTCAACACTATTTGAGATAGTTGACCCAACCCAACTAGTCAACACTATTTGCTATAGTAAACCCAACCCAACTAGTCAACACTATTTGTTATAGTTAACCCAACCCAACTATAGCCAACACTGTTTGCTATAGTAAACCAAACCCAACTAAAAACAGATGTTCCTTCTCTAAACTCCACTTGGTTCAAACCTACCTCCGGTCCATACACCCCGCAGTGGTTACTTCCCCTTTCTGTTTTAGTATAGCTGAAATCCAGCTAAGTTTAATTTTTTGGTTAAATATGTTTTAGGTCAATATTTCAACTTGCTTTTGTTCATAATATAGGAAAATAGTGTGAAATCGGTATCTGGTTACAAAAATAATTTATATATTTAAAAAAAAAATATTTTAGCTAATATGAACACCGGTTACTTGGTTACTTGTAAACAAACATGTCTTTTGTTGAGAACATTACAGAAGCTGGGTCTAAATTTAATAAAGAGATTACACCGAAGCATAGACCTATACATACGTATTTAAATCTATGACCAAAGCCAAAACAGGTTGAATGTTTTCAACATCTTCTCGAATGTGATGATGTTATTGCCAATTGCCTGTTTGTTACGGCAAGAGTTTGCTGTACCAAGCAAGCATTACTTAGTGTATCGTCATTTTTTGTAATCACATGGCCTCAGCTATCGGCATGTGATTTTTATGGTGGCAAGAATTATTGGCTACAATATCACGGCGCGGAGGTTGCTTCCGGTCGCAAACGATTCGCAGCAGAAATCGCAAAGACTAGACTGCTACACAGCCGTCAATAAAATTAGCTTGTTTTAGTTTAACGGGATATTCGCCTTGAAGCAGTCTATCGCAAGGACTAAATGGTTTTTTTTTTAATTTTTAAAGGGACACATTTTTAAAGGGACACATACACGGCAATCATAAAGTAGTTAACCAACATCAAAAGTAGCTCCTCAAATTATTAATCCAGTACTAAGTATACTTTAAATCGGTTTGCATATACTAGTTAAAATATAAAAATAAAAAGAGGGTGGGCGGAGACGGGGTAATATAATTTGGAATCTTAATGTTTTCTTCGTTTTTCTACCATACCGTATGTTTAAACATATCATTGTTGAAATACAATAAACGATTAGAAATGCATGTTTGAAACAAATCAAAAAAATAATCTTTGAAAACTAGTATTTAATAATTATTATTTATGGTTTATAAAATACGCAAGTTATGTAGAAAAACCATCTGGACGCATAGATTAAAATCAGCTCTTCACCGATATTCATCACGACAATTCTGCAATTATTTCCGAAATGAGTTGAGACCCCACATGACGACTTCCTATACAAGTATATGTAAAATACTTCACTCAACTGTATCAATGAAACCTTGAATAGCCTTAAACGTATAGTCTACGTTAGATAGTGGCAACTTTAATGACTTTATTAATTTGTTTGTCAAAGTCCGTAGCATAACGAACCATTGTGTAGTTTTCCGATATTAATAAAACAAAAATTGTTATGAATAACTTTGTTATAGTCCCTTTAAAGGGGCATATATGGTAATCGCGTGTGTTTAAAACTCACGACGTCCCGTTAGCTTGCATAAGCGCATTTCATTGTAATCAATTATTTGAACAGTTCAAAGATAAGTGTGCATAAAGAATTTTTGATTATATAGTAAATGGTATATTAAAGCTAAATAGAATAACAACAACAACATAAACTGTATTACTCTCAGGCATCAACATGGAACATGTAACGTAACGAACCTCCAGATCATAATCCGCTTTTATCACAGACTTCCCCACAAATATCTTGTTTTTGAATATACGATACAACATAGACCTAGCTAGTCATATCAATCAGGATTTCGTTGCCGGGTAATAAAGCTTTATCGGGTGAAAAAATGTCATGTCAAGAAAATAACCGAATTTTCATCTCGATCCTTTAACCGGAGTGATACGGAAATAACCGATTAGTTACGATTGTATACGATTTGTCACGGGTATTGTTTGTCTAGTGACTTCCCACTTAAAACAATGCACCTTGATTAGAAAATTTCAAATTCAATGAAATTCATTTTCAATAAGATTTCGGACAAAAATAAATGTTGTGTCCATGTACCACTTACGCGACAGAGCACATCAGAATGGACTATATCTAAACCTTTTTTTTCACCCTGGAAAACAGCGTTCTGAGTGAGCTGAAGTTGAAATTTCGACAAAGCTCAAGTATATGATAAATAGAATAAAACATGTGTATTTTCATATCACACCCTATATCAGGCCCTCGACCCATATCAGCCCTCGAGCTAAAGCTTACGGGCTGATATGGCGTCTCAGGCCTAATATGGTGTGATATGAAAATACCCATTTATTATACTCTATTTATTTAATTATAGGCAAGCTGATTAACATTCAAATTGATACTGAATTAAACACAGTGTCTAATTGTTATACTTGATGACTACTACAAGATTGCCGTGTGTCCCTTTAATTCATTACTATGACGTGCAAAGGGGTCATATCTTCAAACGAAGATATCTCTCCATTCCCGTGCGAACTTAAGCTTTTATGAATGCGTAATTTGTAATATAATTAATAGGAACTAATAGTAATTAAACAGGAATATAATTTCGCAACATTTAAACGTTTTTGCCAGCGATAAAACATATTAAATAAGTTTTTTTGCTACCAAACTCATTCATCCCGCCAAATGCTGTCAGCGGTAATATTTTATTTGAGTCATCCATCATAGCGGTGGCCTTAACGCTTTTGTGTGAATAAGTTTTGTAAATTAGTATTGATATGTCGAAGTGTGTAGCCGATAAAGCAGGTATCTTAATTAAAATCTTTGTGAAGTTTACCGCGTATGCTACACGGTAGGGTGTTATATTTCTGATAAGTAGTGTTCTGCTTCGAAATCAATCTATAGGTTAAATGCTTTTTAAGAAACCTTTGTTCGTCTGCTTGGTCGCTCCGTATGTTATACAATAAATTATTGTATTAAACATAATAATTCACATTAAAGCCTATGTATGAACAGTTATCTTAATTATGACTTAACAAAAACTGACTATGTGTTTTTTTGTAAGACATTTTATCCATATAACCTATTGATTTTAATCAATAAATCAATTATTCATTCAGTTAGTTGAACACATATAATCGCAGAATCAGCTTAACCACTTAAAACACGAATCTGTCATGTTAATGCCAATGTAACCATTGTAACGTATTAAGCCGTTTATTTTAAATACGTGTTACACATGTAATAGTTTGATCAATTCTTAGGGCAGACGATGATAAGAATGGCTTCATCAAAGAAACTAACCCGCCAAATAAGGGCAAGATTACACTACAAAACCGTTTATCAAAACTCTATCCAGGTGTTCAGGTCATATACTAATGTATATGTGTCGATTAAAAGTATAGGTTTAGTTATGGTTTATTAAACATATCCGTGGTTGAAAATGCGTAAAATGAATTATGAGTTGGTAACCCTTAATTCGATGCTCCAGTTTTGGGGTTTGGTTTGGCTGGATAAACCCGTTTATACTGTGCCTATAGAGTTTAGATTCTCAAAATGGGTCAGTTATATATACGGTGTCAGACCGGTGAAAATCAGCCTATTGAACACAATGCAATATATGCTATATTTGGAGATCAGTCACAAGTTCCACAACATTCGTTCGCTTAAATACACTTTTACTCTGTGTATTAAACACATTTGGCTAGCAAACGGTCCCATAATTGGAATAAAACACCGATTCAGTTTTTCAACATTTCGCGTCATTCATTCACACTTTGCGTATTTTGAAATAAACATCTGTCAAAACCGCATCTCTACCTAACCTCTGTGCCCATACTCTCCAAAGAAATAATCCTGACAAACACAGTAAAATACTTACTATTCATGACAACAGACATACTACTTTAACCTCAGGTTAGATTTAACAATGAAATAGAAACTAATCTTGGGAAAAACACATGCAAACTAGAAACTTTGGATTCTTTCAAGGAACGATTTCAGAACCCTACTTCCTGACTGGTCTGACACCATACCTCATCGTCAGCAATCTCTACCCAGAGTACACTCGTTCCCCATTTGAATATATGTGAGTGCAAGGAACGATAACTCTGCGTGGAGATTGCATCGTCAGTAGGTTTATAAACGGTGTAGACATATCATCACATCCCACAACAACACACAGATAAAGTCCAGACATTGTGCCTATAATCGTCGGGTAGGACGCCTGTCGTAGGTGGAGGGACTATAACCCTTAGAAATACACAGACACACACACACACCGTAACCTATGGCTGTTGTTGGCGGGACAGTTACTTAAAATAAATACATTTATATACAAGAAAAACTTGATGCAAAGCATCAATTCGGCGCCAAAATTTTGAAGAATTAAAACATACGTTATTAAATAACAGTACACGTGTTTATCAGTTATTTTAACTATCTTATCATCAGTACTAAACCTTGGTATATTTAGTGGTCATGGACATAATATTAACAAACGTTGCTATGTTGACTTGGTTAAATGTATTTTGAATTAACTAGGTCATTCAGACAATTTTCCAAACGGCCCGGCCAGACATCACGGCTGTACACTATGACCTGCCCAGGCTGTGTAAGAGCAGCCCGGCCAGACATCACGGCCGTCCACTATGACCTGCCCAGGCTGTGTAAGAGCAGCCCGGCCAGACATCACGGCCGTCCACTATGACCTGCCCAGGCTGTGTAAGAGCAGTCCGGCCAGACATCACGGCCGTCCACTTTGACCTGCCCAGGCTGTGTAAGAGCAGTCCGGCCAGACATCACGGCCGTCCACTATGACCTGCCCAGGCTGTGTAAGAGCAGTCCGGCCAGACATCACGGCTGTCCACTATGACCTGCCCAGGCTGTGTAAGAGCAGCCCGGCCAGACATCATGGCTGTCCACTATGACCTGCCCAGGCTGTGTAAGAGCAGTCTGGCCAGACATCACGGCCGTCCACTATGACCTGCCCAGGCTGTATAAGAGCAGTCCCGCCAGACATCACTGTGTGTAAGAGCAGTCCGGCCAGACATCATGGCTGTCCACTATGACCAGCCCAGGCTGTGTAAGAGCAGTCCCGCCAGACATCACTGTGTAAGAGCAGCCCGGCCAGACATCATGGCTGTCCACTATGACCTGCCCAGGCTGTGTAAGAGCAGTCTCGCCAGACATCACTGTGTAAGAGCAGCCTTGCCAGACATCATGGCTGTCCACTATGACCTGCCCAGGCTGTGTAAGAGCAGCTCGGCCAGACATCACGGCCGTCCACTATGACCTGCCCAGGCTGTGTAAGATCAGTCCCGCCAGACATCACTGTGTAAGAGCAGCCCGGCCAGACATCATGGCTGTCCACTATGACCAGCCCAGGCTGTGTAAGAGCAGCCCCGCCAGACATCACTGTGTAAGAGCAGCCCGGCCAGACATCACGGCTGTCCACTATGACCTGCCCAGGCTGTGTAAGAGCAGTCCCGCCAGACATCACTGTGTAAGAGCAGCCCGGCCAGACATCATGGCTGTCCACTATGACCTGCCTATGCTGTGTAAGAGCAGTCCCGCCAGACATCACTGTGTAAGAGCAGCCCGGCCAGACATCATGGCTGTCCACTATGACCTGCCCAGGCTGTGTAAGAGCAGCTCGGCCAGACATCACGGCCGTCCACTATGACCTGCCCAGGCTGTGTAAGATCAGTCCCGCCAGACATCACTGTGTAAGAGCAGCCCGGCCAGACATCATGGCTGTCCACTATGACCAGCCCAGGCTGTGTAAGAGCAGTCCCGCCAGACATCACTGTGTAAGAGCAGCCCGGCCAGACATCACGGCTGTCCACTATGACCTGCCCAGGCTGTGTAAGAGCAGCCCGGCCAGACATCACGGCCGTCCACTATGACCTGCCCAGGCTGTGTAAGAGCAGTCCGGCCAGACATCATGGCTGTCCACTATGACCTGCCCAGGCTGTGTAAGAGCAGCCCGGCCAGACATCATGGCTGTCCACTATGACCAGCCCAGGTTTTATTTGGATGATACTCTATATAGAAAATGTTTACATTTTAATACAAGAAAAACTTGATGCAAAGAGTCTGCGCTCATAAATCTACTTTCGTTTTCAATACATTTGTCTGCATTTGACAGTCAAAATGAAGCATTACACAATTAGCGATTTCCCGTAAACGAAATTTAAATGCCAAAACTTTCCGATATATCATCGTATTTTCTCATTTCTTAGCAACATTTAATGTAATTTGCCATTATAATTAATCAAAACGATTTAAAAACGAGAACAATGTGAAAACATTTAAAACGCAGATATTACGATCGATAAATTTCGTTAAATTTTTCTAAAATTCGTATAACGCATTTAACCATTCGATTTTATAATCAGCCTCGTTTTCAGTCAAAATACAGGGAGACATCGTTTTAATGAAATGATTTTGTATAATTTTTGAATTATTGGTGCATCATTTCTTACAGAAATTCAAGAAATCGCTAAGCAGTTTTATCTCTTGTGTTTTATACCTTATTCTGGTGCGTTTTATAGCATGCTTTAAATGCCATTTAAACATTTTTAATTACAATCCAAACATACTCAACTATCAGTCCTTTTGATTCCCCATGCCTAAGGTCAAAGTACTACCACAGTATGTCCGGCGCCCTCAAGGGGCGCCGAACAATGATGTTTTTTTTCTATTAAAGTGCGTACGTCAGGCTATTTGTCGATGTCTACTGGAAGGACGTTTAAAATGTACCAATAATGATATTTTCTTTTCTAAAATGCTCAAACAAAATTGAAAAAATGCATGATGAGTCTAAAAATAAGACCTTATTTTCAAGAAACTCAGCGCTGTAATATGTGCTATCCTAGGTTACGCACCAGGGTTAATTGTAGTATTTTACACCCGAGTCCATTCAAAATCTATAGTGAATTCAAATTTTACCATATTTTGATTCACATGGCACTTCCATTATTAAGTGAAACATTTTTAAACCATCAACATTTTTAAACCACCACCACCACCTCCACCACTGTGTGTAACTCCACCTAGCTTTCTAACTCCACCTAGCTTTCTGCACCAATAGCATTGAAACGTATACTGCAATGAGTACACAACTGTATACTGCAATGAGTACACGACTGATACTGCAATGAGTACGCGACTGTATACTGCAATGAGTACGCGACTGTATACTGCAATGAGTACACGACTATATACTGCAATGAGTACACGACTGTATACTGCAATGAGTACGCAACTGTATACTGCAATGAGTACACGACTGATACTGCAATGAGTACACGACTATATACTGCAATGAGTACACGACTGTATACTGCAATGAGTACACGACTGTATACTGCAAGCGTCAAAGTAATCTGCATAAAAGCTAAAAGGAGGAGTTGAGCACACAATATTATTTTTATAGAAATTCAAAGTTTAAGGAAGATTACTCTAGTCAAAATAAATCTCAGTCCAAAATCGTTACAGTATTCACATCTGCAGTATGCGCATTACACATTTGTTTAAATGGTGCTTTACATCATTTTTAGCGCATTTTAAGCCATATATGACGGTCGATTTTTTTTGTGGTAAAGGTAGTCCATCTCATTTTTCCTGGGTAGAACCAGCACTGTACACATCCCGTCATCCGTAAGAATCAACACTTCCTCACTTAAAGTTGAGCTCCCAGTGGGATTCGAACCCGCAGAGGTGAGAGACGAGAAGGTTTACAACGCAACGTTGTTAACCCCTCGACCACGGATGCCATTACAGTAAAAGTCTCATACTGTCACTGTTGAGATACACTGCACGACACTGCTGATATGGAACAGTTGTACGAGCAAAATTCTGTCATTTTTATTGACCATAGATATAACAACAAACAACTGATCTACATTTCTGTTATTTGTTATCAAAGTAATGACAATTTTGAAATGATAATCACAAATTACAGTCTGCACTCAGTTGTTTGGTTAAAGCTAAGTTTTATTGCTCGAAATTTTCATTTGACATTCCACAGGGAAAATAATCTTGGACTATAATGGGAAATATGACAATCTAGCGTTGTTTTTAAATAGCGGCCTTCAATATCATAATTTTGATAGAGCATCATCAAAAAAACTGACCAATCAGTGACCAGAAATAAGACATAACCAATACATTCTGGTAGGTGATAAACTCGGTCTTTATCCTTGATGTTCAACCAAGTTTATTGTTAAAATTAAGGTATCTACAGTGTGATTCTTTTAAAACCCTGCCTATTTCATGCACATTCATGCAAATTGATTCAATATATGTATCTTTTAAAATCAAAATCTTGAAAATTATCATCTTTTTACTCTGCCAAAGATTTTTATTTTACTATAGAACCTAAGGATAAAAAGCGAGTAATACAAATGTTATCACCTACTGAAAATAAAATAAAATCTCAACATCTCTGTAATGCAAAATTATGAAATTAGTTTTTCTACATAACCTGCATATACGGATATATATATATTTATTAAAGTGCAGCCTGTTTACAACAATCTACATGTAAAACAACATTAAAGCAATCTAAGTTTAAACAGCCAGCCTGCAGAGGCTTACGAAGCACTATCATTTTAACAAATTATGGTCATTGAATGTTTCTTCCTGGCAATATTAACTGTTACAAACGTTCTGTTGAACCAGTGTATTACTCAGTTGATTGAAACTCTGTTATTGTATAACTCTTCCTTGTCTAGTTATAATCAGTTCCTATATAATGATTTCACAGCATGGAATAATGACTCCATTGTATATACAGTTAAATGACAGTTAAGAGTGTATCATGCATAAATAACGCCTTTAATCACATTTAACACGCACAGTTAGCGTTTAAGTAGTTCAATACGTTCATCAAATGCTTCAATCAAAAAGTTTGCTAATATTTTACAATCTACAATTTTCATTATCAAATATATTTGCCAACAATTATCAATAATTATTTAAGAAATAGGACTTTAAACCATGTTACTAATGGTCTCTAATCAGCGCACCAAAAATAGCGACAAACCTATGGTAGCAAAACAAAGAATAATTGTAAACTCCAAATAAGATTACCTTTTAACTCTTAACCCGCTACATATATATAATGGACCGTTCTTCCTTTGAATTAAGACAATTCCATTTATGCGACAAAGGGGTGTTTTGGAGAAAATTACTGATCAGCAGCCGGACATCGTAAACTCTGATCTGGGTTTACAATGGACGCAAAGGCTATTATAGTCGTGCTTAGCGGGTTAAGGACTAATGCAAGCCGGTTTAAAGTCAAGAAACTGGTTTAATAAATCAAGGTACAATACCGTAAACACTTGAAAAATACTTCAAAACCGCCACATGGCAATCTTGATTTTTTTAAACTAGCGTCGTCCCGTTAGTTTTTCAACTTAAATTGCATTTGTTCAATCATTAATGTTAATTATAAAAATTGTAATAAGCCATTTGCTTTTGCATATTATTAATTTTTGATATTATTGCACCAATAATATTAAAACTTAGAGTATAATAACACGAAATAGTGAATACTTAAAATTTGATTTATTTAAATGTCACTAGGGTAAAAGTAAAAATGATACTGGATATATAAATCGAGACACCCATTTCAAATACTTCAAGATTGCCGTGTGTCCCTTTAAGAAACGCCTATAAAGAAGGATAAAAGATAACTTTAGTTAACATGCGTCGATAACTTTACTTAACATGCTTCAATCAATTAACCTTTATTTTGGGGGGTTATAGTTTGTCATTGGTATACGATACCTTAATTACATTTTTATAGAACACAGTTCCTAAAAAAAATAATCTTACCTGTCGTTTGCCATAAATCTTAATAAATTATGTGTTTTTACTGATGGAAGGTTAACATACACAATCTGCGATTCTTTTCTGCTAAGTTCGGTCGTAATTTGAAGAAGAAAGCGGCCCGCGAAACAGGGCTTAATTTCGTTTGATGTTATTTCTTGAATGATATAATTTTCACATAAGGTTGCCCTAGAAGCATCCATCAAGAGGAGAAATCGTGGTCTAACAAAAAATATCAGATCGTCTTGCATATCTGACAAATTATTATGAATGGAAAAATGTAATCAAAGCGGATGTAAGAATAAAAGAGAAAATTAGGAATGAGTAAGTTAATAACATGCATGGGTGTGCAAAACAGTATGCATTGACGAATGAGCTAAAACCGAAGCTTGAAATATGAAAGCCAAGGTAAAATGGAATGACACTGATATGGATATTTACCCCACAGGACGCCGCTTTCTTTCCTGCTACAGACACTATCGTGTTCTCAAAATGATGATACCATCTTGATACCATTTCGACCTTGGTAATGGACATTATCCAAACCAAAACACACTGATCAACCGGCAGCAGCGAAGTCAGATGGTTGCAGAGAAGTCAGATTGGCGAAATTGTTGGAAGTGAATGGTGGGGTTAGTATGTTTGCTTTCTATTGCGTATTTTGCTACAATGTTTGGAAAAAGATTATGAAGATTTGAAAAGGAATGACTGAGGAAGCTTTCATGGGGTGGGTGGGGGTGGGGACAGAAAAAATGGAGGGGGAGGGGGAATATCAGAAACGAAAAACAAATTGTGGGGGGTAGCAGGCATGGGTTGGTGACCCGCTTACGGGGATGTGGGGGGAAGTGGGTCAAAATAACTTTTTATATGTACAATATAAATTATATTGATGAAAACATCCCAACAATGGGGGAGCGGGGAATTGGGGGTGTGACTTTGACATTAAAGGTACTGACCCGGATTTTGCGCGCGACACGTCGTCTTGTTGTGTCGAACACTTGTGCCAGGTTATATGAACATCATTCAATGGATGACAATGTTATAGATCGGAAACGACCTAGATGACGTTAAAGGGGTTGATGCGCTATTTTTGAACACGATTTATTTAAAAGGGCTCTGAAAAACGCGAAAAAAAGCTGAAAAAAATATCAAAATGCCATGAAAAATAAAGAAGATATGACCGATTGAAAATTTGCAAAGAACGTTAATGGAGGCGGCCATCTTGGAACGATGACGTCATCGCGCCTTTTCACTATAAATGGCATATAGACAAAACACATTTTAAAGCAAAAATAATCACAGCAAATAGATGAAAAACTAAATATACAGATGTAAAATGTAAAAAATGTATGATTATTTTTCATTTACAGTGATTTTCTTTGCTTTAAAAGAAATTTGTCACTATTCCATATATGGTAAAAAGGCGCGATGACGTCATCGTTCAAAATTGGCCGTCTCCATTTGTTTCTTTGCAAATTGTCAATAGGTCATATACCCTTTATTTTTCATGGCATTTTGATATTTCTTTCAGCTTTTTTCAAGTTGTTTAGAGCCCATTACAATAAACCTTGTTTGAAAATAGCGCATCAACCCCTTTTAAATCAAATACAGTGTCATATGACATGATTTGCCGTCTAAGGGTGATCTTGACCTTGGAGCTACGGACCTTGAATTTGCGCGTGAAAATCCATCCATATTGACCGGACACGAAATGTGTGGCGGATGGATGGACGGTGCGATTACTATACGCCCACCAAAAACACACACTAAATGTTAAAAAAATATTTGAATTTAGTCTTCATATCATGACAATTGAGGTTGCACTGCCTTTACTATTTACCACAATACATATATGTCCAATATGTCAAAAGGTAACACAATGTTTAATAAATGCGTGCACTGAAAACATCTATAGGTAATTGCAAGTACTCGTGTTAAGTTTCAATCCAAAATGTACAGTGGTTACCAAAGCAATCGTCAAAAACGCGAAAGAATTGCTTAAAACAATCCGACTTTCCCGGTCGCATTTGAAATGTTCACTCTGACCACCGTTCGCACTTGTAAAACACATCTGACATTCCGGTTCGCTATTCTTTTTTACTCTGTCGACTTTAAAATGCTATCGGAAAGTTTTCATTATTTCAACGAGATACTTTGTACAGTTATACAGAAAGGATTGGCGATCTTGACAAGCGTTTTAAATTGAATTACAATTGCGAATATCAGTTCGTTATTTGTGTTTATTCTGAACATTTCATTGTTTTTACAAATCTTTGGACATTTATACAGGGTGCTATACGCACTAACGTCGTTTTATTACCGGATTTTTAAAGTGAAATCTTTCTCTGTCATTTCTTTTCTCTGTCATTCCTTTTCAAATATTCATAATCATTTTCCAAACATTGTAGCAAAATACGCAACAGAAAGCAAAAATACTAACCCCACCATTCACTTCCAATAATTTCGCCAAACTGACTTCTCTGCAACCATCTGACTTCGCTGCAGCCGGTTGATCAGTGTGCAAATCGACAGACAAAAAAAAACGCGACAATGAATAAAATGATTTAGTATTAAGTAGCATGAGCGTATGTGATTAAATCATTTATTATGCTAAATAGATGTATACTTCATGCATTGCATTTTAATATATGGTTTATACATTTGTCTTGCATGTTTTCTTTACAAGTATGCACATGGGTCGGACCACACGTTTTTACAAAATGGGCTAAGGTCTTTTCTATTATAGAATCGACATCACTTCTATTAGGCAATTATATATCAGAACCGTCCTTATACAGTCGCCGTTGCTAGAAATGTTTCCATGTGACAAGGATACCCCCACTGACAACAATCAGCGAAAAAGGTAAAATTTGACAAGAAAAAGAGCTCAGATAATACACTTTCGATTTTTATGCTGAATCTATATAAACATATTGACATGAGAGGTAAGCATCCTGTTAAAGAGACACATGGCAATCTTGATTTTTTTAAAAACTAGCGGCGTCCCGTTAGTTTTTCTACATAAATTGCATTTGTTCAATCAGTAATGTTAATAATTAATTATAAGAATTGTATTAAGCCATTTGCTTTTGCATTAATTTTTGATATTTTTGCACCAATAATATATTAAAACTTATAGTATAACAACACGAAATAGTGAATACTTAAAATTTGATTTATTTAAATGTCACCAGTGTAAAAGTAAAAATGATACTTGCTATATAAATCGAGACACCCATTTCAAATACTTCAAGATTGCCGTGTGTCCCTTTAAGTTTCAAAACAATCGGTTGAAAAGTGTGGTAAGAGATAGACACACAAGGTATTTTAACATAAAATTTGACGAAAAAAGGGCCGTAACTCCAGTAATACCATGTCGATTTTGACGCCGAATCGACATGCACATCTTGACACCATAGATAAGCATCCTAGAAAGTTTCGAAACAATCGGTTGCAAACTGTGGCAGAAGATAGACACTAACTTCTCGGGACGGACGGACGGACGGATGGCCTAAACTGTGCTAAAAATGACGTTAAACACCATTAAAACACACGAACTTTGCCTGAGTCCAAATCATGTATGCCAAAAATGTCCAAACCCATTAAGTAACAGCCACAGTAGTGTATTACATAAGGTATTGTATAAATAATAGTTGTACCATAGCTCCAATGGTTTTCCTTTGTTCCTGATTATGATATAATGTTCATAAACCTGAAGGCCTAAGCCTAAACCGTGCTATAACTGCCGGTATATTTCAGCCGTGCTATAACTGACATATCTGGCAGTTATACCAAGGTGTACCGAATGACCTTGCGTAGCTGGATAAATGGCAAAGGTACAAAACATTTATAGCATATTTTCTCGTATATACGATTTATACTGCACTCTCGGGACTACGGCCCTCGAGAAGCAGTATAAATCGCTTATACTCGAAAAATAATGATATAAATATTACCAATGCCACTATATATTCGGTCGATTCAAGTGGTATACGCACAACGAAGGCTTGTCGAGTTCCATAGTATGCGGAATTTACGCAGGCAGTGTTTGTGGTTGCCATGTCAATCAATGTTTCTGATGCAAACTAGGTCACCGAATTCATGATAAATACACTTTTTCAAAAACAGGTGCCTTTCGGAATTATACAATTACCTGAAGTTAGGTAAATTGTTTTTAAAACACTTCCAATACGATGTATACCACGTGTTGTGGAAGATTTGCTTCGTTTCAGAAGACTTGTTTTGTGTGAATTTCGGTTCGAATGCTTCCATGTGTGATCAGTACAGGTTTCTCCGTTTGTGTTTGGTGTCAGAATGCACTGTTTCACTAATGTTATACTTCTGTTAGTCTGGCTGAATGGGGCCGGCTGAATGAGTATTTTCACTAATATTATACTTCTGTTAGTCTGGCTGAATGGGGCCGGTTGAATGAGTCTTTTCACTAATGTTATACTTCTGTTAGTCTGGCTGAATGGGGCCGGCTGAATGAGTCTTTTCACTAATGTTATACTTCTGTTAGTCTGGCTGAATGGGGCCGGTTGAATGAGTCTTTTCACTAATGTTATACTTCTGTTAGTCTGGCTGAATGGGGCCGGCTGAATGAGTCTTTTCACTAATGTTATACTTCTGTTAGTCTGGCTGAATGGGGCCGGCTGAATGAGTCTTTCCACTAATGTTATACTTATGTTAGTCTGGCTGAATGGGGCCGGCTGAATGAGTCTTTTCACTAATATTATACTTCTGTTAGTCTGGCTGAATGGGGCCGGCTGAATGAGTATTTTCACTAATATTATACTTCTGTTTGTCTGGCTGAATGGGGCCGGCTGAACGAGTCTTTTCACTAATATTATACTTCTGTTAGTCTGGCTGAATGGGGCCGGCTGAACGAGTCTTTTCACTAATATTATACTTCTGTTAGTCTGACTGAATGGGGCCGGCTGAATGAGTCTATGTCGTACGGTGTAACCTATCAGAGGATACCGTGAGAAGTAGCCTCGAGATTGCCATGTGTCCCTTTAAAACGAGTTCCCGACGTACCAAAGAATGGATTTTGCCGAACGTTATACTACTAGTATTTATACTACTAGTATTTATGGTACCAGTATTTATGGTACTAGTATTTATAGTACTAGTATGTATGGTACTAGTATTTATGGTACTAGTATTTATGGTACCAGTATTTATGGTACTAGTATTTATGGTACTAGTATTTATGGTACTAGTATGTATGGTACTAGTATTTATGGTACTTCTATTTGTGGTTCTAGTGTTTGTGGTACTAGTATTTATGGTATGGTACTAGTATTTATGGTACTAGTATTTTCTGCAAGAATAAAAAAGTCATCTTTCGAAGAGAAGTTATTAAAGGTTCTTAGCCCAATATGATTTGATATTGACTAGTCATTTGCATGAGTCATACCCATGCTTTTGGAGCGTCAATTCTAAACTGTATTTTTAACTATTGCGGAAAGAAGTTTTAAATATTTTAAAGGACAGAATAACTTGGAAAAAAAACTATCATATTCAGTGATCAAAGAAAACGATTGCCTTCTTGGGTGTTTTTGACAAGTCTGCATATTTATTTTCCTATGCTTTGACCATTTACCTTATTAAACCAGTCAAAGTATGGCTTTTCAATTTGTCTAAGTTAGTCAATATGGGAATTACAAGTTAATTATCCCGCTTTGTGTTCATATATTGTGAGTTGTAATTTATGTCTGCTCAATATATATTTTGTTAGCTCACATTTCAAGTTTGGTAGTTTAGAAAATCGAAACGTTTAATTGAATTTAAATCCCAGACAGTCTGAATGCATGCGTTTCAGTGCATGTTTTAATACATCGCATTATGATGAGGTCAGCATGGCCATGCAATATTAAAAACTGCACACTCAGTAAAAAGAAAGTTTGTTTACTCTGGCATTCATCCGAAAGACTTGTTCAAATATTTGCAGAGATAATTTTATTGAGCAAAAAATCTAAAGCCACATGCGTTGACCTATTTTTCGTCAGCGCACTTAAATCACATTTATTATTTATTATAAATCCATAAACTTTGCCTGAACTGAAGATGTACAACCACTGAAGAATGTGCAAACGCATTTTAGAATATAATTGTATGGATTGTTTGCTGGTATAATGTAACTCGTGGAAATGTTTATTATCCAATGATTTTGAATACAATATCTATCTCTAGGAGGGCCTGTATCGCTCTACTGATATATACTGAATGGAAAAAGAAACGCATACTGGGTATTTCCGTTATATATTGTATGTTTAATATTTTGCTAAGGTAATGGAATGGAACAGGACGACATTAGGCCTGTCGTTTCGGAAAGAAGGTTTGAACAGCACCGAACACGCCAATGGTTACTCCTTTAAAGTTTCATTATTGACGACATGTGCATTTGGCTCAAGCATGTGAGCAAACTTAGGCTTTAAACGTTGCAATCTCAACATTAAACACAATACTGAAATGGCTTAACTTTTTCAAGCGAAACTTCAATATTTATGAATTTCGTGTAACAAAGTATTGTTTGATTAAAAGTTCTACTACATGACAGAGTTGTCCTTTTTGTAATTAGTTGTAGCCCCTTTTTCTACAAAATACGTTGAGATATATCTGGAATATTACGTAGAATTAGGTGTATCTAATAGTGTAGTATAGGCAATTTCTTATTATGCGTTTCTTTTTCCTTTCGGTATACATTGACATAAAAGGAATGGTCATTTATAAAAGTAGCACAAACAGTTCTACAACATATTACTTGTATATGAAACAATTTTATCAAATCAAAAAGTATTGAAAAACTGCGACAAATATCAAATTACATGTGTGCAAGGCATACTGTTAGCAGCGCTAGCGCCATTTTAGAACTGTTCATTGCCATCTAAGAGCAAGCTGACTGCATTAATAAAGCATCCAATGGTTAGGTCTTATATCGTGGGCATGCAATTTATAAAAGGGGAGATGTGACTTCACATTGCGATGTGAACAGTAACGAGGGAGATTCATACTATTTGTTATACATTGTATTTATGTAAAAACGAAAAAGCAAATTACTGATTGTTCCACTCAGTTATTGCATCTTCCTTTTTTATAAATTACATGACCACGAAATAAGACCTATCCATTGGATGCTTGTTAACAACAGCATACTTGTTTGTCAATGCAGTCTGGAAATTTACTGGTAAATACATGTTTCAGCATCTATAACAGAGATTGGAGACTTTAAGATCGATGTCAAATGTTCGGGAGAGACACTAAACACATTGTGTAAAGTATGGAAGTGACACTAAACATACCGTGTAAAGTATGGAAGTGATACTAAACGCATTGTGTAAAGTATGGAAGGGACACTAAACACATTATGCACGTATGGAATTGACCCTAAACACATTGTGTAAAGTATGGAAGTGACACTAAACACACTGTGTAAAGCATGGATGGGACACTAAACACATTATGTAAAGTATGGAAGGGACACTAAACACATTACGTAAAGTATGGAAGGGACAATAAACACAATGTGTGAAGTATGGAAGTGACACTAAACACACTGTGTAAAGTATGGAAGGGACACTAAACACAGTGTGTAAAGTATGGAAGGGACACTAAACACATTATGTAAAGTATGGAAGGGACACTAAACACATTACGTAAAGTATGGAAGGGACAATAAACACAATGTGTGAAGTATGGAAAATACACTAAACACACTGTGTAAAGTATGGAAGTGACAGACACTAAACACATTGTGTAAAGTATGGAAGTGACACTAAACACAGTGTGTACAGTATGGCAGTGACACTAAACACAGTGTGTGTTGTATAGAAATGGTACTAAACACACTGTGTAAAGTATGTAGAGATACTAAACACAGTGTGTACATTATGGAAGGGACACTAAACACATTACGTAAAGTATGGAAGGGACAATAAACACAATGTGTGAAGTATGGAAGTGACACTAAACACACTGTGTAATGTATGGAAGGGACACTAAACACAGTGTGTAAAGTATGGAAGGGACACTAAACACATTATGTAAAGTATGGAAGGGACACTAAACACATTACGTAAAGTATGGAAGGGACAATAAACACAATGTGTGAAGTATGGAAGTGACACTAAACACACTGTGTAAAGTATGGATGTGACAATAAACACATTGTGTAAAGTATGGAAGTGACACTAAACACAGTGTGTACAGTATGGCAGTGACACTAAACACAGTGTGTGTTGTATAGAAGTCATACTAAACACACTGTGTAAAGTATGTAGAGATACTAAACACAGTGTGTACATTTTGGAAGGGACACTAAACACATTGTGTAAAATATGGAAGGGACACTAAACACATTTTATAAAGTATGGAAGGGACACTAAACACATTACGTAAAGTATGGAAGGGTCATTAAACACATTGTGTAAAGTTTGGAAGGGACACTAAATACATTGTGTTAAGTATGGATGGGATGGGACACTAAACACTAAACACATTGTGTAAAGTATGGAAGGGACACTAATACATTGTGTAAAGTATGGAAGGGACACTAAACACATTATGTAAATTATGGAAGGGACGCTAAACACATTATGTCAAGTATGGAAGGGACACTAACACATTGTGTAAAGTATGGAAGGGACACACACTAAACACATTATGTAAAGTATGGAAGAGACACTAAACACATTGTGTAAAGTTTGAAAGGGACACTAAACACATTGTGTTAAGAATCGGTGGGACACTAAACATATTGTTTAAAGTATGGAAGGGACACTGAACACATTGTTTAAAGTATGGAAGGGACACTGAACACATTGTGTAAAGTATGGTAGGGACACTAAACACGTTATGTAAATAAAGTATGGAAGGGACACTAAACACATTGTGTAAAGTATTGATGGGACACTTAACACGTTATGTAAATAAAGTATGGAAGGGACACTAAACACATTGTTTAAAGTATGGAAGGGACACTGAACACATTGTTTAAAGAATGGAAGGGACATTGAACACATTGTGTAAAGTATGGAACGGACACTAAACACGTTATGTAAATAAAGTATGGAAGGGACACTAAACACATTGTGTAAATTATGGAAGGGACGCTAAACACATTATGTAACGTATGGAAGGAAAACAAAACACATTGTGTAAAGTATGGAAGGGACACTAAACACATTGTGTAAAGTATCGAAGGAAAACAAAACACATTGTGTAAAGTATGGAAGGGACACTAAACACATTGTTTAAAGTATGGAAAGGACACTGAACACATTGTGTAAAGTATGGAAGGGACACTAAACACGTAATGTAAATAAAGTATGGAAGGGACACTAAGCACGTTATGTAAATAAAGTATGGAAGGGACACTAAACACATTGTGTACAGTATGGGAGAGACTCTAAACACATTGTGTAAAGTATGTAACGGGCAATAAACACATTGTGTAAAGTATGGAAGGAACATCAAACACATTATGTAAAGAATGGAAGGGACAGTAAACATATTGTGTAAAGTATGGAAGAGACTCTAAACACATTGTGTAAAGTATGGAAGGAACACTAAACACATTGTGTAACGTATTGAAGGGACAGTCAACACATTGTGTAAAGTATGGAAGGGACACTAAACACATTGTGTAAAGTATGCAAGGGGCACTAAACACGCTATGTAAATAAAGTATGGAAGGGACACTAAACACTTTGTGTAAAGTATGGAAGAGACTCTAAACACATTGTGTAAAGTATGGAACGGGAACTAAACACATTGTGTAAAGTATGGAAGGAACACAAAACACATTGTGTAAAGTATGGAAGGGACACTGAACACATTATGTAAAGTATGGAAGGGACACTAAACACGTTATGTAAATAAAGTATGGAAGGGACACTAAACACATTGTGTAAAGTATGGAAAAACACATTGTGTAAAGTATGTATGGATGGGACAAGAAACACATTGTGTAAAGCATGGAAGAGACTCTAAATACATTGTGCAAACTATGGAAGGGGCACTAAACACATTGTGTAAAGTATGGAAGGAAAACTAAACACATTGTGTAAAGTATGTTAGGGACAGTAAACACATTGTGTAAAGTATGGAAGGGACAATAAAAACATTGTGTAAAGTATGGAAGGGACACTGAACACATTGTTTAAAGTATGGAAGGGACATTAAACACGTTATGTAAATAATGTATGGAAAGGACACTACACACATTGTGTAAAGTATGGAAGAGACTCAAAACACATTGTGTAAAGTATGGAAGGGGCACTAAAAACATTGTGTAAAATATGAAAGGAACATAAAACGCATAGTCTAAAGTATGTAAAGGACAGTAAACACATTGTGTAAAGTATGGAAGGGAAACTAAACACATAGTGTAAAGTTTGGAAGGGACACTAAACACATTGTGTTAAGAATAGGTGAGACACTAAACACATTACGTATATTATGGAAGGGACACTAAACACATTGTGTAACGTATGAAAGGGACACTAAACACGTTATGTACATAAGGTATGGAAGGGACACTAAACACATTGTGTAAAGTATGGAAGGGCACTAAACACATTGTGTAAAGTATGGAAGGGGCACTAAACACATGTGTAAAGTATGGAAGGAACATTAAACACATTGTGTAAAGTATAGAAGGGACAGTAAACACATTGTGTAAAGTATGTATGGAAGGGACACTAAACCTATTGTGTAAAGTATGGAAGAGACAAGAAACACATTGTGTAAAGTATGGAAGAGACTCTAAATACAGTGTGCAAACTATGGAAGGGGCACTAAACATATTGTGTAAAGTATGGAAGGGACAATAAACACATTGTGTAAAGTATGGAAGGGACACTAAACACATTGTGTAAAGTATGGAAGGGGCACTTAACACATTGTGTAAAGTATGGAAGGAACACTAAACACATTGTGTAAAGTATGGAAGGGACAGTAAACACATTGTGTAAAGTATGGAAGGGACAATAAACACATTGTGTACAGTATGGAAGGGACTCTAACACATTATGTAATGTATGGAAGGGGCACTAAATACATTGTGTAAAGTATGAAAGGAAAACTAAACACATTGTGTAAAGTATGGAAGGGACAGTAAACACATTTTGTAAAGTATGGAAGAGACACTTAACACATTGTGTAAAGTATGGAAGGAACACTAAACACATTGTGTAAAGTATTATGGAAGGGACAGTAAACACATTGTGTAAAGTATGGAAGAGACTCTAAACACATTGTGTAAAGTATGAAAGGGACAGTTAACACATTGTGTAAAGTATGGAAGGGACACTAAACACGTTATGTAAATAAAGTATGGAAGGGACACTAAACACAATGTGTAAAGTATGGAAGAGACTCTAAACACATTGTGTTTAGTGTGGAAGGGGCACTTAACGCATTCTGTAAAGTATGAAAGGAACAGTAAACACATTGTGTAAAGTATGGAAGGGACAGTAAACACTTGTGTAAAGACTTAAGTATGGAAGAGACTCTAAACACAATGTGTAAAGTGTGAAAGGGGCACTAAACACATTGTGTAAAGTATGGAAGGGACACTAAACACATTGTGTAAAGTATGGAAGGGACAGTAAACACATTTTGTAAAGAATGGAAGGGACACTGAACACATTGTTTAAACTATGGAAGGGACACTAAACACGTTATGTAAATAAAGTATGGAAGGGACACTACACACATTGTGTAAAGTATGGAAGAGACTCAAAACACATTGTGTAAAGTATGGAAGGGGCACTAAACACATTGTGTAAATTACGCAAAGAACATAAAACGCATTGTCTAAAGTATGGAAAGGACAGTAAACACATTGTATAAAGTTTGGAAGGGACGCTAAACACATAGTGTAAAGTTTGGAAGGGACACTAAACACATTGTGTTAAGAATAGCTGGGACACTAAACACATTATGTATATTACGGAAGGGACACTAAACAAATTACGTAAAGTATGGAAGGGACACTAAACACGTTATGTACACAAAGTATGGAAGGGACACTAAACACATTGTGTAAAGTAGGGAAGGGGCACTAAACACATTGTGTAAAGTAGGGAAGGGGCACTAAACACATTGTGTAAAGTATGTAAGGAACACTAAACACCTTGTGTAAAGTATGGAAGGGACAGTAAACACATTGTGTAAAGTATGGAAGTGACAGTAAACACATTATTTAAAGTATGGAAGGGACATTTAACACATTATGTAAAGTATGGAAGGGGCACTAAACACATTGTGTAAAGTATGGAAGGAAAACTAAACACAGTGTGTAAAGTATGGAAGGGACAGTAAACACATTTTGTAAAGTATGGAAGAGACACTGAACACATTGTGTAAAGTATGGAAGGAACACCAAACACATTGTGTAAAGTATGGAAGGGACTCTAAACACATTGTGTATAGTATGGAAGGGGCCCTAAACACATTGTGTAAAGTATGGAAGGGACAGTAAACACATTGTGTAAAGTATGGAAGAGACTCTAAACACAATGTGTAAAGTATGGAAGGGGCACTAAACACATTGTGTAAAGTATGGAAGGGGCTCTTAACACATTGTGTAAAGTATGGAAGGAACACTAAACACATTGTGTAAAGTATGGAAGGGACAGTAAACACATTGTGTAAAGTATGGAAGGGACAATAAACACATTGTGTACAGTATGGAAGGGATTCTAACACATTATGTAATGTATGGAAGGGTCACTTAATACATTGTGTAAAGTATGGAAGAAAAACTAAACACATTGTGTAAAGTATGGAAGGGACAGTAAACACATTTTGTAAAGTATGGAAGAGACACTTAACACATTGTGTAAAGTATGGAAGGAACACTAAACACATTGTGTAAAGTATTATGGAAGGGACAGTAAACACATTGTGTAAAGTATGGAAGAGACTCTAAACACATTGTGTAAAGTATGAAAGGGACAGTAAACACATTGTGTAAAGTATGAAAGGGACACTAAACACGTTATGTAAATAAAGTATGGAAGGGACACTAAGCACAATTTGTAAAGTATGGAAGAGACTCTAAACACATTGTGTTTAGTGTGGAAGGGGCACTTAACGCATTCTGTAAAGTATGAAAGGAACAGTAAACACATTGTGTAAAGTATGGAAGGGACAGTAAACACTTGTGTAAAGACTTAAGTATGGAAGAGACTCTAAACACAATGTGTAAAGTGTGAAAGGGGCACTAAACACATTGTGTAAAGTATGGAAGGGACACTAAACACATTGTGTAAAGTATGAAAGGGACAGTAAACACATTTTTTAAAGTATGGAAGAGACACTGTACACATTGTTTAAAGTATGGAAAGAACACTGAACACATTGTGTAAAGTATGGAAGGGACTCTTAACATATTGGGTAAAGTATGGAAGAGACTCTAAATACAATGTGTAAAGTATGGAAGGGGCATTAAACACATTGTGTAAAGTATGGAAGGAACACTAAACACATTGTGTAAAGTATGGAAGGGACTGTAAACACATTTTGTAAAGTATGGAAGAGACACTGTACACATTGTTTAAAGTATGGGAAGAACACTGAACACATTGTGTAAAGTATGGAAGGGACTCTAAACACATTGGGTAAAGTATGGAAGAGACTCTAAATACAATGTGTAAAGTATGGAAGGGGCATTAAACACATTGTGTAAAGTATGGAAGGAACACTAAACACATTGTGTAAAGTATGGAAGGGACAGTAAACACATTGTGTAAAGTATGGAAGGGACGGTAAACACATTTTGTAAAGTATGGAAGAGACACTGAACACATTGTGTAAAGTATGGAAGGAACACTGAACACATTGTGTAAAGTATGGAAGGGACTCTAAACACATTGTGTAAAGTATGGAAGAGACTCTAAATGCAATATGTAAAGTATGGAAGGAGCACTAAACACATTGTGTAAAGTATGGAAGGAACACTAAACACATTGTGTAAAGTATGGAAGAGACAGTAAACACATTGTGTAAAGTATAGAAGGGACACTAAACACATTGTGTAAAGTATGGAAGGGACATTAACACATTATGTAAAGTATGGAAGGGGCACTAAACACATTGTGTAAAGTATGGAAGGAAAACTAAACACATTGTGTAAAGTATGGAAGGGACAGTAAACACATTTTGTAAAGTATGGAAGACACACTGAACACATTATGTAAAGTATGGAAGGGACAGTGAACACATTGTGTAAAGTATGGAATATACTCTAAACACGTTGTGTAAAGTATGGAAGAAACACAAAACACATTGTGTAAAGTATGGAAGGGACACTAAACACATTGTGTAAAGTATCGAAGAGACACTGAACACAATGTGTAAAGTTTGTAAGGGACACTGAACACGTTATGTAAATAAAGTATGGAAGGGACACTAAACACATTGTGTACAATATGGAAGAGACTCTAAACACATTGTGTAAAGTATGGAAGGGGCACTAAACACATTGTGTAAAATATTGAAGGACCACTAAACACATTGTGTAAAGTATGGAAGGGACAGTAAACACATTGTGTAAAGTATTATGGAAGGGACAGTAAACACATTGTGTAAAGTATGTAAGACACTCTAAACACATTGTGTAAAGTATGGAAGGGACTCTAAACACGTTATGTAAATAAAGTAGGGAAGGGACACTAAACACATTGTGTAAAGTATGGAAGAGACTCTAAACACATTGTGTAAAGTATGGAAGGGGCACTAAACACATTGTGTAAAGTATGGAAGGAACACTAAATACATTGCGTAAAGTATGTATGGGACAGTGAACACATTGCGTAAAGTATGGAAGATACTCTAAACACATTGTGTAAAGTATGGAAGAAACACAAAACACATTGTGTAAAGTATGGAAGGGACACTAAACACATTGTGTAAAGTATCTAAGGGACACTGAACACATTGTGTAAAGTTTGGAAGGGACACTAAACACGTTATGTAAATAAAGTTTGGAAGGGACACTAAACACATTGTGTACAGTATGGAAGAGACTCTAAAAACACTGTGTAAAGTATGGAAGGGGCACTAAACACATTGTGTAAAATATTGAAGGAACACTAAACAAATTGTGTAAAGTATGGAAGGGACAGTAAACACATTGTGTAAAGTATGGAAGGAACAATAAACACATTGTGTAAAGTATGGAATGGACAGTAAACTCATTGTGTAAAGTATGGAAGGGACACTAAACACATTGCGTAAAGTATAGAAGGGACACTAAACGCGTTATGTAAACAAAGTATGGAAGGGACACTAAACACATTGTGTAAAGTATGGAAAAGACTCTAAACACAATGCGCAAAATATGGAAGGGGCACTTAACACATATTGAAAAGTATGTAAGGAACACTAAACACATTGTGTAAAGTATGGAAGGGATAGTAACCACATTTTGTAAAGTATGGAAGAGACTCTAAACGCATTGTGTAAAGTATGGAAGGAACACAGAACTCATTGTGTAAAGTATGGAAGTGACAGTAAACACATTGTGTAAAGTATGGAAGGGACACTTAACACGTTGTGTAAAGTATGGAAAGGACACTAAACACGTTATGTAAATAAAGGAAGGAAGGGACACTAAATACATTGTGTAAAGTATGGAAGAGATTCTAAAGACATTGTGTAAAGTATGGAAGGAACACTAAACACATTGTGTAAAGTTCGGAAGGGACACTGAACATATTGTGTAAAGTATGGAAGGGACACTAAACACGTTATGTAAAGTATGGAAGGGACACTAAACACATTGTGTAAAGTATGGAAGAGACTCTAAACACATTGGGTAAAGTATGTAAGGGTCTCTAAACACGTTATGTAAATAAAGTATGGAAGGGACACTAAACACATTTTGTAAAGTATGGAAGAGACTCTAAACACATTGTGTAAAGTACGGAAGGGGCACTAAACACATAGTGTAAAGTATGGAAGGAACACTAAATACATTGTGTAAAGTATGGAAGGGACAGTGAACACATTGCGTAAAGTATGGAAGATACTCTAAACACATTGTGTAAAGTATGGAAGAAACACTAAACACATTGTGTAAAGTATGGAAGGGACACTAAACACATTGTGTAAAGTATCGAAGGGACACTGAACACATTGTGTAAAGTTTGGAAGGGGCACTAAACACGTTATGTAAATAAAGTATGGAAGGGACACTAAACACATTGTGTACAATATGGAAGAGACTCTAAACACATTGTGTAAAGTATGGAAGGGGCACTAAACACATTGTGTAAAATATTGAAGGAACACTTAACACATTGTGTAAAGTATGGAAGGGACAGTAAACACATTGTGTAAAGTATTGAAGGAACAATAAACACATTGTGTAAAGTATGGAATGGACAGTAAACTCATTGTGTAAAGTATGGAAGGGACACTAAACACATTGCGTAAAGTATAGAAGGGACACTAAACGCGTTATGTAAATAAAGTATGTAAGGGACACTAAACACATTGTGTAAAGTATGGAAAAGACTCTAAACACATTTTGCAAAATATGGAAGGGGCACTAAACACATTGTGCAAAGTATGTAAGGAACACTAAACACATTGTGTAAAGTATGGAAGGGACAGTAACCACATTTTGTAAAGTATGGAAGAGACTCTAAAAACATTGTGTAAAGTATGGAAGTAACACAGAACACATTGTGTAAAGTATGGAAGGGACAGTAAACACATTGTGTAAAGTATGGAAGGGACACTTAACACATTGTGTAAAGTATGGAAGGGACACTAAACACGTTATGTAAATAAAGTAAGGAAGGGACACTAAATACATTGTGTAAAGTATGGAAGAGATTCTAAACACATTGTGTAAAGTATGTAAGGAACACTAAACACATTGTGTAAAGTTTGGAAGGGACACTGAACATATTGTGTAAAGTATGGAAGGGACACTAAACACGTTATGTAAAGTATGGAAGGGACACTAAACACATTGTGTAAAGTATGGAAGAGACTCTAAGCACATTGGGTAAAGTATGGAAGGGGCACTAAACACATTGTGTAAAGTATGGAAGGAACACTAAACACATTGTGTAAAGTATGGAAGGGACACTAAACACATTGTGTAAAGTATGGAAGGGACACTGAACACATTGTGTAAAGTATGGAAGGGACACTAAACACGTTATGTAAATAAAGTATGGAAGGGACACTAAACACAATGTGTAAAGTATGGAAGAGACTCTAAACACATTGTGTAAAGTATGGAAGGGGCACGAAACACATTGTGTAAAGTATGGAAGGAATACTAAACATATTGTGTAAAGTATGGAAAGGACACTGAACACATTGTGTAAAGTATGGAAGGGACACTAAACACGTTATGTAAAGTATGGAAGGAACTATAAACACATTGTGTAAAGTATGGAAGAGACTATGAACACATTGTGTAAAGTATGAAAGGGTCACTAAAAACATTGTGTAAAGTATGGAAGGAACACTAAACACATTGTGTAAAGTATGGAAGGGACACTAAACACACTGTGTAAAGTATGGAAGGGATACTAACACATTGTGTAAAGTATGGAAGGGACACTAACACATTGTGTAAGTTCATCATATATAGTCCCATAGCTGATCCCATTGCGCGTGGATTCCTACTACGCTCACACTGAAAGCAATGTAAAGTTACGGCAAAATAAGCTATACAACTGTATCATTAATTTAACAAATATGAAACACAACTTTATACATTGCATAGCCACGACATAAGAGCTAACCACAGGGTGCTTCTGAACAACCTTGTTAGAGATGTGCGTCACATGTTGAATAAGTGACATTTAATATATGGGCATATGTGTTGTGTCCCTGAGCAAGACATTTTGTCTGCATTGCTTAGTACTGGTTCTACCCAGGAAGACATCGAGAGTAATTAAAATAAGTTCGGAGAGCTTTCGTTACAATCGATGCAAAATAAACAAGTGTTAACTAATATAGGGGTATGTTCTTTCTAGAATATCAGCTTCTATTAGAAATCAAACCCAAAAAAACGGCCCGATTTATGCTCATCAAAAATACAAAATATCACTCAATGCATCTAACTTAATGAGAAACCGACAGAAACAAACTTTGGAAGGAGAAAACATTCGGAAAAAAATTAGTAAAAGCATTCAGGAAGCATTCGGGAAGGGGAACTAGGTAAAGCATTCGTGAATAGGAAATATGTTATTAATACATTGGGTAAAATATTTGGGAGTTGGAAATAGGCACTACATTTGGGAAGGGAGAATGGATAAAACAGTTGGAAAGAACTTTCGGAAAGTGGAAATAGGTAAAACATTTGGGAAGGGAGAGTAGGTAAAACATTCGTGAAGTGGAAAAGAAAGCGCTAGGAAATGTGTGGAGTGTAACCAAAAGGGGAGACTTTGGAAAGAACTTTCGGAAAGTGGAAATAGGTAAAACATTTGGGAAGGGAGAGTAGGTAAAACATTCGTTTAGTGGAAAAGAAAGCGCTAGGAAATGTGTGGAGTGTAACCAAAAGGGGAAACTAGCAAATTCAGACAGCTGGGCCACCACTCTTACTATATACTCGAATTGGACATGTTGGACATCCACCAACTTCCAAACCAAACATCATTGAAGTGACATTATCTACTACAATACAGGTCAGACAAACACAAAGGATACAAACTGAAGCTGATACTGATGGTAGGTAAACAACCAGGAGTTCACAACCCCTGTGGACTTTATAAACTGGACACAATAAAGACGGCGCCGTAAGATGAGGGTAATGACGGAAGGATTTCACACCTGCCTCCCAGTCAACAAGGGAAATTAACACCGATCCTATCAATTTCACGTAGGCTTATTTAACTTGATTGTTGTTAAATATTCAGTTTACGGTCATTGATAGTTGACCTCTGCTGGCGCATCAGCTGACCTATTGAAATGACTCTAACAAAATAATGTGTGGATATTTGTAACTGTATAACTACACCGATGTAATAACAACACGCGGCATTACCTGTATAACTACACCGATGTAATAACAACACGCGGCATTACGGAGCTTATAAACTTCCGTAAAATATTTACATTGATGGAGAAAGTATACTCCAACAAAATATGCCATACTTCACATAACGTGTTTAATGTCACTTCCATACTTTACACAATGTGTTTAGTGTCTATTCCATACTTTACACAATGTGTTTAGTGTCACCTCCATACTTTACACAATGTGTTTAGTACCCCTTCCATACTTTATATAACATGTTTAGTGTCTATTCCATACTTTACACAATGTGTTTAGTGCCCCCTCCATACTTTACACAATGTGTTTAGTGTCTATTCCATACTTTACACAATGTGTTTAGTGCCCCTTCCATACTTTACACAATGTGTTTAGTGTCTATTCCATACTTTACACAATGTGTTTAGTGTCTATTCCATACTTTACAATTTACACAATGTGTTTAGTGCCCCTTCCATACTTTACACAATGTGTTTAGTGCCCCTTCCATACTTTACACAATGTGTTTAGTGTCTATTCCATACTTTACACAATGTGTTAGTGTCCCTTCTACATGAACGGCACGAATATAACAGCCGCAAAACATTTAATTACTCCACGAAATCATCAAAAAAAGACACATTTCAAACATTGTCGACCAAAATGAAAGAATCTGCATAGACTTTTCGATCTCATTGCCTGACGAGTTTACATGACGGTGTCACAGTCACTTTTTAAATTCATCGTCATCAATGAAGCTAGTCAAACCGATTGCTATAATCCGGGACGAAAATGGCATATAGAGCCCTGCTATAATGCAGCTGTAAGTATATCAATCTAAATATTTATAATATAAGAACCGATGTTACAAAGCAATAATGATTGTTATTATATAAGTGTCATAATAATAAAGCTGTGGAAAATAAAGGTAGAAAAAAAAACACGTTCCGAAGCTTCAAAACATATGCAGAAAATGTAACTTTAGATGATTTAGACTGTAATATATATTGAAAGGAAAAAGAAACCCAACACGGGAATTTCCGGTATATGTAATATGTATATAGCATAATATTTCGAGTATATGCGATTCATATTGCTTCTCGAGGGCCGCAGGCCCGAAAGTGCAGTATAAATCGCATACGAGAAAAATATGCTATATATGTAAGAGCATGAGTTTTGCACGTGTACGGGGAGATAATGCATTATCGTCCGTACACGTTAAAGATTCGTGCTCTATTGTATTTGTACCACAATAACTAACATATGCTGTGTATATCCTCGGGTATTACACGATGCATAGTATGTATTGTGGTACAAATTGTATATATTGCACACTTAATTCCATTTATATTCCAAGGAAATCACAAGATGTTTTGTAAAAAGAAAAGTTGCATTTAGTTAGAGAAAGGACACAACTGTGATGTTGTAGACGTTTTAATCACAGTACACGTTGTAACAAGAAATTCATAAATGTTGAAGTTCCTCTTTGAAAAATTGAGCCAGTTCAGTACTGCATTTAACGGTAAAAAGTTTGCAAAAAAATGTTCATCCTAAGTTTGCGCCAAACGCGTACTCTGAATGAAACTTTGCAGAATATTATTTTCTGTGTTACGTGTTGTTTCAGAATTTTTTCCGAAAGGAAAGTTTTAACGTAGCCGTGTACCATTCGATTAACAGCAGCATATTGTACATACAATATATACCGGAAATTCCCGTGTCGCGTTTCTTTTTCGTTGCAGTATACATCCACTGGTGAATACTGCTTTGCGTGTTTCAATAGTGGCAAAGACCTAATCAAATGGATCAACCTCAGCTGTAGTTAATAAGTATAAGTACTGTATATGTCCGCATGTAGCCTCTTTCGGGGGTTACTGACTCTCGTTACGCTGACCTTATAGTCTACATTGCGTGTTTATTCACCGTAAGTTAAGTATATAATAATAATAACAATTGTAACCTAAACTGGGGTATCGAAACATCCAACTATTTCAATTAAGCCAAATTGTAACTTGGAATACATTTTATAGAGGGCTGTAGTTAATATGAGGCCATCACTCCCTGGAATCTAGATCACCAATAAACAAAGAGAAAGGCATATAAAACACCACTTAGGAGAATTTGGTATACCAATTAAGGAGACAATCAGAGTTCGGAATACCACTTTTTGACCAATGCATAATGTATATTACCATTACCGTTGTACTTGGAATACAAAATGCCTCTAATGGAGCATGGCGCGAGGCCCCACGTATATCCAAATTATATATCTAGCATTGATGGCAAGATAATGTCTTCATTGCTCTTACTGTCATAATTGGTAAGTGTCATTGACATGCAATACATTTTATAAATATGTGGCATTTAAAGATGAATAAAAGTATGCAATTCGCAAAGGGTATAAGACTGGCCATCATCATACCATCGCTTTAGAAACAATTTGAGTATAAATAAAAAATAGATATACTAGTTTAACGTTGAGCCAATATGTTTCAGCTGCAATGGCCCTCGTGTGGTTCCGGGGGCCCCGTTTGGTTCCGGGGCAAAGAATAGGGCCACTGGAGATCCCGTTGGAGGGGTAGGCAGAGGGGTAGAACACCCCACTCCCCATCCCAAATTCATGTTGATTTTATCATTTTTTGTTCGTGCTCATTAAACATCATGACCCCTGCATTGTTTCAGGCGCCATCTCGTTCAAATCACTAGAGCAGTGGCAGAAAAGCAATAAACCCGGCTCCAGCGTAAATGGAGTGTATACAATAGAATTTGCAGCAACTCTGCAGTTCTGCAGATGAGAAGATTCTAGGCCCATTCTCCATATTTTATCTCGATGTACATAGAGGATCAGCCTGACATGTTTATTTCTGTTTGGCGCCCTTTCATGTGTTGGTGCGCCTTAAAATCCAATTCAATTCAATTCATCCGCAAAGGTTATGCGATTGACCGTCATCTCTTTAGAAATAGTTTTAAATGTGTTTTCATGAATAAAGAAATTATTTTCTCTTGCCTGCCATGCTTTCCTGGGTATCCCAACTGGGGTATGTGAGTGTGTGAAAGGGCAGTGAACTGACTTGTATTTGCTTGCGAACAATATCGAACCCTGTGACGTTGTGTGGAATGTGTATATTTAGTAATACGATATGCACTCTTAAGAAAATATATCAAAATATCTAATTATCGTCTACATCACGTATTGACCACATACAGTGTACATCTCCCCTACCCCGTGTTAATAATAATTTGCTTGTTTTTCTTACTAATCATGACATGGTTAAATACCGGTATCACTAAACACAAAGCTACCAGGTAGCAAATACAATTTATGGTTACTCGACATGATATAACACTATTTAGTACGATTTAATTAAATTTCATGCTTAACGTATGAACTAATAAAATACATGGGTATTGTGCAAGAGCATCTCAAAATGCAACGTAATCGTAAAATGAACTCAGCGCACGTGCATTTTCGTGTTTTTTGTTTGTTTGTTTAAGAAATTAAACAGAAATACACCATTAATAAAAACGTTGTTGATAGTTAGCTTTATTGTTTTAGAAATTGGAAGAGGTAAATTTTCGCACAGATGGTGTAAAGTAAGCCTTTGACACAAGCGATTAGCATGTTAACGATATTGTTGCATGCAGGAGCTCGTTATAAACACCGTCGTGACCAGGTGAGTTGGTATTATTTAGTGTTACAATTACTACAGGTGCCTCTGAACAATACAGAAACACAAATTGTAATTCCAAACCGTCGTCAGTTGAGAAAATGTAGTATAAATAAAACGAACTACCTTCCGAGCTACTGAAGTATTTTCTTATATTTGACATTTGATTTAAAACTGTTTGGCTTATTTTGGTGGATTTAAAGAATACAACATTAAATACCGAGCTGCTACCGTTTGTTTGAGATAGTGAGAGGTTGCGATATCGTTTTTAGAATATCCCGATGCGTTGACAAAGGAGAAACCTCCCGGATTCCAACCGATTAACTCATTAAAATAATAATAATAATATAATAATAATAATAATATCTTTATTTATCGTATTTGCCTTATAGCCAGTCTGACATCTGATCCTCAAACAAAACATATATATTTACAATATGTACACACTGTTGTTGAAACAGTGTTATATATGGCATACAACATGTCTAGATACTTTAAAATATACTCTGTAAAAAAAGTTTTGGACCATGGCAGTGTTCGAACCTGTACAATTATCGCTGAACCATGACATTCGACCATAACCCTTATTATCTCAGTTGATAATTCACAATAGATCAACAATCAACAATAATTATCGTTTACAATGAAAGTTTGCGAAAAAATAATAATCTTTTTATTGATTACTCGAATGTGTCCGTAACTGTTACTTAGTATGGACTTTGCAACATTTTTTACAGACAGACAGATATTTTTTATTGATTTAAACTTTACAAGTTTATCATCATATACAATATGCAAACATTTATACGTGACAGAATAAACAAAACAAACAAACAACAAAAACATAATTTTGCACACTAGTTTCAAATAAATTGTATTATTGAATAATTTGAAATATTAAATAATTGAATAAAAAATGTGGAAATGACACTGAACTTTAACTTACGCAAATTAAATTAAATATTAAATTAAAAAAAACAATTTTGTTCTCATTATCACAAAAGCAGTAACATAAATAATTAATTGATAATAGTTTTTCATTCGAGGATAAACCTAGTTTTGATAAAACAAAAAATCATTACGAGAATCAAATGCTTCTTTTATAAACCAAGATAAATTAAACAACTCTTTCTTATTACTTGTTTTCATTAGCTCTATGAATTTTAAAACACTTGGACGTTTATAATAGTACTTTTTAATGTATTTTCTTCTTATATTAACATATACAGGACAAATCAAAACAAAATGGTATTCATCTTCAATGTCATTAGAATTACACATGGTACAATAACGTTGGTTTCTTTCTAATCTGTTCTGTGCGTAGCGCCCAGTTTCAATTCGCAGTGAATGCGACGATAGTCTTAGTTTTGATAAAACAATTCGCAACTTATATGGCAAAATATCAAGATATAGTTCATATTCAAAATTGCCTTTAAAATGTAAATACATTGACAAAACTCTATTATTTACAACATCGCTGTTCCACTTTTGAACAAAACAATCGACTAAACGCTGTTTAAAAACAGTATGAAATGTTTTCAAAGGAACACTATTTGGATTATTCCAAACATAGCCAAAACCATACTCGTTTAGAAGCTTTTTAATATTCCCAGCCCAACTATTACGCCAATTTTCTATGTTATTGACGGAATTATTGTAAATACTAGAAATTATAATATTGTCAGAGTTAACTGTTTTGCACCAATATTTAACGATTCTAACATAGCGCAATATATACAATGGATAGCCTACCGCCCAAGTTCCCCGTAAATACCCGCATTGCTAGTAGAAGTCTTAACATTTAAAATATATTTACAAAATTTTAAGTGAATCCTTTCAATTTCTTTCGACTTAGAAAATCCCCAGGCTTCGCAACCATAATTCAGAATGGATCCAACAAAGGAGTCGAATAATTGACACATTGTCTTCGGTTTAAAATTAAACTTCTTAGTATTAGCAATTAATATATGTAAAGCCTTTAAACCCTTCCCTGCTAAACTTACTTGATTTAAAACAAATGTTCCGGTATAATTAAAAATAACTCCCAGATAATTAAAATCGTTAACTACTTCTAAGAAGTTGTCATTATATGTCCATGACTCATTTTGTCTTAATTGGCCCCTTTTCCTAAAAACCATAATTTTGGTTTTGACGGAATTTACTTCTAATCCCCATTTATAACAATAAGCTAGTAATAAATCTAAATTTTGCTGCAAATCATCAGATGATTTTCCTACTAAAACCATATCATCTGCAAACAGTAGAAGAATAAGAGTAATATCGTCGATAGTAAGACCTGAACTAATATCATTTTGTAAATATAACTCTAAATCTTCAACGAAAAGGGAGAAAATTATCGGGGAAATTACCTCCCCTTGCCTTAGACCGATTGAACATTCGAAAAAATCTGAATAACTATTGCAACTTTTAACACAAGATTTTACTTTAGAGTACATGTCTCTTATTATTCTAAGCAGCTTTCCATTTATGCCTATTTTATAAAGTTTTAGCCATAAGGCATTCCTATAAACGCTATCAAAAGCTTTTTTCAAATCAACAAATGCACAATACAATCGACCTTTCTCATTTAATATCTTGTGAATAACAGATTGTAATACAAAAATTGCATCGATAGTTGAACGACCCGACCTAAAACCAAATTGGGCGTCTGATATAATATTATTATCTTCACACCATTTACAGACCCTATGTGTGTTCGCGATATTTTTTTAAAATCAAATCTTGTTTGGAATTTAATGTTTCTGGTACCAAATTAACCGGGTAGGGTAGACCTTGGTTACTAAAAACAGATACTTAAATTCTGTCCATTAGTTTTATTTGTATATGACTTTATATACCCTGGTCCAAAACTTTTTTTACCGGGTATATATTAAAAGAACAGTGCACAATGATTTCTAGGATGAATAAAAAGATGAGCTTTAAAATATGAATAATAACCAAAGTACTTATATTTGTCTGACTGCCTTACTATTGCCAATGTACTTTTGTGGTTACTGCCTTACTAGTGACGGCTACTACCGCTGATGGGGTCATTGTCGTACCGGGTACTACAAAAAGGCACCCGGGGTACATTTATGTATACAGAAACGTACCCGAAAATCATCGAAATCCAGAAAGGCCCCCAAATATACATAAATGTACCCGAGACAAAATACAATGTCGTAAAACGCGGCCGTAACGCGTTCTGTTACTTCACGGAAACGAAACTTTCATTGTTTACAAAGTTTAATCGATTCACTTTTTTAAAGCCGCTCGCAGTTACCTCCGCCTTAAAGGTCTAAATATCTTAAATGACGAGCTGCATATTTGTTTACTTTTTTGCGCGGGGTTTGGTAATTTACAACTTCCGGTTTTACGACAATTACGTTCTGTATTTCATTATTAATTATGGCAGCCTAAATATGTTTTGAAGAACAATAGAGCAATAGTTAATGATAAATACTATTGTTTAAGTAGTTGTTTTTATCAAGTTCTAAATTGTTTCAATTCCGCCAATGAGATCTTGTTTGTTCGGGTACGTTTCTGTATATTTGGGGGCCGTTCTGGTATTCAAAGATGTTCGGGTACGTTTCTGTATACATAAATGTACCCCGGGTACCTTTCTGTAGTACCCGATACGACAATGACCACATCAGCGCTACGACCTTCACGGTACTTATATTTGTCTGACTGCCTTACTTGTGTCCATGTACTTTGGTGGCAACTACCTTCGGTACTTATATGTGTCTGACTGCCTTACTAGTGCCAATGTTCTTTGGTGGTTACTACCTTTCTAGCAACATACAAGCTAATAAGATTCTACGAGTTTGTCATGCCTTGATATACAACCACATCTAGTTATACAATGTTTGACTTTGTTCAGTTTTCAATAGTATTTGATACCACAGCAATATGTTTAATCATTTTGGAAGAAACAATCGTGTGGAGTAAAGTTTATTTGATCAAATGAGTGCAAACGCATTTACCCTGCTGTATTGTCTGATCGAGAACTGATAAGAATGATAAACTGGTTTGATGACCTATCTCTTGATTGATAAATGGGTATTAGAAGCACTTTGACCCGAGAAGTCGGGGGAACTGCAATCTGAAACAGAAGATTGTTTCACAGGGAGTCAAATAACAAACGTCTCACGTACATTGTATCAGCTGTTTCACAAGAAGTTCAATTAAAACATCCTGTGTTAATTGTTAATCGTATCAGTGGGAAATAAGTGATATATTCGAGCATAGGGGGGCAACCCCCTTAAGGATTTGATCTGTTATCATTAGTCTTTTAAAACTGAGACAAAATGTTAAACATTATCTCATGGTTCAGCCGTTTATTTTATGACTATTAAACAATACTATGCTATATATAAATACATTATTTTGTCAGATTTGTCAGCTGTATGCGATAACAAAATATTCTCAGTAAAACATACCATGAAATTCTTACAGATTCTCCTTGTTGGAAACCTTTCCCCCTTCTCATCGAGCCCCGTTTGGTTACCGGGTGTAGAAAATCCCTCTGGAGGCAGAGGGGTAGGACGCTCCCGCTCCCCACAAACAACACACCTTTCTTTTTTATTTAAAGGTCTTAAACATGACCCTGCGTGTGTAAACGTGGAAACGTGGCTCCATCGTTAATACTATACAACTTGCAGCGACTTTGCAGGTAAGAAAGTTGTAGACTCCGTTCTCCGCACTTTTACCTTAATGTAAAAGGAGGATGAAACTGGCATGTTCATTACTGTTTGGTGCCATATAATCTTGACTGTGTTGGTGCGCCGTAAAAACCCAGTTCATTTCAATTCCCTTCTCATTGGTTACACAAGAGCTAATTGTAACTTTACATTTACACAGTGTTTATATGATAATCCATTGTCATCAAAAGCTAAAGGATCCTACAGCGATAGTATGTGTACAACCTATTTGAGGTCAATGGCCTAAAAGTAGGTAAAATAGGTCAATGTGACCTACTTTGTTCGGTTTATAGGACTGGAATAACTGGGGTTAATGTGACTTGCATTTAAAGTTGTGTGTTATAACAAGGTCAACAGAGGGTCATAGTGACCTACTTGTTAATTTTTGAAAGGTGACTTGTAGAGACTGTTAAATAAATAAGTCACACGGACCTTGTTATTTTGTTTTTGTTTTATGAAAGAAACCGCAAACCTGGTCAATGTGGCAATACGTTTAAAAAAAATAAACAAACTAGGTCAAAATGCATGTTTAAAGAACAGGGGCGTATCCACGAATTTTTTATTGGTACAGCCAAATATATGATGAGCGGCGTAAGGCGCGAGTTGCTTTTTTTATTGCAAGATCCCAAATCATGCTTTCTTGCGTATATTTTAGGCCACTGGGGACTGAGTTTCAAACAAAATTATTCACTTGACTGTTGTAAAAAGCATAAGAAAACTATAAATAACGACACAACAATATTAACTAGTATATACTATACTCATATATTATTTACCGCGATTTTATTAGTTTTTACCAGTTTATTGTATCCAATAACGTAGTCACATCATAACCTTCAGTACTGATAATGTCTCTGTTCTATAGGTATATCAGTTGAAACTGCCGAAAAAAATGCTAACTCGGTTGCATTTAGAAGTAAATTCGATGGCAACGCACGTCAAGTTCATAATTGTGCACGTGGATACGCATTAGACTGTTCAGCCTTGTTTGCGTCATTGACGACTGATTCTTCTTAAGCTACTAAATGACCTTTGCGGGCATAACCAACACCAGTTGTAACAGTTTCAGAACTTCGTGAAGCCATAAACGCTCGCGCTCGGACATTGACCCGAAGTAGCTCGTGATATCGGCTAGTACAATGCCTTCTGAGCCCAGGGCTTTTTTTCTAAACATTGTGAAGACTCCCTAGCCTGGTCATTTTGTGAGAAAAAAAAGCGCGATAACTGTCTGATTTGTGAAAAAAGTATTGAAAGATTAATTGTTAAAAGCGATATTACTCAATCAATGCTTGCATTGTTTTAGTGGGAGGAGGACTCTATAAAACAAATTTACAATTATTCAGCATAATATGGTACAGTTTAGATTTCTAATGATAATGTTTCCTACACAAAGTTAGATGGGGAAATGTTGTTTACCAAAAAAGGCAACAAATAAAACAACAGTTCTTTTTTTTAATTGTGAAGTAGCTTAATTTTGGCTCCTGTTATAGAAGGAAAAAAACTGGAGCCCGTATTCATAAAGAAATTTAAGTGTAAAGTGTAAAATATTACTTTTATCTTAATAACTTTTAAACAAAAGTTACGTAAATAATGATAACTTATCAATATCTTGTGCTTACATGCAAAATAAAAAAAAAATCTGTAGAAATTATTGGTACGGCCAGCCGCACCAATAAAATGTAGCCCATGAAGAAGACTGAATGAATAGTGTTTAACAACCCTTGAACAGCACGAGTTATATCGGGCTGGTCTCGCGAGTTATATCGGGCTGGTCTTACTATTAGTTTATTCTCTAGCTGCTCTAGCTTCGAGTTCTTACTGTTAGTTTATTCTCTAGCTGCTCTGGCTTCGAGTTCTTACTATTTATTCTCTAGCTGCTCTGGCTTCGAGTTCTTACGGTTAGTTTATTCTCTAGCTGCTCTGGCTTCGAGTTCTTACTATTTATTCTCTAGCTGCTCTAGCTTCGAGTTCTTACTATTTATTCTCTAGCTGCTCTGGCTTCGAGTTCTTACTGTTAGTTTATTCTCTAGCTGCTATGGCATCGAGTTCTTACTATTTATTCTCTAGCTGCTCTAGCTTCGAGTTCTTACTATTAGTTTATTCTCTAGCTGCTCTGGCTTCGAGTTCTTACTGTTAGTTTATTCTCTAGCTGCTCTGGCTTCGAGTTCTTACTTTTTATTCTCTAGCTGCTCTAGCTTCGAGTTCTTACTATTAGTTTATTCTCTAGCTGCTCTAGCTTCGAGTTCTTACTGTAAGTTTATTCTCTAGCTGCTCTGGCTTCGAGTTCTTACTATTTATTCTCTAGCTGCTCTAGCTTCGAGTTCTTACTATTAGTATATTCTCTAGCTGCTCTAGCTTCGAGTTCTTACTGTTAGTTTATTCTCTAGCTGCTCTGGCTTCGAGTTCTTACTATTTATTCTCTAGCTGCTCTAGCTTCGAGTTCTTACTATTATTTTATTCTCTAGCTGCTCTAGCTTCGAGTTTTTACTATTAGTTTATTCTCTAGCTGCTCTGGGTTCGAGTTCTTACTATTTAGTTTATTCTCTAGCTGCTCTAGCTTCGAGTTACTATTAGTTTATTCTCTAGCTGCTCTAGCTTCGAGTTCTTACTATTAGTTTATTCTCTAGCTGCTCTGGCTTCGAGTTCTTACTATTTATTCTCTAGCTGCTCTTGGTTCGAGTTTATTCTCTAGCTGCTCTAGCTTCGAGTTCTTACTATTAGTTTATTCTCTAGCTGCTCTGGCTTCGAATTCTTACTCTGTGACTTTCTGTGGTTTATTGGGATGACAATAGGGTAAGAGCGAGTTTTAGTGCACCCTGGTTTAGAACCTGGTTCAAACCTCCAGCGGCCGTTTTTGCCACTAACCGTTCCAAGGTGGTAGCGCTATTGTCAACCCTTTTGTGTTTGTGATGTCTTATCTTACCTTTTATTCGTCTTTAAAGTTGTTCTTTGTTTCTGTGTGTTTTAGGTTGACTGTCGTACTTGAATGCTACTTTTCCTGTTCGATTTTTATATCTACCTTTTCTATACGTCTGTTTGTTCATATTCATATATACATGATCATCTTTGAGTTATATTGCCTATTAATGGTTCCTAGTTTATTAGAGGATATATAGCCTGGCAGATATTTCTTTATTTACACTGTTCCGTCTTATTGGGATGGCATTATGGTGAAAGTCAGGTTTGGTGCACCCTAGAACCTGGTTTAACCCCACAGCGGCCTTTTGCCACTGACCATTCCAATGCGGTACTGACCATTCCAGTGCGGTACTGACCATTCCAGTGCGGTACTGACCATTCCAATGCGGTACTGACCATTCCAATGCGGTACTGACCATTCCAATGCGGTACTGACCATTCCAATGCGGTACTGACCGTTCCAATGCGGTACTGACCATTCCAATGCGGTACTGACCGTTCCAATGCGGTTCCTCTTTATGTTTGTGATGTCACATACGTTGCTGATGTTTTTTCTTGTAATTCTTGTTTTAAATGCGTTTATTTGGTTGACTGTCTTCTGTGAATACTGTATTTCCTGTTCAACTTTTATACATTACTTTCAATGGAGGTAGCTAGTATGTACATAAGTTTGTAGGCAGTATCAACTATGAGCAAGATACATGTAGTACCAAGAGTTACCAATGTCCTCCGCCTAGGGAAATATGTCCGAAAGGGGTATTTTGGTAATAATAGCTGATTATCAAAATATTTGCATTATATGCAACACATTACCATATAAGAAGACATTATTAGAATACATTGTCGATTGAGAAACAATAAGGGTTGACAATAGTGGAACGGTCAGTGGCAGAAAAGCCGCTGGGGGTTTAAACCAGATCCTAGAATGCACCAAACCGCACTCTTACTGTCATCCCAATTAAATTGGACAGTGTAAATAAAGAAACGAAACGTATTTACAAAGTATTCAACATTAACCCTTAACCTGCTACATATACATAATGGACTGTTCTTTCTTTGAATTAAGACCATTCCATTTATGTGACAAAGGCGTGTTTTGGGGGAAATGACTGATCAGATCGCAGGCTGATCTGGGTTTACAATAGTCATGTTAAGGGTTAATGGGCAATATAAGTATAACAGAAAAATGATCATGTATATATGAATAAAAGAAAAAGTCTAGAAAAACACAAAGCAAGTTGCTTTTCGGGATTATCTGGTTTGACAGGTGCAGTAATTCCAATCTAATTTTTCTTAATTATTCGGAAGTAAAGCTTAAAACTATGGGAATACTGCACAAATAACAACAATTGTATGTAGGAATAATATTGTTTTTTTTTATTATTAAAACATGGACACTTGTACAAACTGAATCACAAGTCTACAATAAATGTCTATATAATTATGTAGCATAACATGTTCTCAATGGGCTGTACATACATGAGAAAGGGTAACTTACTTAACAATGGGTTGGCCTACCCTAATTCTAGTTATATCAATTAGATGATGAGGAAGGGAAACTTACTAAACCATGGGCTGGCCTTCCATAAATTTAGTTTCAACTCAATGAACTATACATAGATGAGGAGTGGTAACCTACTTAAACCATGAGTTGGCCTAAACTAATTATAGTTATATCAGGGATAACTTACTTAAATCATGAGTTAGCCTAAACTAAATCTTGTTATATCAACTGATACAATCTGCAAAGTAAATTGTAATTGTTCCGCTAAAGATAGTTGAAATCATGAGATTTAAGGTAAATTTTAGCTTTAATCTGATAGTTCTTTTAAAATGACCTACTTAAAAAAAGAAAAAAAAGTTCTTTTAAAATGACCTACTTAAAAAAAAGAAAGAAAAAAGATTAATCTCAAATGTCTGGAATTGATGTAAAAAGTAATCTTAAAATCTTAAAAACATCTTTAAAATAAACTGTAAAAAGGTTAGAGTTTTTAACTACTTGTATATACATGCTGTCAAAAATAAAAGCACAACAGAATAAATATAATGTAAGTAAAAAGTCGACATACAGCATGGTATATGTGCAAACATCATTAAAATACTGACATTTGGCAATAACCATTCTTTTAAAACAAATAAAAATGTTTAAGGTAATAAATTTGGGGTAAAAATAGCAAGTTCAAAACACTATAACAACATTAAACATGCTAAAAATAAGCACAGAATAAATGCTACAAAACACTGAAGAATATAATTATTTGAGAATAAACATTACACCATCCAACTGGTGCTTATATTGGTTGAAAAAGATTTGTCAAACTAAGATTCGCATACATTTTCTTTCGTGTTCCTTTAATTTTGTTTTTGATGCTCTCAAACATGTTTTTTTTGTTTTTACATCAAGTAAATGAATACAACACAGGCCAAATGAAACGAGAAAACGAGAAATTAATCGAATGATATAGTATGGGTATTTACAAGCATGAAATGATCTATAATAACATGTGTCCGATAACTATATACTGGCATCCATCTAAGAACTACATCGATTACTATTATCCAAGTTTGTGTCTTTTTGTCATTCATTTATAAATGTCTTTCATAAACAACTCAACAGGAAAAAAAAGCATTTAATGAAATAATACAAAATAGCTAAGCAAGGTAAGAGCTTATATTATCCTTAGCATTCAACATTTTTATTTTAACATAACATCTTAGAAAGATAGGTAGTTTTTCAATCACTACAAGATATTTTACACCAAAGCTCCGAGTTACTGATATATAATGGTTACAAAAACAATCAATCAACTTTTACTCTACATATTTTTATTCAAAAATTAACTTTACAAAGATCTAAATATGATGTTCTTACTAACTGTCGAGGTAAAATGATTAAATAAATCAAAGAGCATACAAGAAGACACCAATGGTATGGGAATATGGAAAAATAAATACTGCATTACATGTCCAAGGTTCCGCCGACTACAAAATTTGCACAAAAATAAACTGTACATGATGACGAGGTTAATGCAAAGGTTAGTGAAGTTTCTAAATCATTGTTTATAACTATCCAGGTAACCGACGCTAAAACTAAGCTAGCAGGATCATGTGTTGTAATACTTTGACAACCAACAGCGAGGGAGTACAAATTGCAATTTCCGCCATCAAGAGCACCACGAGACATAAGCAGGTGGAGCAATGATAACTCGTCCAACTATTCTTGTCATGATCAGAAAAGATAGGAAAGATTTTTGCACCTATCAATGTTCTCCTCCACTTATACTGCGGGGATTAGACATGGTAACACTACAGTGGTACGAATGGTGGCACGGTAGTGGAACAGTTAGCACTTCCGCTCAGTAAACCAAGGTCAGTGCGTTCTATCCAAGACAGGACAGAATTTGGATTAATTATTGAACTATACTTAACAAATATTTCCCACATGACCAGTCCTTTGGATGAGACATTAAACCGAGGTATAGCTGGCTAAAAAATGCCCAGTACAACACAGCAGTACAGAGTAATAAATGCTTCTGCTACACACAGTTTTGGTGCAGCTGTGCAGATTATGTGCATTGTTTCCTCTTCCTCCCAACTATAACCTGGACAGTCAAATCTTGCTTGCCGTCTGGATGATAGAAAGAGAACTTGTAAACTATATAATCCAGACTTTAGCATAGTTTTCTGATGTCAGATGTAAATAATCCAGACAGCATTGGAATAGAGTTTGCTGATGTCAGATGTAAATAATCCTAACATCATTGGCATATAGTTTGCTGATGTCAGATGTAAACCCCACACATAATGGTGGGGTTTCCTGAAGTAACTGCTGTTGTGAATAAAGCTGACAATGAAGCCTACACCAAGACATAATGGAGTTCAACCATGCAGTTTGACGATGGTTGAGAAAGGCCTATAAGAAAAAACAACAGAGCGGTCCTTCATGTGTTCCGCCTTCTTACTGCTGGCTGGATAGACAATAAACGCACTTGATGATTTTCCAATATAATACCATGAAACAAGGCTTTAACTGATATATAGCTTGTGTACCCGTGACTTTTAGCTCTCTTCCAATTAACTGTTATTTGATTAGCGCAATCCAACACAAATTCTCAAAGGACTTATAATGACATATAATGACAACAGCCTCATGGAAAGCCTCAACAGAAAATAAATGTACTGGCCTTAAATAGTCTAAAGATGAACATGTTGTTGTTGTTTTTAAATAACAAAAATCTGTATAATCGGGTTCAAATTATATATTTATATACAACAAAGATTTATAAAGCACATTACACTAACCCTAAAGGAAAAGTTCACATTAAAACTTTTCTTAATTTATATATATATATATATAATTATGTATATATTATATATACATGTATAGTATATAAAGCTACAAGCAAATTATTTGCATAATGTATTTTTTACTTAAAATTTAATGAGAATTTTCAGTACCGGTATTTTGCTAGACTCGGCATGTTTGTATACTAAACTGAACGTTTGTTAGAAAGAGGCATTCAATTTGCAGAAAATAATAAAAAAGTAAATCTTATTTGTATCTATAATGCAATAAAAAGAGAACATACACTTGAATTCTTGTCATGTATTAAGTGAAAGCAGTAATCACAAATTAGACCTTTGAATACATCTTCTCTGATTTCCCACAATTCAGGCTCAATTCTACAGCAGGAAAAAGGATATTGCATCCACCCTTGTTTTCACCCCTCTTTAAAAGCATGCAGTCTCTTTTTATTATTCCCATTCATTTTTAATGCATGACAATCTGCCAAGCATCTACACAACCCTGACTCCCATGCAAAGTCAACAGAGTCTTTGCTCATAAATTTGTTCAAGTCTCCTGAACTAGATTTTTTACACAAGAACAAAATCATGGTCGCCATTATGGTTGCATGTTTCTGACTGGTGAAGGGTGATCATCTTCCATTTTCCGTGGCAGTTTTTCGCTTCGATGGCTTTCCATGTGGTTTCCTGGTGGAAGACGCCATGTCCCCTGCATCTTTCCAATCGTTTGTTCATGGAGGTTGGCTGGCATTCAACGCATACTTCGGCGCCCTTTTTCAAAACATTCGCCCAACTGCTTCCCTGACAAGCCTTACCGGTGTGAGTTACTCGGAAATAGGCACGATACCTGAAAATAGAGAAGGAAATGATTTAATGTCTTTTTTGTACACTTAACCTTGCTTATGCTTTATCGCCCCTCGCCGCTGCAGGTTCGAATCCCACTGGGAGCTCGAAATGTTGAGTGAGAAAGTGTTGATTCTGACGTCACGAAAGGTAAACACTACTGGTTCTTCCCAGGAAAAATGGGGTAGTCTGCCTTTACCACAAAGAAAATCGACCACCATAGATGGCCTAACATGTGCTAAAAAATTACGTAACACACCATTCAAACGTTGGTTATGACAGACACTCATCGAAGACAAAGGGGATCCAACACACAAGCAGTTGAACAGGTTCAATGTAACTGAGTCTGCGGCTGTATAGATGATGTTTTATTTAGTTTTTTGATCCTGAACAAATCTGTTTTCCTAATAGCATCTCCCTGGACAAGATTCTACCAAGGGGTGTTGATAAGTTGGTAGTGTTATCAAGTAAAACATCAGTGTTATCAATCGAAATATCAGTGATATCTGATGAAGTTGGTGAGTTGGCAGTGCACTTTCTTATCTGAACACAGATTAAAACATTTCCAACATTACAAAGAGCCCAGATATTGAGACAAAAACACAAAGTCTGATAGTTTAACAATCTGTGCCATATTGACACTGGCATATTACATTGGTATCGAAAATACTATTTCAAATTAGAATAAAATTAAATATGTGTGTGTGATTTTTATATATAATTAGAACTAGCTGTTTTCATTTTATATATTGATACCAAAAAAAATATATCCTTAAAAAATAGTTTGTTTGCTGTTTCCTGACCCAGTATTTCACAAGTGGGCATAATGAAGGTTGGTGATTTTTTTTCTGAACAAATTTTACTATATATATATTATACCTGTTCACAGCTTGTTTCAGGCTTTCCCATATTATAACCAGATACACAGCTATATCAATATTTTCATGACCTCCTATTCTAGGTAAGTATTTATAACCCTTGTTCTAACCACAGACAGCTGTAAATCTTACAAATGCTTTCATTATCAGCTTTATAAACATCCATAAAGGTATAAATACCAGCAGTTTAAAAAGCAGATAACTAAACATTCTTGTGAATAAAATGTGAAAGTCTAGGAGAAATGAACAGTATATCTATATTATACATCTCCATAATACAAAAAATATGAATCTACGGTATTAAATATACAAGCAATGCATTTATAGTAAGATAAAACAGTGTTTGCTACTGCTATGGGCCTGGATCACTCTCCGAATCAGTCCCATGCAATCAGACCCCTAACCACAACCCTATAAGTATATACATACAATAAAGACGGTACATCAGGTATTTCTGACTGTCTTCAGATTTCAGATTGACAAATCTTTAAAGATCAACCCATTTCTATAGGATTGGCCACTCCAAACAGTCGGAGAAATTATTCGTTTCCAAACCTATATATATATATTTACCAAAGACCAAAATCCAGGTTCAAACCCCCAAATTACACAAAAGGAGACAGTGAATTTAAAGACTCTTCTTAATCCAGATTTAATACCATAATTTATAACTATTAATGATTTTCCATTGCAGAGATGTTGAGGTTTTATTTTCAGTAGGTGATAAGATTTGTGTTACTTGGTTTTTATCCTTAGGTTCTATAGTAAAAATAATCCTTGGCAGAGTAAACATGGTAAAAAGACAATAATCATTTCAATATTTCGATTTTAAAAGATACATATATTGAATCAATTTGCATTAATGTAGATGACATATGCAGGGTTTTTGAAAGAATCACACTGTAGATACCTTAATTTTAACAGTAAACTTGGTTGAACATCAAGGATAAAGACTGAGTTTATCACCTACCAGTCTTATTTACAAAATAAAATTTGGTTTTATCATTAGCTTTTAAAAATAATATTTTTAGTCAGATTGTGTAGCTAATCCAGGCTTATAATTTGGCGATTTCTGTTTGTCTGTCTGTCCGTCTACTCGTTTTGACGTTTTGGTTAAAGTTTTTGTTTTTCCTCATTTCTCAAAACAAAATGTCGGCAAGCTTTAAAGCTTTGCACACATGTTCATTATCATGAAACAATGTACGACAGGAACCATAACTCATGGATTTTACCCGAAATATCCCCCCTTTTTAGAGATTTTTCAATTAAAATGTTGAATTTGCAATCTGCATTCACACCACTGTTAGAGCTTCACGTTTTTGTAAATTTGTCACTGAGACGTTCGCGCAATTGACCTTGATGTCACGACCAGTCCAGTTTAAAAACATTTTTATTTACTTATTATGTTTGTTACCAACGCCTTAAAGAACTATTTACAACTGATTTAAACTCTGACTCGGAATTGTAGTCCATATTGTTTTAGCGAACCTCTATGAAATCTACTGACCCACTATAGAATAGTAGAGGGCTCTAATCCAATGAAATTCCTAGGATTTTATGCGAGGTGCAATCATTTTTTATTTCGTGTGGCACACCAAGTTTGGGCCATTTAATGTCTAATGACACATATACGCACAGTAAATAATTACATTTGGTAAATTGTTTCATACAATTTTTATTATGGTAAAAAAGCCAAGGCTGTAAAATTGCTAGCATTAACTAAGCAATAATGATCTAAAGTTATGATTTTACACAATAAGTGGTGGGGAGAAGCTGAAATTGTGAATGAGTAATTTTCACATTCACTATTTTTTTGGATAAGAATATAACTTTAGCTTTTGAAGGAGCTATTAACTTAAAGGGACACACGGCAATCTTGAAGTATTTGACATCGGTATCTCTATTTATATATCCAGTATCATTTTTACTTTTACCCTAGTGGCATTTAAATAAATCAAATTTTTTAAGTATTCACTATTTCGTCTTATTATACTATACAGGGGCGTACCTGGGCATACGCACTGACGTATGTGCGTACAGGCTATTAAAGAAGCAAACAAATAAAAAGGGCTAAAAATGTGAAAAATGCAATAAAAACTGAAGGTATAGGGGGGTTAGGCACATTTGTGAATCCAAAACTCGATGGTGCATATACCTAAATTAGCCCCAGGAACGCACCTGCTATATAAGTTTTAATATATTATTGGTGCAATAATATCAAAAAATCAACAAATGGCTTAATACGATTCTTATAATTAACATTAATGATTGAACAAATGCACTTTAGGTAGGAAAACTAATGGGATGCCGGTAGTTTTTAAAAAATCAAGATTGCCATGTGTCCCTTTAAGAGTCAGTTTAAGTATCAACCACCCCTTTAATACACTACACCCCTATAAACCACAAGTAAGAAAAGTTTGATCCTTTAAACTGAAATTTTCAATAAGCACTTAAGAAGCTGCTAAAATAAAAGAAGAAAAATAAAATGAGATTGCAATTTTTATATTAAAACAATATTTCGCAAATTCCACGATTTGACCATAAGGTATTCATTGCAAATACTATCTGTGTTCATTCCAATCTCCAAACTTTAAAAATCTTTTCAGAAGTACCACAAAAGAAAAAAAGAAAATCTGCTTCTTAACATTATTTGAGCCAAATCTTAGAAGGGATTTATTTCACTCTAGGTGATAATGCCTGCAACATGATGCTCTCTATATCAACAATGTAATCAGTTATATCTATTTTGCATAAGCCATTCTGGATGTGATTAAACAAATGGGTAATAAACCGAAACTATTTCAAGCTATTAAGATAAAATTATTGATTAACTAATTTCAATTTGATTGAAATGTCAGACAACACCATACTAAATTTATTGATAATTATCATTAATTCATCTCCCTGGATTATTTCAAAAATAATCTGATTGAAACAGAAAGGTATCTTGACAAAAACCAACCATCATCTTCACATTTACATATCACTATATTCAGACATTATAATCATATTCACATATCATCATATTTACTCATTATTATATTCACACATCCATCATAGTCACAAGTCAACATATTCACACATCATTATATTCACACATCCATCATAGTCACAAGTCATAATATTCACACATCCATCATAGTCACAAGTCATAATATTCACACATTCATCATATTCACACATCCATCATAGTCACAAGTCATCATATTCACACAACATTATATTCACATTATTTCAAAAATAATCTGATTGAAACAGAAAGGTATCTTGACAAAAACCAACCGTCATCATCACATTTACATATTAATATATTCAGACATTATAATCATATTCACATATCATCATTATATTCACACATCATCCATCATAGTCACAAGTCATCATATTCACACATCCATCATAGTCACAAGTCATCATATTCACACATCATCATATTCACACATCCATCATAGTCACACATCCATCACAGTCACACATCATCATATTCACCCATCATCATAGTCACCCATCATCATATTCACACATCCATCATAGTCACAAGTCATAATATTCACACATCCATCATAGTCACAAGTCATCATAGTCACAAGTCATCATATTCACACATCCATCATAGTCACACATCCATCATAGTCACACATCATCATATTCACACATCATCATATTCGCACATCATCATATTCGCAAGTCATCATATTCACACATCATCATATTCACACATACATCATAGTCACAAGTCATCATATTCACACATCATCATATTCACACATCATCATAGTCACACATCATCATATTCACACATCATCATAGTCACACATTATCATATTCACACATCATCATATTCACACACCATATTATATACATTATATTCATATTCATATATCATAATATTCACATATCATCATATTCACACGCAACAAACCTGCAAACAGGAAGATCATTCAGATAAGTAAACCGGAAAAAAAACTACCATCTTTCCAAAAGGTATAACACTTAAAGCACCTTTTTTACTACATCTAATAATATGTTTTTGTAACTGCGTAAAAAGTGAATGCCAGTAACTTATATCACAGACTAAAGATCTCGTAGAATGACGTACAAACATTCGTAAAAGCAATTGTCATAAAAAACATATAAATTCTCCTGTGAACTCATGGCAACAATTTCATAATCGTACAGGTAATAACAGACATAAAACATGGCATGATATCTCATTGAACATTGGTTTATCTTATATAAGATGATGTAAAATGGATTTTACAGACATCTTAGAAATGCCTGCTATTTTCGTTTCAGTCAAAAGTCTTGGTCTCAACAACGCAATTTCATTATCCTGTCCTGTAATGATCTAGAAGACTATAATAAAGCCAAACAACGTCTATTTGACATAACCCTTTACATCATTTGTAAGCCAGCTGTCTATCAGTGTAAACTATGTCTGTAAACTACATTTGTTGCATATAGGCGCTTATTTTTAGCAATATTAACATCAAATCTGGCTCTTTAGCAGGGGGTGGAGAGGGGGAGGTGGGGAGGTTGGTGCCTTTTGTGCCCCATGCCTAATCTCAAATCATATATTTATATACCTAAAAAATGTTATTTATCATTTTCCATATACCATGCATCACACTGCGTGCCTGCGCACATACCACTGATGGGCAGGCATTCTACGCCTCCCAACACTTGAGATTTACCTGACACTTCTGTTGATTATATAACCTACACCTAACCTCCACCACGGACCACAAAACTGCTGCTTTCAAAATAAAACACAATAATGTCAAGTCTTTGGTAAGATGTTCCTTAGTGGTAAGTTATTTCCTCAGTGGTAAGTTGTTTCCTTAGTGGTAAGTTATTTCCTTGGAATTACTGCCATAAATAAATATATTAGAAGCGGATACATCAAGCCGTTTTGTCAGGGAAAAGTATTTCACCTGGTCCTGTTGATAACAACAGGGGTCTTGACTGAAAATTTGCAAGTTTAAATACTTAATAATTTTTCAAAAAATTATTTTGACATATTCCTATATGTACAGTAGTTAAATTCTTGATAAAAGTCACGCAATGCATCTATTCACAATGCATCTATTCGGTAAATTTTAGTTCCTCCATATTTAAATATTTACATAGAGCTTTTTAAATAAATCAATGTGCTATAAACAAATTTAATATGTGCATGATAATGATTGATTTTAAGATATTGTCAAGACATGCAGTGTCCCTGTAATGTTTTTTAAAAATATTTTATAATAGTAAAATAACAGCATATACCAGTAAGCAGAAAAAGTCAAAGAACTATAACGTTTTAGCATGGGAACACTTCTTACTGTCTTTACTTATTCACACACGAATAATATAACGACTGATTAACGGCAATACCGACTGATTAACTGCAATACCGACTGATTAATGGCAATACCGGCTGATTAATCGTGTTATAATCTTTCTATAATCTTGTTAATACTGCTTGAAACAGTAGGATTTCTTTGTCTGGTGCCAAAGGGTCAAGTGCTTGTTTCAATTTTGATTTATCATTATATTTATTGCTGTCTTACTTACCATTAATGTTTGAAGTCTATTATGAATTTCTTGTCAGGTTTTTGACTTTCAAAAAATATGGCAACAATCCGATGCATTAGGGTTCTAATATGAAACTAAAATTCTCAAATTTTTTCCATTAATTTATTTTTGTCAGAAAAATGAAATGTAACAATCTATGTCAGGTTGCCCTGTTTATATCTGCCAACAATTGAGGAATTCATTGCCAATTTTAGGTCTTATCCAGGTTTCTGTTTGCCAACAATTCAGGAATTCATTGTCAAAGATATCATGATTGTCTAAATGCAATACAATGAGAATTTTTCACAGCAAACAGTCTATTAAATCATTTTACAATTATATTTTATTTAGAATTTGCCATATCAAAAAGTCAAGAAACTCATTACTCAGTGAGTAAATGCAAACATTCAAAATATCCCTTTTTATGCAATTTTTTTTTACACTCAAGAGATATGAAAAAGCACCACGGGAATTTCCGCTATATATTGTATATACTGCACACTTAATTGCACATAATATTCCAAAGAAATCCCAAGATGTTTTGTAAAAAAAAAAAATTGCAGTTAATTAGAGAAAGGACACAACTTTGATGTTATAGACGTTTTATTCATACTACACCTTTTAACAAGAACTTCATAAATGTTGAAGTTGCTCTTTGAAAAACTGAGCTAGTTCAGTACTGTATTTAACGTAAATAGTTTGCAAAATTTTGCATCCTAAGTTTGCTCACATGCTTGAGCCAAACGCAAACTCTGTCAATAATGAAACTTTGAAGGAATACTATTTGCTGTATTATTTGTTGTTTTAGTATTTTTTCTAAAAGGAAAGGTCTTACGTAGCCATGAGCCATTCGATTAAAAGCAGCATATTGTACATACAATATAAAGCGCAAATTCTCGTGTTGCGTTTTCATATCTCTTGAGTGTATATAGAACTCACTTTGTTCTGAGAACACACTGAGTGTCTCCTATATAGAACTCACTTTGTTCTGAGAACACACTGAGTGTCTCCTATATAGGACTCACTTTGTTCTGAGAATACACTGAGTTTCATGTTCCATGTTTTGAAAAAAAAGAACATTTTCATGCTTTGAAGAAAAAGAACATTTTAAGTGTTTGCATTTACTCATCGAGTAATAAGTTTCTTAACTTTCTGATTTTGCAAATTCGAAACAAAAAATATTTCTAAAATGATTTAATAAGCTGTGAAACAAAATATAAGGGTAGGATGTATAACGTTTCTTAAATTGAAATTTCATAACCATTCTGTGAAAATCTTTGTATTTCGCAACAATTTCTAAATTTCTTGCCAAAGATTCACAACTGTTTGACTGCACCACATCAATGACTGATATTGTGGAGTAGGATGTATAACGTTTCTTCCCAAAGATTCTCGATCTTCTTCGCAAAGAATCTCGATCGTCTAAAAGCACTAAATCTGTCTTCATAAAACAATGACATGATGAAGACAGAAGGTAGGATGTGTCATGACTCTAAATTTAGTGGAGTTGGGATCCTTGGAATTTGGCAAACCCAACAAGTATGATAATGGTGCAGATTGTTTTATTCGGTACATCATTTAGATAAGTTTTTGTGAGTACATGTTTCTCTACTGCAATTATATGTATACTGAATGAATCAATTAATGGTGTTTTACTGCACGTCGACACATAAATAGGTCATATTGTGCACAAAAACGGATGAAAGATGAAGAACAGTAATTAAAAATTAATGTAAATATATATCTGTATACTGAAGGGCATGCAGTCATGCTTGTATTCCAAAGAAAATCATCTTGATATATGCTTGATTTAAGTGATTTTTAAGAAGTCAATCCATTCAATAAACCAACTTCAGTGCAAACATATTTACAGTGTAACTATGTCACTTGCTTTTAATTCAAAATTTATATGAAAAGGTGTTTCGATTTCCCATCAACGTAGCAATAAAAAATTAAAATAAGTGCATTTCTCAGACAGAGACATTTTCACTTAAGCTGGTATAAAAATGGTACATGTCAAAACATAAATTAAAATAATTTTGCGTTTTAATATCTATATACTTTTTCAGTTGTTCAAGGCCATTTGATCTCAGTGAAGATACAAATCCTTATAACATTTCTATGACATGTGCAAATTTCATTCAAGTTTTGTTACCGGTAAGTATTATATCACATTTATATCAGGTAGTCAGGCTCTATTGAAACCTTTGTTAAATGCATCCCTATTTACAAGTACTTAGCTGCATGATATAATTTCATACATTTGCATATCTCGAGATCGCGGTGAAGATGTGCCGCATCTCAATATTGCCAGGGCGCCAACGCTAGTCGATTTTGCCTCCAGACATGCAGCGGAAATGCAGTAATTGATAGTCTCTGCATTTATTTGTCAAAAAAATCACTTGTAACCTGCAGTTCAGATTATAGCAATTATTTTAGTTATTATTAACACATTCAAGAAAATTATATGACATATATATCTTTAGCTATAAAAGAGGAATTTTTCTAGCTAGATAAAATATTCATTATAATCTGGACTAAAATGAGCTTGACTTGCAAGTGAGAAAGTGAGATTCTCATCTAAAGCAGTGTTCGACACTAACGCAGGTCCGCTGGCCCGAGGCCACCTGATTTTCAGAAGAACCACCACTTTCCTAAAGCTGAAAGGCCCGACGGGCCTGCTATTTTGATATGTGGGTATAAAAAAAAAAATCCCGTTGTTACAGCATTGTCAAGATTTTGTTATTTACCGCGTTCAGAGCGAGGTAGTTTACCACAATACGTCATTTTTTCATGTACAAACAGGTGCTTACCTAAACTAGATTAATTGCTTTACTGCATTTCAAACTCAAAACAAGCGTTATATTTTAATAACGGTTGTGTAGCAGTCTGTACTAAAAATCATTGTCGTTCAGGTGCTTATCGCATAAATTACTTAGGAGCGTCAAGCAATCGTGCATAGTCGTGTGACAGACTTTGTGTAACGGCTTTTCGTTTTTCTTTCCAAATGTTGAAATTCATCAAAAAAAAAACAACCTTTGCCACTAAATTATCAAAAGACAAAGCTGACAAACTACAAATCCAAAGCGTCGGCGACAAAAATACATTGGAAAGATGTTGAGATATCTGGAGGAATTCAAGTGGTTTAACCATGACCACAAGATGTCCTGCAATGTTTAGGAAATATAAAATAAATCTTTATGAATAATGATGAACACCTAGCAGGACAATCAAGCCTATATATATAATTAAATGGTTGACAGTGTAAACAATACTTATAGTGTGTTTTGTTTTATTTTGTAATGTTTCGGTATAAGGTAATAACTGTACATGAGAATGACCTCCTATCAGTCAGAAGGACCACCAGTTTTCAAAAGCGGGCTTCCTACTTAAAAAAGTTAGTGTCAAACCCTATTAAAAGGATGACGGGAGGTATAAAATGAGGGTGGTCTGTCTTCACCATGAAAGAATCGACAGTTATATGTAGCCTAACATGTGCTGAAAATGACGTAAAACACCATTCAACCAACCAATTGGACTAAATCATGCGTTTATCTATATGGTAATTTGGTGAGCTCAGGTCCTTGTTAGTAAATAAAGAACTGGCTGTACAGTCCAGCAGATAGTCAAACAGGGATCCCATGTTCGAGGCATAGTCCAGAAGAATGGTGAACCAGGGATCTCATGTTTGAGGCACAGTCCAGAAGAAAGGTCAACCAGGGATCCCAGGTTTGATCGAGGTACACTCCAGTGGATAAGTAAGTCAGGGATCTCAACAGGTTTGAGGCATTCCAGTGGGTAAGTCAACCAGGGATCCCATGTTTGAGGTAGTGCAGTGGGTAAGTCAAACAGGGATCCCAGGTTTGAGGCAGTCCAGTGGGTATAAGTCAAACAGGGATCCCAGGTTTGAGGCAGTCCAGTGGGTAAGTCAAACAGGGATCCCAGGTTTGAGGCAGTCCAGTGGGTACATCAACCAGGGATCCCAACAGGTTTGAGGCAGTCCAGTGGGTAACTCAACCAGGGATCCCAGGTTTGAGGCAGTCCTTTGGGTATGTTAACCAGGGATCTCAGGTTTGAGGTAGTCCAGTGGGTAAGTCAACCAGGGATCCCAGGTCTGAGGCAGTCCAGTGGGTATCCCAGCTTTAGGGCAGTCCAGTGGGTAAGTAAACCAGTGATTCCAGGATTGATTCACCACCTAACAGACTATGGGTGAGAACATGACTATAATTAATATCAGTCTGTCAATATTACAAGGCCACACACCTAACATATAAATTAGAAATATTAGGCACACATTTTTTATATTAATGATATTAATTGCTGTAAAATTCATATTATTGGCAAGTAAAAATATATACAAATACAAGAATTCACATTATATATTGGTTATAATTCTCAGAATCAAAGACTCCATTTTTTTCAGAAAAAAAGCGCATAAAAAGTACTATCCTACTACATGGCTGTAATTCACGTTTTGGGTTTGTAAAAATGGTAAAATACCCTATTAACTCAATGTTTTCTTTAAATCTTTCTGAAGGATGTTCTTAATACCATCTTTTACCATCAAAACATATTTGAATACATTCTGGATCAAAGGTAATCGATATAGATTATAGCTGTCCCACAATTCTTTGCCTCAAAGAAAACTAATGCTTTTTTGGGCATTTTTAATGCTTTCAACGGAACATTATCAGAATTACAAGACATTTTTAAACTAGCAAAATGGATTGAAATAGCAGTTAGCTATGAAAAATGGTCAGTCAGCATTTGAGATTACACATTGAGAAACCTATAATTGGCTGATTAACTTTTAAGATACACCTCCATCACAGTGACTTGTATTTAAAGCACACCATCTATTTAAGAATGACAAGTGAGAAATTCTGGATAGATTGATAAATTAAAAAAGTCAGAGGTCAAGAGAGTTCAATTGCAGGTTAAAGGTGTTTGGTCCAGTATAATTAAGCTACTTGATGTGCAGAAGTCAACATCATCTACCTGCCCAGTGAAATTGACAAAATACAGTATACCCTAGTTTGGTTTTAATTGGCATTCACTCAGTATCTCTCTTGAATACAGAGTTCATATTGATCAGAGGGGAGTCACAGACTCTGGATCAGTCTTTGGTGAAAGATTGGTAAGGTGATCCCAGTAGTTGAAAAGGCCCCTGGACATTTGACTTATGATTGTGGCCACCCCATTAAACCAGTTTGGACTTTAAAAATAATGAATGTGTTTTGCTATAAAAATATCAGATCTTGTCATACAAGAAATCGGAGTTAGTATAATGGTCTGCCCAATAAATTATTTTTTAAACCAGTAAACCAGTTTAGACAGTAATATAATTTTTTATGAATGTGGACTTCTATAAATATGACAGGTCTCTAGCTTATAAGCTTACAAGAGATCTGAGCTTAGGATCCTGTGAACCAGCAATGTGATATCACAAAGAACTCCAAGTTCATTGGTAATTAATAAAGTGTTCAAATATGAAATTTAATGTTTGCTTTTAATGAAAGGCTGAATTAAATTTTATTAATGATTAATGACAGCCATTTAAAAAATAAAATATTTTAGCATTGCATGCAGTGTTTAATTCAGATATTTGCAAGAAAATATAACCTACACTTTATTTGTTCGTTTGTTTTAACATCATTTTTCAGCTTATTTTAGGGGTATGTTGTTTGGCGTGCGGACGTGTGTGCGGTGTCAAGTTCTTAGTTTCTTAGTTTCTGCTCAATAACTTTTTCTAGGGAGATTGGGGTCACTGGGGTCAAGGTCAATGTTACTAAAAATAGAAAAATGGTTTATGCTCAATAACCTTTGTTAGGAATGAGATATCGCCATCAAACTTGCAGGGTAGGTAGCCTATATGGAAAGGAAGCATGGGAATACATTTTGGGTCACTGGGGTCAAGGTCACTGTTACTGAAAATAGAAAAATGGTTTTCTGCTCAATAACGTTTATTAGGAATGAGGTATTGCGATTAAACTTGTGGAGTAGGTAGCTTACATGTATATGGAAAGGAAGCTTGGGATTGCATTTGGGGTCACTGGGTTCAAGGTCAAAGTTACTGTTACTGAAAATAGAGTTTTAGCTCGGAAAACCTGGTTTTCGTGGAATAGTCCATTTCTTGTTTCATTTAATATGATCTGCGGAAGAATTAAGTTACTGATATATTGAACAAAATGAGTTTGTCCATGGTCGAGGGTTTAAAAGTGATGCATTGTAAACCTTTTCGCCTCTCACCGCTGCGGGTTCGAATCCCACTGGGAGCTCAACTTGTGAGAAAGTGTCGATTTTCCAGATGGCAGGATGTGTACAGTAATGGTTCTACCCAGGAATAAGTGGTTGGTCTGCCTCCACCTCAAAAAAGTCGACCATCATACATTAGACCACCAATCTAATAACCAGAGGATTTTCAGAGGAAAACCTGGTTAATAAAATGTTTCACATGCTCAACACATGTAAGGTCATGTTAGGACAGTAACTTCAGAGGGAGCTGCGATGGTGAAAAAGATTATTCTCATCAGACCTGCCACAAATATCATACTCTCTTGAAAAGAAGACATGCATATATCTGTTCATGAAATGTCAAATTTACTTTTGCATTTGCTGAATATATTAGTCTTTGTAATATCATCTTCCAGCATTTTCCCATATTGAAATTAAAGCTTTTGACCAAAAACTTCGCCAAATTGAGAAGTTTATACAAATATAACAAAAGACCAGTCACCCTAACAGCAGTAGCGTTATTCGGTATATTCCATTATTTGGAGACAGATGAATCATTTTCATGAATAAATTTCATCTATTTAGCATCAAACCAATATTGTCGAAAGGTCAGTTTCATATTAAGAATACAAGCTGATATGCGAAATTAATATGGTACATGATAAGAAATGAATAAGTTTTGAACTTGGTGGAGCAGTTTTAACAATAGATATGATAAATGTGAACTCTGAACAACTTATTAAAATGAGCTTTATGACCTCAGTATTTTAGACATTATACCAACATATATAACAGCATTTCATGAAATCATCTAGATCAAGACATAAGTAGTGTAGCTTGATTTTTGCTAAAACATGAGCTTTATGCTGAACAAGTATGACAATCAAGGCATGCAGAAGTATGGCCTTGTAACAGTTATTTTATAGATGCCATATTGCACTTCAGCAGTAAGTTGTAATGTATACTCAGGGTTTTCCGCAGGCCATTTAAGAGAGTATACCCCTATCCCTTAATTCTAAAATCTAATTTCCCTCTACTCCTTAATTAACCCCCTATCCTTTGATCTCTCTGCCCTAGCTATCCATTAAAAACACAAAAAAATCACCAAAATGCATTAAAGCTATCTATAAATAGCTCCTTGTAGGGTATACTTCTTAAAAATCTTTTCATCTACAGTTGAAATATACTTCAAATTTCATCTAAATAAATCATGATCCGGAAAAAATCGGTCACCCAAAGGGTATCTCCCTCACACACCCACCCCATAACATTTAAAATTTAATTTCCCCTATACCTTAAATAATTTCCGTAGAAGACCCTGAAAAAGAAATGCAACTCGGGAATTTCCGCTATGTTATTAATCGAATGGTACATGGCTACGTAAGACCTTTCCTTTTAGAAAAAAATACTTAAAACAACACATAACACAGCAAATAGTATTCCTTCAAAGTTTCATTATTGACAGAGTACGCGTTTGCCTCAAGCATGTGAGCAAACTTGAGAATGCAAAAGTTTGCAAACTCTACGTTAAATACAGTAATGAAACGGCTCAATTTTTCAAAAGAGGAACTTCAACATTTATGAACTACTTGTTACATTAAGTGTACTGCGATTAAAACATCTACAATATCACAGTTGTGTCCTAGCTTTCTCTAACTTAAACTGCAACATCTATTTTAAACATCTTGGGATTTCTTTGGAATATTATGTGGAATAAAGTGTGCAGTATATACAATATATACCGGTAGTGGAAATTACCAAGTTACATTTCTTTTTGCTTCAGAATATAAAGTGCCACAATCAGTATGTGATATTGCACTTTAGTGTACACATGCAGTCACATTATTGCACATGAATGATCAGTATGTGATATTGCACTTTAGTGTACACATGCAGTCACATTATTGCACATGAATGATCAGTATGTGATATTGCACTTTAGTGTACACATGCAGTCACATTAATGCACATGAATGATCAGTATGTGATATTGCACTTTAGTGTACACATGCAGTCACATTATTGCACATCATGGATGATCAGTATGTGATATTGCACTTTAGTGTACACATGCAGTCACATTATTGCACATCATGGATGATCAGTATGTGATATTGCACTTTAGTGTACACATGCAGTCACATTATTGCACATGAATGATCAGTATGTGATATTGCACTTTAGTGTACACATGCAGTCACATTATTGCACATGAATGATCAGTATGTGATATTGCACTTTAGTGTACACATGCAGTCACATTATTGCACATGAATGATCAGTATGTGATATTGCACTTTAGTGTACACATGCAGTCATATTATTGCACATGAATGATCAGTATGTGATATTGCACTTTAGTGTACACATGCAGTCACATTATTGCACATCATGGATGATCAGTATGTGATATTGCACTTTAGTGTACACATGCAGTCACATTATTGCACTTGAATGATCAGTATGTGATATTGCACTTTAGTGTACACATGCAGTCACATTATTGCACTTGAATGATCAGTATGTGATATTGCACTTTGCTATATTACAAAATGACAATCAGTGTGCGATAATGCACTTTAATGTATACAGTGCTGTATATATTGCACTATGACAATCAGTGTGAGATAATGCACTTTAATGTACACAGTGCTATATTGCACTATGACAATCAGTGTGCGATAATGGACACGACTAATTATTGAACATTATGTATTGCACTTGAACAATCAGTGTGCAATATGACACTTTAATGCACACACTATATATATATATACTGCTTTGAACCTTACACACCATATATGTTTGAATCATGTTTGTTCCCGTTATCCATCAACAACTTGCTCTAAAACGAGCTACTACTGCTCTGGCGCTACTACTGCTCTGGCGGATAATTTAGCCATTAACTCTTAACCACTTTCTGATAATCTTAATTAAACTTCAAAGAAAATCAGGTCAAACCAATATAACCTATGTCCAATCAAGCAAAGCCAGGTGTTGTAAGAGTATCTATCCCAATGCAAAGCAAGCTCACCTCTCGGGCTGTAACTTTATTAAAATGTACAGGTGATTTTCCGCGTTTTCTCAATAGACATTTACACCCAAGGTGGGTTCAATTGCAGCTATTTACTTTTCGGAAGCTATAAAAACGAAATTGTTTTCGCCATACCATAGACATACATTATTATGGCCATTTAAAAGTGTAGGGTTTCTTACGGAACGTGCAATTTACTCTACAGGGGTACAAAATAATTGAAGAGGTTTAAACCACGAACTAGGTGGGCTTTAAATTGGGTATACACTGGGCCTTGTTTAAAGAGCTGCCTCACCATAGGCGAGACACGGGCAAATTTGTTTTTGTTCCGGTGGTCCTTTAGAATTATACATCCCACTTACTTACATTTAACACTTGATAAAGCTCTGTCTTTATAGGATTAAAGGATTACTCGCAACATGAACAGCTTCCATAGTTATCGCTGTACGGAAAGGTCATACTGAAGAGCTGATTTTTTCCGAGTATTCAAGTAGAAAACAAACTTGTACCAGTATATTGTGAGTTTGAGAAATGATTACCCATCGTAAAACATTTTTGAAAAGCTTTAAAAACACTTCTTCAGACGTCTGTTACGATGTCATTTTAGCAGTAAAACTTGTATTTCCACATTATGCCTTGCACGCGTAAACACTAATACATTTTACAATGCTCTAAGGACCATAAGACACTAAATTTGAACGACAAAAAATAACAATAAAATGCATAAAAACCTTACACAGTTTGCCCCCTTTTTTCTCATTTCAAACAAATACAACAAGTCCTTTGTGCAGCTTATGATGAAAACATAATACTTTTATCCAAAAATCTGGTCTTAAAGAACTGTGATTAACAATTCTGTCAGTCCATGTCAGACCTATTTAAAGCAACATTATCTTTTAACATCAAAACATACTTCATTCATTTAGTAACTTTAAACTTTAAACATTAAAACATCATACTCTTGACAATGCTAATTCATATAAATAACCCCATTTGTACCATTATGAATGTAACAATTCATATTAATATGAAAATAGTTAACTACCATTCACAATATGAAAATTTAAGAGGGACAAATAACACAGCAGGCATGCTGTGTCAGCTGTGTCAAATACATTGTCATCAGAAATCATAATTTAAGACTCCAGTTTTAATCACAGCATGTTGTCAACCAGATGATTGAATTTCAATTTATCTGAATTTGGTAAACCACAGGTTAACTATCGAGAAACAGTAGATATTGAGGTCTTTTTAGCTACGTGAACTCCACACCGCAACACTTGACCCGACTGAGCAAACACTTGATCTGTTGGAGGACATTTATCATGCACTTAAGGAAAACACAGACTCCATAGAGGATATAGAGGACCTGTTTGTGTTTATACAACATTCTGATGGCTGCATAGAAGGTTGTGGCAATATATAGAGGATCTTACATGAGTACTCATTCATTACTGAATTTATTAAACGAGTTGGCAAAATGATATAATGCGAGGCTCTTGTCGAGCATTATATCATTTTTGCTAATGAGTTTAATAAATTCAATAATGAATGAGAACGAATGTTAGATTCTATTTATTACATAACGTATAACGTACATTACAACAGAAAACGTACATTAACGTGAAGTTATGTTATACCACTAGTGGAATATCGAAAATATTGAATGGTGTTATTACACTCCCACACCACGTGTTATGTGATAAAGCATGATACTATCTTATTTAACCCTTAACCCACTACATATATATAATGGACTGTTCTTTCTTTGAATTAAGACCATTCCACTTATGTGACAAAGGGGTGTTTTGGGGAAACTGACTGATCAGCAGCCAGACATTGTAAACCCTGATAAAATTCTATTATAGTCATGCTTAGCAGGTTAAGGGTTAAACATGCTGTTATTGTGTTTCGAACTGTATTGTTGAACATTCAAAACATTACAAGTCCTGCATGAACTTTGACTATGTCATTATAAATATAAATACTTTAAAACTGGAAAACACAGATTAAAAAATAAAACATTTATTTAATGTCTCTTCTGTTAAGAAAGACTGGTCAGTGGAGCTGACCATTTTGTATTACATTAAATCAACATACATGATCTTAAAGATCGGTACATTACTGACCAACAGAAGCAACATTTTAAAACAAATACCAATAAAAGTTGTGACAAAAAGGCCATGAAAAAATGTAGACAGAAAGAACATTAAAGCCTGTAACAGGTCCATACTTTTGTTGGTCAGGAGAATCAAAACATTCACCATAGCAACTGTAACATACCATCACCGAGGCTGTATTGTCACAATGCACTTGGTGGAAAGGCGACGAATCACTGTGACAGCCTGATGGATGGCCTAGGTGTGGATAATGATTTACTGAGGTACAAGGATGCCATCAAATACTTGGAGATGGGTATAATTTACTGCTGAATGCCTCCATCTCTATTACATTTAATTTGCTGCTGTTTAAATTTGGACATTAACATTTCTAAGGAAGGTAATGGGATATCTTCACCATAAATCAACATTCTGAATGCTGTAGGACCTTCAAAAGTGTTACAGCCTAAGCAAAATGACAAGAAAACATCATAAACTTTTTCCTTTTCAGGGATGCCCGAGTTGCCAGTCTGGTGGAGGCCCATTGCAAGGGTTGGTGGTAGCCCATATGGCATTGCAAAAGCTTGTAAATAAGGCCCACATGTCACTGCAAGGGCTGGTGGAGGTCCACATGACACTGGCGGACTGGTGGATGACATTGCAAAGGCCGGTAGAGGCCTTTTTGGCATTGCAAAAGCTGGTGGAGGCCCATATGGCTTTGTTTGAGCTGGTGGAGGCCCATATAGCATTGCAAGATATGGTGAAGGCCCATATGGCATTGTCAGGGCTGGTGCAGGCTCAAATTGTATTGCCAGGGCTGGTGGAGGCCCATATAGTATTGTCAGGGCTGGTGGAGGCGGTCATTATTATGGCATTGCAAGGTCTATGGATGACATATGGTATTGCCAGGGCTGGTGGAGGCCTATAATATGACATTGTTGCAAGGTCTATGGAGACCCATACCCTACTGCAAGGACTGGTGGAGGACGATGACTACTACGTTGCCCATACTTCATGTCAAGGAATGGTTGTCCATTCCGTAATTCTTATACTCTACTGGTTCACCATTCTGCATTTGAAGGACTAAGGCTTGCTTGCTCATGCTTCACTTTCAGGACTAAACTGTTTGCCACTTAACTAATGGTTGCCGTACAACATTTAAAGACTGCTTTTTACCCATTAAACAGTTGAAGGACTACATGTTATCCATAAAGCAGTTCACGAAGTACTAGTTACCCATAAAACAATTCACGGACTACTGGTTACCCATAAAACAGTTCAAGGACTACTGTTTACCTATAAAACTGTTCAAGGGCTGCTGGTTACCCATACAACAGTTCAAGGACTATTTGTTTACCCATTAACCAATTCTATAACTACTGGTTACCCGTACAACATTTCAAGGACTGCTGGTTACCCATTAAAAGTTCAAGGACTACTGGTCACCCAAAAAATAGTTCAAGGACTTCTGGTTACCCATTAAAAAAATAAAGAACTACTGGTTACCCATTAACAGTTCAAGGACAAATGTTTACCCATTAACAAGTTCAAGGACTACTGATTACCCAGAAAACAATTCAAGTCTACTGGTTGCCCATACAGCATTTCAAGAACTACTGGCTACCCAGAATGCATTTCAAAGATGACATGCTGTCCAGATATTGTATTTTAATGGCTGGTGATTGGGGACAGCTCTACATTGCTACTGGTTGTCCATATGGCATTACAGTAGCTGTTTATAAGTATTTAGCATATCCGTATCACAGAGAAGGGGTTACTGGATGAGTAATGGTCTAACACTTTATTTGGTAACTTGATAAAAGCATCAGCTTCATTTGACACCATGTGATACTCTTGTACTCCCTATTGACACATAAACTGTGTTTTTTTTATTGGTCTGCCATATGACACTTATAGGTTTTTGGAAACGGGATATGTTTTTTTGGTGGTTTGACTGATATTTAATGCCAGGTACATCACATTTTGTTTGTCAGTCTGATCACTTTTGATTTATCTAAGCTCAGAAAAACATAAAACATTTAACTATGTGGAGAAATAAGAATTGGAACAAAAAAAGTCTCAATGGGAATTTTAAATTTTCCTTCATTATTCTACCTTAGGTTTAACACATATTTTGATGCCGTGTATTCCTTTAACACTATAATACAGAATGCATGATGTACAAATTAAGTTTGCCTTCAACTGCACATGAAATGGTTTCCATCTGAATAAGTTACAAGCATTAAAATTCAACTTTACCCCACCATAATTTATCATAATGATTTTTTTCGCTTTTGAATTATTTTTTTTATATATGCAAGTGCTCAGTTAGATGTATACATATTATTACATAATGTATTGGTGGCCTGTAACCCTTCTAACCACAAACTTACAACCATGAGAATATTAAATGCCATCTTAACGAGAAATGCTAATTAGAAAAAATATGCATTCTTGTCAAACAGAGTAGTTGCTGACTCAGCAGAAATGTAGCTGTCTTAATTATTATATATAATAAGTGAAATGCATTATAGAAATAGAAAATATGTGTTATTTTGTCACATCCAGCACATCCTCTTCTCGTGCCCCATGTGATTCCCGGAGGCCCCATTTGGTCACGGGGCAAAGAATAGGGCCACTGCAGATCCTTTTGGAGGGAAAGGCAGAGGGTAGAATCCCCACAAATTCATGTTCATTTTTATCATTTTTTGTTCATGTTCATTAAAGCTCTTCATCATGATCCCTGCATTGTTTCAGGTGCCATCTCGCTCACATCAAAAGAGCAGTGGCAGAAAAACAACAAACGTGACTCCAGCGTAAATGGAGTTTCTAAGATAGAATTTGCGGCAACTCTGCAGTTCAGGGTGAGAAGGTTCTAGGCCCATTTTCCATGTTTTATCTCGATGTACATGGAGGATGAGCCTGGCATGTTCATGCCTGTTAGGCGCCATATAACCTTTCATGTGTTGGTGCGTCTTAAAACCCTATTCAATTCAACTGAATTCAATTCCTCTTCTCGTACAGAACAATTAGGACAAAGCCGACTTTGCCCTATTCTGATGTCCAATCAAATACAGCCATTGCAGTTTATTTTATGCCTGTACTAAGTACATATTGGGAGAAAACTAATCCATCATGTGAAACAGGGAAATCTCGCCCTCGACAGCTAGCCTCATCCCTGGTTACAATTCTGACCCCTCAGGCAATATTGTTTAATAATGCTGCCATCCAGTGAGCGAATCAGTGTAATGTACTTTGCAAGCTGAAAAAATACCACAGATCATATCTCCCAGAGGTTTGAATACTATAGATCATATCTCCCAGAGGTTTGGATACATTTAACCTTTATCGATGAACTTTGCTTCAGAGAGTATGACCGACTTATTAAAATGACAAAGGCGAATCTGGCCAAACATTAATATCAGTAGCTCATATCTCATAAATCAAAAGAAGAAAATTGTAACGTTTTCACATAAATCTGATAGCAGAAAATTAATTTCCGAAATCTCATTTTCATACTTTTCTTGTCCACTGGTTTAATGCCCTGCCGGTTAACATTTCTAAAGTTTTAAGCACTGAAGTTGTTTAAATTGTCACATTATGACCATGGAAAACTACAATGGCCACTGAGATTGAAATCAGTTTCGACACGCCTGGTTCGAGATCGTAGCCATGATATAACCTTGATGGTGCGAGGCACCCACTCTCTCGCCGAGGCACCCACTCTCTCACCGAGGCACCCACTCTCTTGCCGAGGCACCCACTCTCTTGCCAAGGCACCCACTTTCTTGCCGAGGCACCCACTCTCTTGCCGAGGCACTCGCTCTCTTGCCGTGGGCAAAGACATCACGGCTGATGTGAATGTGTTTTATAACTAACTTACTTATTTACTTTTTATAATCATATATTAATTATATTGGAATTGTTAGTTTCATTAATATTAAATAGTTAAATATATGATAGTGGCTACACATATGAAGAGAAATCTTCACCATTAAGAACCGAAAAGAAGGGAGCATAGGGACTGACCATTATTTCTTAATGGTGAAGATTTCCCTTCATAGCCTCTATCTGACTCGGTGTTTATCATAGGTTTATCAATAGTCAATAGGTCATGTTATTAATGATATGAACCGCTGGTAGTAAAAGTTTCATGCATAACCTGAGAATCTGAGGCAACTGATTGGCTGAAATAGCTGAGTAAACACTAAAATTTGTTAAATGAATGAATTCAATACAACATGTATCAGTAGATTATTTTGTTGTTTAATTTGTTTTAATGTGTGTGAAATTGCCTTGAACATCATTTATGGCTTTTATTTACGGGTTAAATAAAGCCTTGAAGAGTAACGCTCAAGTGGTATTACAACTGTATTATAAATATAATGTATGTCATTCATCAATGATATTGCAGACTTTAAAATATAGTAAAATTACAATTAAATACTTTTTCTCACACCGGTTAAACATGAATCATTATTTCACCTGCTCAGTTAACCAACTACTAAAAAATAATACCGTACAATCCCTAATTACTGCGCCTGGGGATTTAACATTTCTGAAAAGGGGGTGTTTATTTGAGACCAAAAATACATAATTTAACTTTTAAATCAGACATTATTTCATGATTTTCTTTACCAAGAAAACCAGTCTGCATGTCAATCAATCAATTAATGTATCGGATTCTAAGTTTTCTAGTGATTTTGTGTGTTCCATTGTGAATGAAACAGATTAACTTGCATCATTACTGAAACAATAAGTCAATGACCTTGAAGCTCACTGATAGGTTTTGATAGCTAGATTACCATTCCTGTGAAGTTTTATGAAAATCTGTCAAGTAGTTTCAGAGGAGTAGTCGCTACAAGTTTTTACTATATAACTCTATGTAAACAAAGATGGCTGTTGGCTGCCATGTTTAAAGTTGAATCAAAATACAAGAACCAACATCATGTCATGCTGATCATTTTAGAAAAAGTTCCAAATCAATATCACTTATTATAGGAAGAAGTAGTCGCTACAAATTTGTTTTTTAACAATCTATTTTTAGCCATGGCGGCAATCTTGAATTTATGGCCAACCTAAAAATTTGCTAGGATTAACTAGACATCAAGAGCAACACATCTGTTAAGTTTCATGAAAATCCTTTAAGTAGTTTCAGAGGAGTAGTCGCTACAAGTTTTTACTATATAACTCTATGTAAACAAAGACGCCCGCTGACAGCCATGTTTAATGTTGATTCAAAAAAAATTCAACAAGGACGAACATCATGTCATGCTGATGATTTTAGAAAAAGTCCCATATCAATAACACTTATAGTTTTCAAAAAGTAGTTGCTACAAACTTTTTTTTAAAAAATCTATTTTTAGCTTTGGTGGCCATCTTCGATTTCACATCAATGTGAATTTTTGCTAGGATTAATTAGACATCATGGGCCACATTCCTGTAAAGTTTCATGAAGTTTCAGGAGTAGTTGCAACTGTAGTTGTTTATGGACTGATGGGCAGACGGACGACGGACACCGCACCATGGCATAAAAATGGTGGGGATGGCATTTATTTGGGAAGGGGTGATTATTAGGGATTATACAGTATTTCTGAAAAAAATGGTGGGGAGGGGGCCGTTTATTAGGGATTATACGTTATGCATGTCCCACTCAACAGCATTCATGAAACAGTATCAATTAATGGAATGGCTCTAAGAAATCAACACTATTATTACTGAGATTTAAAAAAATTAACATGGTCGCCAGGTAAAAAATGAAAGTTGGGTGTGTTAGCAGAAACATATTTCTCCCTTGAGATCATTGTCAATAACTTTTTTACCAACAATTTTTATTGGCAATAAAAGTCATGTAAGTCTCACAACTTCAAAACACATCACTGTCAAGCTGAAGACTTCAGAAGATTTTCAATACTCAACACAGATATAGTTTTATGACATAAAAGGTCATAGCCATGTAACTGCAGCGTTTTTTTTCACCATTTTGGGAATGGATCCGTGACCGGTCAAATTGGGAAAAAACACGCAATTTTTCTCAAAATTGGGAAAAAACGCGCGTTTTTTCTCAGAATTGGGAGAAAAATTTGTTTTGTATTTTGTTCAATTTACACAGAAAAGCAAAAGAAACGTCGAAAACCCTGGTAAAAAACTTTATTAAAAAGATTATTCTAAAACATTTTACAATTTTGGGAAGAAAAATCTGGAATTGGATTTTTTTAAAAAAAAAAAAAAAAAAAATATATTTTTTATTTTTTTACTCAAAATTGGCCAAAGAAGGAAAAAAAACGCTGTTAAACTGTATATGAAATCTTAGTTTTAACACCTGACTGCAAAGAATGGCAGATGATTTCATTCCAAACACAATATTTTTTATACACCCACTTATAATTTGTAGTAATTTTACTGCCTTTGAAAAAGACTTTGTGACTTAACAAAGAAACAAATCTTGGACGTCTGAGCAGTGAGACATTAAGTGTTAAATTAACCTAACCCACTTCTTCGCTTCACTTCTATAATTTAATTCAGTGATTTTTTTCACCCTTTTGGGAATGGTACCGGTACCCATTCGAATGGGAAATTTCATGGCGTTTTGCCTTAATTTGGGAATATTTTCACTATCGAACAAAAGCAATATTGTATGCTTAAATACATTGCAAACACATTACCATGTATACATTCTCTTGTAGTATTCCATTACGCTCACCTAAAATAATCTAGTTCCCCACTTCTTCTCTTTAAATAAAGTTTCACTAGACATATTTAAATAAAGTTTCACTGGACATATTTAAAAAAAAATAAAAAAATCATGAGGAATTTTTTCACTCCAATTGGGAAATAAACTTATTTTTTTGCCCTTGGGAATGGTACCGTTTTTCGTTTTTCGGTACCACTTATATAAGGGAAAAAACACTGTATTTAGAGTGTTTTACCTTTACTGTACTGAAATTGCTACCGTTAAATAAATATGCATATTTGTGTCACATGCAACAATCTTACTAAACGATAAATTTTATCACTTATGATCAATATAACTGCATGAAATCGCGCAAAGTAGAATATTTTTCGTGATCTTCACAGTTTTACTGTTAGTATCAACCTAACAATTAGCAAATATTTGCACCCCAGAATAACTGAAGCCATTATTAATGGTCATATGGTCAAAGGTGATGCGAATTAATAAACTTAAAATAGCTGACTTTGATACTTTTTTTTACAACCAACGAGATCATTCCCAAATGGGGAAACTATACAAGAATATTTTACAAACACAAAAGATCCTAGAGGTACAATGACATTTAATTAACCAAATTTCGTTGTACTTCTGAAATTGCGAATTAAATTATATATCTCGGAGTTGTAAATCATAAATACGCTCCTGCAAAACTGCAATCATTGGACAATTGCGGATAAAAAAGAAAGGTCGCGACTGAATCAACTGCACCTACGCGACCCAGGGTAGACACAAAACCAGAAATAAGGCTGTACCACATGTTTAACACTTCGCCAGTAATGGGAGGTTCTCGATCTTTGTCAAGATTTCATCTCATTAAACGTGAAACCACAATTTTACTTCAAATACCATAATTACGCCATAGTTGCTCACTTCGACATAGTTCGCAGCTCACTTGGGTGGCTTAACGAGAGACTTAATAACCATGTACCAAACGCATTCCAATCCCCAAGTATTGATATTGAAAATGTGTACCTTTATTAAATTGGGTAAAATAGAGTACAGGCTATTCATTTGATCTGTCTTTCTTCAAATATAAACAGTATATCATCATTGGAAACATCAGTATATCATCATTGGAAACATCAGCATCAGTTCTTCAAATTCTTTTACAATTTTAAGAAATAGGTTTACATTTAAAAGTATGTGTTCTAGAGAATGAGCACAAAACAAGGCTGACATAACCATTAATACACTTACAATTCAATTGTAGTTTCATTCAAATTCTGATAGTTCTCTTGAACAAGGCAGATGGATCAGGATCAACACACTTTGATAACCGACTTATCTTCAAATAACTCTAAGATTACTTATTGACATTAGCTAATAGATAATATCCGGAATTCATCCAAACTGGTTTGCCATGTAGGCATGGTAGGTCAATTTCCTATTAAAAAAAGAAAAAAGAAAAGCGGAACACTAATTAAATTCTTTGCCGAGTTGCCTGTACCAAAAATTGTAACATTACAAGCTGTTTAAGTCAGTGCTGTTCCGATTAATCGATCTGATCAAGCATCGGTCAGTTAAGCCTTTTTTCCGATTAATCGATTACAATTTTTCATGATCGCGTTTACTGAGTCAGTTGTTGCAAATTTCATTTTCCTTTACTAAAACGCACAAGAGAATGAAATAAGTTTTAATTTTGCAGCAAGAAATCATATATATCTAAAGGGGTATCACAATTTATACTTGAATGCTTGGTTAGTTTCATTCACTTGCTTATAATGACCAGAATATACCTGAAATGTGTTTCTTTTCTTTGTTATAGTCTGAAAAAGGCTTACACTGGTGTCTTATATGGAAGCCATGTTTAATCGATTAATGATCGATCGCAAACGTTCAACCGATTCCTAACTCTAGTTGAATTACCCTTACATCATGTGGTCGGTAAAATGCTGGAGTCTTATGCCTGCATTCTAAAGTTTTTAAGACTATTAGCCAGTATTGGTCAAATTCAACAGGAATAATGACTTTTTTGCTTGGAATTCCAAATCTTTTACAAAATGTTTTCAAAATAAATAAATATTACACCATGCAGTATAGCTAAAGCACTTACACAGGTTTTCTTGGAATTATATTATCTTGGAAATTTTTGAAGAAGAGGTTCTTCCTTATATCAAGTGCAGGGCTGTATGTCTTGCTCACTCTGTAGATGGAGTAGTTGGCTGGCATAATATACCCCACCTCTGAAATAAACATACACAAATACTGAATATACACATTCTAATAATAGAAACTCTAAATATAGAAACTCTAAATATAGAAACTCTAAAAATAGAAAGCCTAATTATAGAATAAAATACTTAGTAATGCAGAATCCATGTACGCAATACCTGGAAAATGTCAAATGTTCAATAGATTAGCAATGTAATGCTTACATTTCATGCAATGAACAAAATGAAAAAGTTAAAACTTTACCGTGTTTACGTAAAGGAGTTACTTGTGCCGACAAAAATCCTATTAAAATAGCCAAAACTTTAGCAATAAATCCAAGAAAAACTTCTCTATCCATGTTTATGTGTGCAGACTTCACTATGTTCTATACAGATCAACAATATTTTGAGAAAATGAGAATGATTTGTTTCTGTTTATCATAGGTTTACTATATACCTAGATAAAGGGATTAACAGTCTATATATGTGAAATACTCCATTGTTTGGACAAAATCTGAGGAATTGTTACTATGGACAATTTATCACAGATTAAACAGTGATAAGCTTCTTAGAAGATATGGATATGCCATGAATAGTATAGGCTTGAAGTCTGGTTGTACTGCTGCTTCAAACCAGATTGTGATGCAAATCATTGTACAAACTGACACACTTCACATACCCAAATCTTAAAGATTGTTTGATGATCTGCATTCGTGATGGACTCTAGTACCTTTAACTTGAATTATACAAGTTTTGCTCATTTTAAAATGTTAATTGTGCAACAGGTTTATAATGCGAAATAATGATTGAAGTCAGTGTCTATTCTATAATGATTGAAGTCAGTGTCTATTCTATAATGACTGAAGTAAATTTAAACTCTTCATAAATACAGTATACTACACTCTATATGCTTATAAAGCTCAAACCATTTCTTCTTTTGCAGCTTTCCACATTGTCTTTCGTTAATTATTTGGTAATTTTATTTTTTTTAGCCTACATTAATTAAGGAAGAAATTGTTAATTCAATACTGCACTCTTTTTATTTCAAAGTTTGGTAAAAATGTGTGTACAATAAACTTGGCAAGCAGCATATCAACCCATATTTATCGAGTATTATGACCCTTGCCAGGGCCATAGTAAATAGGGGGTACTTGGTATGTAATTTGATTGATTATGTTCCTACTGTCAAGCTATTTTATAGTCATGCTTAGCGGGTTAAGTGATTTTATACTTTTTGTCTTGCAGACAAATTAATGTCGTCATTATGTGTAAAAGTAAACTAAAAGAAAATAATAGACTTCATTTACAGAAGGTAATTAAAACACATTTGGTTACAAAATATTTGTTTCAGAGGCCCTCTGATATCACTTGAGAAGATGAAGCAACCTTTGTAATTTGACACCCTTAGAACTCTTATTTTCATTCTACAATTTCTACAATAGTTCTAAAATAAGGCCATCTGTAAAAAAAATTGATTGCTGTGCTCGACCTTACTCACTAAAAAAAGCCCTACCCAAAACTTTTTATTGCAATTCTTTTAGCAAATTTTTTTTTTTTTGGCTAATTTAAGAATATTTTCCCTTTGAATTCTTACGGTTTTAACTGTCTTTGGAAGAAAAAAAATCACCTACCTACCTACCCACCTAAAACATTTTGGGTCGGAGCACAGCAAACCAACAATTTTGTAAGGATGACCTAACACCCAAAAAAACATGCAGGTGGGCAAACTATAAAAGAAAAGAGTATATATATAACCTTTGTATAAGTGTCGGCTTGGAATGAGAACTTACTTGTCACAAAGGGTTTGTACATACTTATCTAAGATCAGCAAGTCTGTACTGTTTATATGTCAGGGATCAATTGAGCAGAAAGATTACACTGATTATATTACCAATTATGATTTATTAATAAGCTTCACATAAATAGCTATGGAATTTGTATTGAAATAACAAGATTTTTCAGGGGGTACTGGCCAGGTGTGAAATCAAGGAGATTAGTCTAACAACATAATCCACCTTAATCAGTAATTGATTGCATAACAGTTTTACCCACAAGTCAATGAACGACTGGAGGTGAATTGGAGGTCTTATAATTGAAACTGATGAATAAATTGCAATTTTAAAATTGCAATGCAAAATGGTTGAAGTGTTCAGTAAACCAAAAACTAAAAGATTTATTCTTAAATGAACGTTATTCTACAGCACCATTTATCGTTTATTTAAACATACGTTTTGCTTTGAAAATGATCTTGTCAATTTAAGCACCATACTATTTGTTAAAGTATATATATAACCCAAATTCAGAACAATTAAGAAATCACAGGTTACCAGTTGAAACTGGTAATTGGAATAAAACTCTGTTTTCGTACAATATGCCAGCTTTGCAAAACGGATATTGGAGATGAGTTTCATTATCTTTTTGTATGCCGCGAATTCAAATTTCAACGTAGTAAATATATCAGTCCAGATTATTTTAAAAGACCCATTACATACAAATTTGATAAACTAATAAACACCTAAAATACTGCCGAGTTTCGAAAATTGTGCGAATTTATCAAAATCTTAAAGAGTCAAATAGAAAATATTCATGGTGAAATATAAGGTTTGTTGTTGCTTTATTACGTATTTCTATTTACTTATACTGGTTTCAATTTATTATTTTGCCATACATTTAGCAACAGATAGATGATCAGCTCTCCCATTATGTTCCTGACTGATGATGTCCCATTGATTTTTGCAGTGATAACTGTATCTACACACAATACCCAACAGATATTTAATTAGATGGAAAATGAAAACCTACCTAAGATTTTTTTTCTCCCAGCTATTAACACATTGTATTACTTTTTTAAAATTAACCATGTCATGTTATATCTGTAATATCTGTGTTTTCTAAATTATACTTATCATGAGCTTCGATGATGATTTAAATGTTTTTGTGCATACCTCATATATTCATGTAAATGTGAATTGAGTGAATAAAAGATATTGCATTGCATTGCATTAAATAATGTACTCTAGCCCAAGTATTAGTTACCAATTAGGAATTGGATGGAATAAGGAATTACCAATAACAATTCAATAGTAGAGCCCCCTTCACCAACCTTCCCCCCCCCCTTCCCCCACCACCCGCCTCCACCCTAACCCCCATCTCCATACCATAATCTGACAGGTGGGGGGTGGGGTGGGTGCTTATAAAATTGGGTCTGGACATTTTTATGTCACATCTGGGCATATACCTAATTAGCCAATTGACAACCCCCAATATCTGAAACTTTTCTATGCCATGCACTGATGCAGCAACGCAGCAATTTTTTTCATCTAAAAGATTTAGTGATAAATATATCACACAATACATGGACAGGATTTGAAAACAAGCCTTGAACTTTAATTTACTTTGAGACACAATTTTCAAATGCACAAATAAAAACCTTTTTGGCAAAATGCTTGACAAGCTGTCAAAAAACATTTATATAACAGAGACATATGAAAAGTAAGTCAAACATTCATTCAAACAAATACCAGATATCATCAACCACTTAATATTACTTATATTACTACACCTGCAAGAAATCGGTTGGGCAATCAATGTTTCTGTCTGGATCGATTGTAGAACTTAATATTAAACTTATATTATTGTTAATAACTTTAGTCCATTGTTCAGTGCAGAGTTACTATAACACACTGAATGATTAAGCAATTTTATAATAAGATTAAATAAAAAAAAAATTAAAATAAAATAATTTCACCTGATTTACAAATGGTTTACACATACTTACAGATAAAAATAAAATAATATTGTTAATTAAATTAGGTCGTATTAAGTTTATCCCCGACTAAGTTCTACATAAATACAGACTTTCAGTGCAGACACTGCATGATGTCAGTACTGTCCTACAGTCTTACTGAACACTAAACTAAGGTCCAGGGTCTGTATTCATAAACCTTCTTAAAATATATATTCATTTTTTTTCCTTGAAAAGATTTAGGGTCGGCCCCTTAAAAATGGGGTCGGTCGTGCCACAAGAAACACTTTTTTTTTTTGGCCTTTGCAATATCTTAAGTCAAAATTTATTAATTTTTTAAACATCTTTTTCTATCATTTTATGACGTCTTCTTTATATTTTCAGTAATGCTATGGATTAATGAAAGTCACAGCTAAACAATTATCTTAACATGTGTGCTCTGTAGTGTAGTTGAGAGGTTAATAAGGATATTTCAAAATATGCAAGTGATATTTTCCAGCTAAGTTGCTTTATGAATATCGGCCCAGTACCGTAGCATGACCTTAAGTGAAACCGAGGCAAATCCCCAGCCAGCAACATGATAATAATATTCTAGCATTTATTTTAGCTAATATAATCGGCCAAAAAAACACTGAGACAAGTGCTATGGTGTACCTCAGCATGGCTATGGTGCACCTTAGCATGGCTACAGTGCACCTCAGCATGGCTACAGTGTCCCTCAACATGGATATGTTGTGCCTCAGCATGGCTATGGTGTGCCTCAGCATGGCTATGTTGTGCCTAAGGTGTGCCTCAGCATGGCTACTGTACAGTGCACCTCAGCATGTCTACGGTATGCCTCAGCATGGTTAAGGTGTGCCTCAGCATGGCTAAGGTGTGCCTCAGCAAGGCTATGGTGTGCCTCAGCATGGCTAAGGTGTGCCTCAGCATGACTAAGGTGCACCTCTGCATGGCTACTGTGCAGTGCACCTCAGCATGTCTATGGTGTGTCCCAGCATGGTTACGGCACTGGCGTCTCTCTTAATACTGATCTCTGGATGAAAGATGCCAATCAATCAATCAATAACTAAACTTAAAACCTTTTCAAATCTCCTGAGAAATAGAGAATATCATGTTTAAGTGCCTGATCCTATCCAGCTTAACAGGTGAGGCTGAGAAAAAAAAAGAAGGCCGAGGCTGTGCCAAGGGTTTCATTTTTTTGTTCCGAACCCGATAAACTTTTTTCCCATTTCTTTCCGTTCAAAAATATCCAGACGTCATCAAATATACCATGACGTGTTCAAATGAGGTGCTGACGTCATCAAAAGAGGTGCACCTGACAGGATAGGAAAGTAGCTGCCGAGATAAGATTTTATCTCAGGCACCCCGTTTCTCGGCAAAATTATACAGATCAACATGATAAAACCCCGCGACATTATGTTTACCTACCTGAATTACAGGTATTAGTAATACACTGGTTAAATGACATTAGATGTTGATTATTAATGTACCAGTAATCTTTCTTTTCAAAATCTTGCAACCTGTCATTTCCATCTTCACAAGATATATACTGGTAGCTTATACAATTTTTACCCGCCCATTTCTGTGCAGCATACAGTAATAGTATGTTTAACGTTACATGATTATGGCCCTTATTGAAAGGATTCATTAATCTATCTTAAATTTTCTTTGGTTAGTTTGAATGGTGTTTTACATCATTTTTAACACCTGTTATATATATATGATGGTTGATTTGTTTGTGGTAGAGGCAGACTACCTCATTTACCTCTGGGTAGAACCAGTACTGTAAGAATCAACACTTTCTCACTTGACAAGTCAAGCTCCCAGTGGGATTTGAACCGCAGCTGAGAGAGACAAGAAAGTTTTAGCCACAGCATCTGGGTGATCAGCAATAAGCCATCTGAACGTCTGGTATCTATCTTATTTTCATCACGTATGTCAAGTCACTGAGTTTAACGGAAACATGGACAATAATCCTTCAATAATCCTTTTCGTTTTTGAGGGTTTTATTTTCAATACGTCTAACAGTCTTCCGTTTACTATTAATATGGCGCAAAAACACATCCTCTCTGAAGGGGTGACGTGATCGGTATATGCATGGTGTTTTACGTCATTTTTAGCACATGTTAGGTCATATACGATTGTCAATTTCTTTGTGGTAGAGGCACACCACCCCATTTTTCCTGGGTAGAACCAGTACTGTACACCTTCCGCCATCCGTTTCTCATGTGATAAGTCCAGCTCCCAGCTGTGGGATTCGATTAATTACAGTAACTATAGTCTCAGACGTCATGTTTAACTAGAACTATCACTAATGGTGATGAATACCCCCACTTTCTGATCAGCTGTTTTGTGTATATGCAATTTGGGAACAACCCATTCAAAACTGTTTGAGGAATGCAAGTAATACGGGATGTTACGGACAGCGTGATTCCTATATAACCACCACTTCACTTTGTGAAAGAGGGGCGGGGTATAACAATGAGTTTTAAAATTAGTCAGATATCTAAATTAACTACATCCTTTTTTACACAATAAATAAACATAATGTCTACTTTTAATATATCAATTTGACAAAAAAATATATCTTATATATAGGATTCTGGGTAATAAAATTACGGTAGCTAGAGGATGTTAAAAAAAAACACATTTATTTGAAACCTGAACATTCTTAGTACCTATATAGTCTAACAAGTAACCTACAAATAAGCAAAACTACCGTACTGAAAATGGTTAAAATGGCTTGATAGACATCTTTTCAAAACATAATTTTTTTTATCTAATTTAAATTCATGTCATAATATGAAGGAGATTAGCATCATTTTAATTTGAATAAATGATGAGCTAAATAAATATGTCGTCTGCTTTCCTTTGCTAATGCAAATAGCTTCATTCATTCATAAACAGTGCGCACTATTATTTAAGTGTAAACCATGGTAAAGTGCTTTTCGGATAAATTCATTGATCAAACAGAAAACCATTGATGAAACATCAATTCAAAACTAACGTATTTCAGTTATGCAATTCGACCACGGTAATTCACTATATTTACAAATAAAATTACGTCTTATAACTGGCAGAAAACTGTTTAAACTCTTTATGTTTGAAATCTAAAATTTGAACAGATTTTGACAATATTTGCACAATTCTGCTCTCTGCCTCTCCTCAATTAATGAAAATTAACCTCAACTGTGACAGGAAACTTCTAAGAAATTATACTTGTTTATATACGTAATTAACTTGATAACCCAAGAAGGAAGCCATCCATCTTTTATGTTGTAAGATTTTATTTAATCATTAAAGTAAATGTTTGATTAAGCTTTAAAGGGACACACGGCAATCTTGATATTTTTCAAAAACTCACGGCGTCCCGCTAGTTTTTCTGCATAACGCATTAGTTCAATCATTAATAGTAATTATAAGAATAGCATTAAGCAATCTGTTTTTGCATATTATTCCTTTTTGATATTATTGCACCAAAAGACGAAATAGTTAAAATTTGATTTAAGTAAAAGTAAAAATGATTCTGGATATATAAATCAAGACACCCATTTCAAACACTTCAAGATTGCCATGTTTCCCTTTAAAACTGCTAGGCATCAGATGACTGACTGACTGATTGCTCTTTCACCGGTATCCGGTTAAGACTGGATTTATCGGAACTCAATGAATGAATTGTTTAACGGCTCATCAACACAGTATAGGTTATTTAGAGCCACCCCAGAGAGAGGGGAAGGATACATAGGAAACCGGGAACCGTGCCCTACTCTTATTATCGAATAGATTCCTATGGTTCTTTAACGTGCTCGGAGGATAGACCGATACACGGGACCGCCCGGTTTACGTCCCCATCCGACGGACGAGGCTAAGGAAAAGTGTCTTGCCCAAGAACACACAGACGAAACTCAGTGGCACCACCGAGGATTGAACCCGGAGCCTCCGGTTACAAATTTTATGTTTTATGATTGACTGGTTGCATAATTGTTTCATTGTGGTAAATAACAGATAGTTGACTTGTTTCATTTTTCGTTGTGGTAAATAATAGAGGATTTGTTCCACTTTTCATTATGGTTGATGGTTGACACATGTACTGATATTCCACTGGCCATTGTGGTTATTAGATATATTTGACTGGTTCCACGTTTCATTGTGGTTAATAGACAGATGACAGCATGATTCCACATTTCATTGTGATTGATAGATAGATAGTTGACTGGTTCCACATTTCATTGTGGTAAATATATAGATGACTGGTTCACACATTTCATTGTGGTTGACAGATAGTTGACTGGTTCCACATTTCATTGTGGTAAATATATAGATGACTGGTTCACACATTTCATTGTGGTTGACAGATAGTTGACTGGTTCCACATTTCATTGTGGTAAATATATAGATGACTGGTTCACACATTTCATTGTGGTTGACAGATAGTTGACTGGTTCCACATTTCATTGTGGTTTGACTGGTTCTACTTTTCCCTGTGTTAATATATATGGTTGATAGGCCTGTTCCACACACAGGTTCCATTTTACAGTAGAGTTTAAAGACACATTTCCCAACGCTACTTGGTCATTAAAAAAGCATGGGAAGCTTGTATATTTACAGCCAGCACGCTTCATGGCTGACCAACTCCGGTATATAAATTGAGGCCCGCTCTTAGTTTTTTATTTGTATAGCATTGCTATATTGTGGGTAAGAATAGCTTAACAACACTTTGTAATTTACTTTAATGAAAAAATATATGTTCATAATTTAGCTTTTGAATACAAAACTTATCTGGTATTTCTTAATTGTTTTTATACCAAAAATCAGAGCACAACACAATAAATATACAACATTCTTTAATGTGTTATTATGTGTACTGGTCACAAATGCTTTATTGGGTGGGCCTCATAATCTGAAGAAAAATTGAATATCACACTTTGCACATGAAATTGTATGGCTGGTTCTACTTTTCACTGTGTTAATAGGCTCGAAATATGTCTTTAATAGTTGGTTTAGTCATGTTTAACTGTGCTTGACTAGGGTTCCACTATTATGACATTGTTGCAAAGAGGTGGTTCTGCGATTGGCCACCCTACATTCTCTCTACATCCTATAGGCTCGACCCGTTAAACTATTTCCACAATGAGGTTAATTAACAATGTGCTAGGTTGTTCTACAATGTTAAAACCACATTTATTTGACAGAAACCATTCTAAAACATGATCAGGGCTTAATGAGCAAAAAGTTTATAAAGTCTTTGAAGTAACTTTTCCCACACACAACTACTAACACAGACAAATGTATCTTTGATCCATTTATAAGATAAGGAATGCAGAATGTGCCCGTATATCAAGGGGTCGACACCAAACTACAGTATTTCGTTCTTTTATTTATATATAGATACAATAGTATGGTGTGCATCCTTCAACATGCAGATTATAATTATGTAAGTGAATACTGTACTTAGGGTAGAAAATGAATAGTTTACACTAATAATGAGCCTATTGTGGTTGTGGGAGAGGTACTAAATTATAATACATCTTAGAATTACACAAACATGAATGAAATGTGAAGTATATGTACTTGTATTATTTCAACACCACAAAGTGGATGGATGCATATATAACTGTATTTGTTTGAGGCTGCATGCACCAAGTGACTATTCATGAAAGATATATTCACACATTCTTAAGTTTCATCCTAATATAAGTATGCCAATACCACCGTGGTGACTTAGTGGTAGTGTCAGCCTGGCTTGCAATCCAATTTAGTCAATTACTTTAATAAATATGCATTTACAATTGAATAGTATAGGTTATTTAGAGCCGCCCCAGAGAGAGGGGAGGGATAAAAGGAATCTGGGAACCTACCCTACTTTTATTATCGAACAGATTCCTATGGTTCTTTAACTTGCTCGGAGGATAGGCCGATGCACGGGACCGCCCGTTTTACGTCCCCCATCTGACGGACGAGAATAAGGGAAAGTGTCTTGCCCAAGAACACATAGACGAAACTCAGTGGCACCACGAAGGATTGAACCTGGGGCCTATGGTTACAAATCCGTCGTGCTACTGACTGTGCCATGCCAGCCCTCTTGCATTTACAAGCCTATAGACTGAAGACAATGGCAACATTCAGCAAGACCAAGATGACGGACACGGCACATCCCATAAGCTTGTCTAGTCTTTGGCAGGTAGAGCTAACAAGAGAACCGCCTAGCGAGTCATATACGACCATCGGTGGCACAGTTAAGTTTCAGGTTAAACCTTTTTCAAAGGGAAATAATAAAAAAAATTAATATGAATCAGAAAGTTATGGGTCTTTATAAGATGCATTCATTAGATCATGCTGAAGACGTGTGCAGTTTTTTATTGTTGTACACCTTTGAAAGTTACATATTAGCCACAATTACTTGTAAAAGGCAATGTTAAGTTCCAGTTAAACTTATTTTCAAAGGGGAATAATTCAGAAAATATGAACTAGATAGTTATATTGGCCTTTATCAGAATGATGCTGAAGATATTTACAAAGTCTCATTGCTGTAGACCTTATATTTGGAAAGTAATGAGCCACAATCAGTTCAGACAGACAGACAGACAGACAGACAGACCCTTAGGCCTACAAGCATATAAAAATACCGTACAGTCGATTTCGGTTATTTGCATAGCCCATTTGTCAAAAAAATATATGCGATTAACCGGAGTATTCGAATAACCGAAATTGAACATTTTGTACATGTAGCGGTGCATGTTTCTACTTTCGTTTTACTGTTCTGTTAATACTTACATAGAAACTCCATAAAAGCGAGTTAATTCTATGTAAGATGTTTGATAGGATTATTATTGTGCATATCCATTTTGTATTTACTGTTATTTGATAGATGTTATGCAATATTTATGCGTACTTGTTTTCTTTCAATCTGCGTCGCGTTGCTATTGTTTGTAGTGTGAATTACACAGCCATGATAATAACACAAAAGCTTATTTTATTTTTCATTTATTAAGTAACCGCTATGAGCTTCTCAATGTCATATGCATCTCTACCGACACAAGCAAACTGAGAGCAGTAAATAATTAACAACACATTGCTTTACATTGCGTACAAACTTATTATTAAATCGTGTATGCTAATTGGTGAGCGATCGTCATGGCGTGGAAGCTTCACGGAAACCGCACAAAATGGCAAACTTTCGGTGTCAATTAGCACCTTTTGTCAATCAATTTGCCTCAGGCTTATCTCTGACCGTGTCAATCAATTAACAGTTGCAAAATACAGGTAAATTTGACTTTCATTATGCAATTAGCCAGATATTCGTTATGCAATTATCCGGAATGTGACAAAAACCTATGCGATTATACGGGTTTTTTTACATGTAAAAGAATACGAATGGTTTTGTGTTTCAAAACTTTATGCAATTAACCGAAATAAGCAATTAACCAATATGCGATTAAACGGAATCGACTGTACTGCATTTATACAATTTTCTTTTAAAATGAATTACATATATATTAAATTTTGGTTAAGTAATGTGATCCTGTGCATCTTACAAACAATTTATTTGTGTGTTAGGATAGTATAAAATATGTCAAATGAAAAAAACACACGCAAACCAGCTGCCTAACTGTGACCTTGACCTTTGAGGTACTGACATGATTCTTAAACAAGACATACCTTCTCATTGTGATAAAAATTTGTGTGAAGTTTGACGCAATTCCCTTTAGTAGTTTTTGACTAATGGCCGACAGAAAAAAATGACCATGACCTCCAACTTTGACCTGTGAGGCACTGACATGATTCTTGTCAACAAATCTTGTCAATGTGATGAACATCTGTGTGAAGTTTGACGCAACACACTTCAGCAGTTTCCAAGTAATAGTTGACATGATTTTTTTCACCTTTAAACTCCAAGTGTGACCTTGACCTTTGAGACACGGACATGATTCCTGCACGTGACACACCTTCTTAATGTGATGAACATTTGTGTGAAGTTTGGCGCATATCCCTTCAGCACTTTCCAAGTAATGGCTCAGACATGAAATTCCTTATGATTTTTTAACTTTTGACCTCCAACTGTGACCTTGACCTTTGAGGCACTGACATGATTCTTGCATGCGACACACCTTCTCATTGTGATGAACATTGTGTGCAGTTTGACGCAACTCACTTCAGTAGTTTCCAAGTAATGGCTGAGACATGAACTTTTTAACGATTTTTTGACCTTTGACCTCCAAGTGTGACCTTGACCTTTGAGACACGGACATGATTCTTGCATGCGATACACCTTCTCAATGTGATGAACATTTGTGTGAAGTTTGACGTAATTCCCTTTCATCAGTTTCCAAGTAATGGCTGAGACATGATTTATTTTAAGATGTTTTTACCTTTGACCTTCAACTGTGACCTCGACCTTTGAGGCATTGACATAGTTCTTGCACACGACACAAATTCTCATTATGATGAACACTTGTGTGAAGTTTGAAGCAACTCACTTCAGTAGTTTCCAAGAAATGACAGAGACATGAATGTTTAAAGATTTTTTGACCTTTGACCTCCAAGGGTGACCTTGACCTTTGAGACACCGACATGATTCTTGCACGCGACACAACTTCTCAATGTGGTGAACATTTGTGTGAAGTTTGATGCAACTCCCTTCAGTAGTTTCAAAGTAATGGCTGTGACATGAATTTTGTCACGTCTTTTACCTTTGACCTCCAAGTGTGACCTTGACCTTTGAGATATGTCATGATTCTTGCGCTTGACACACCTTCTCATTGTGATGAACATTTGTGTGAAGTTTGTTGATATTCTCTGCAGTAGTTTCCGAGGAATGGCTGAGAAAAGATTTTGGACGGACGGACAGTGCGATTACTATATGCCTCCCTGTGGGGCCATAAACTTAAATTGGCTTGAAATACAATGTAACATGATCGAATGTGCGACGTATATTGGCTTGAATATATAATGTGACATAAATGGTTTCTTGTTAGTCTGAAATATAAAATTATGTATAGTGAAATATAAAAAGTAATTATAATTACATTTTTTGCAATGCAAACATGTAATATTTCCTCCAAGTTGTATCGAAAAATCGTATATAATCATATACTTTAACAATAAATTACGTTGATAATTTTGTAATAAAGCATATTATTATATGACTTTGGTGAAAGAAAAAAATGTTAAAAACAGAATGAACATTTGCTAAAATGTGTGTTTAAATAGATAATACAAATGTTTTCGGTCTGGCGATAAACATTTCGGACCGATTTATTTCGCATTTTTGATAATATGAATCGATCTAGTGTCCAACATTTTAGCCTAGAACCGGTAAAACTGGCAATTTCCTGAGCACTGACATGTACGCACGTATACTGGTTTGTTTATGTTTTTCACAAGAAATATGAGTATATGATAGCTATTGTTTTTTGTTTTATTTTTAAGAAAATATACAATCTTTCCTTAAATCTCTCTTAGATGAGATTTAACAAAGTTTTCTGGCATTTCCACTACATATAAATCTCTCTTTGTTGAGATTTAATAAGGTTATCTGGCATTTCTACATAAATCTCTCTTTGTTGAGATTTAATAAGGTTATCTGGCATTTCTACATAAATCTCTCTTTGATGAGATTTAATACTTTGATGAGATTTAATAAGGTTATCTGGCATTCGATTTAATAAGGTTATCTGGAATTCCTACATAAATCTCTCTTTGTTGAGATTTAATAAGTTATCTGGCATTTCTACATAAACCTCTCTTTGTTGAGATTTAATAAGGTTATCTGGCATTCCTACATAAATCTCTCTTTGTTGAGATTTAATAAGGTTATCTGGAATTCCTACATAAATCTCTCTTTGTTGAGATTTAATAAGTTATCTGGCATTTCTACATAAACCTCTCTTTGTTGAGATTTAATAAGTTATCTGGAATTCCTACATAAATCTCTCTTTGTTGAGATTTAATAAGTTATCTGGCATTTCTACATAAACCTCTCTTTGTTGAGATTTAATAAGTTATCTGGCATTTCTACATAAACCTCTCTTTGTTGAGATTTAATAAGTTATCTGGCATTTCTACATAAACCTCTCTTTGTTGAGATTTAATAAGGTTTCTTGGCGTGTCTACATAATGCTCTTTGTTGAGATTTTAAAAAGTTTTCTAGCATTTCTACATAAATCTCTCTTAGTTGAGATTTAACAAAGTTTTCTGGCATTTTTGCATACAAATTTGAAGGAAATATTACATATTAGCAAGGATTTTCCTGTATAGTTCTTTGTGTGTGTAATAATTATATGCGTACCTGGCTCCCGAGGGTCATCTGAGGTAAATTTAAAACAGTGAAATGCTTTTATAATGAATATGTGAACTTTATTATCGGATTTACATAAATACAGTCTACACTTATAATTACATAACAGTCAAACCTGCTCCAAATACCAACTCTTTGAAGAGACCACCTGCATTTAAGTTCCCCAGCCATGTTTTGTTTCATGAACATGCAAATAATACTTATTTTTATATACAACTTCAGTAGCGGTTTTAAATATATGTTTCTCGCCGTGACTGTCAAGAAATGTGCGTATGATATGTTTGAGTAAAATTTGTTAATTGGTAATTAATACTACAAAAAGGGTGGCCATTCACTTTTAAGAGACTTTCTTTTCAGTTCTCAACTGTAATCTTTAAGGCACACATCATGGCAATCTTGAAACTTGTATAGATCTAACATTAAAATTAACATCTCGATTTATTTATACAGTATCATTTTGACTTCAAACTTGTTGCATAAAATTAAATAAATTCTTTTTTTGAGTTTTCAGTTTTGTTCATTATTTTACCAAAGGTTTAAATATATTATTGGTGCAATGTAATCAACTGTTAGTATTAAATATGCAAACACAATTTGCTTAGAACTGTTCTAATAATTAATTAGATGGCCGTGTGTTCCTTTAAATTAAAATGCACCTGTATTTGAACACCACCTGTATTAAGAGACTATTTGCTCTTTCCTTTAGTGATTTCTTCATACTAGCATGACTGTACTATTATTTCCCAAATATTTATGTATTTTCTTTGGCCTTGTTCAAAGCCATGTATAATTCTGTGCAGATGGCAACATATAGGAAGCCACAGAATTCCTACAGAAATAGCAAAGAAGCACAGAATGCTGTACATGTTTTGCGCATGGTTCTACAAGTAACAGGCACACATTAAGGTAGACTCAGACATGCGTTTACAAGATAACATCTGGCGTGAGCACACTGTAAGTGATCATGCCAGCCAACATTTGTATTTACTTCTCAGACATTTAATGTAATAGACATACTACAGGTTTACAACACACATAATATACAACACCTTGGTAAGTTATCAGAAGAATTATAAATTATTTGTAGATCTACATATATATGCATGCAAATAGTAAACACCAAGTCTAACAGTTAGAAACATCACCAGTCACTTTCTTAATTCCCCAGGGAAGTTTTGGGCCGCCCAAGAACAGTTTCCCAGAGGAAGTTAGACTGCTATGGAACTTCCCATTGAAGTTCCAACTTAGTCAGATTTTAGCAGTAATGATGGTATGGATCATTCATTTCTAGTTTTCAGAAACCATGTTCCAAAATGCTTAAAGCTACTATAACCGTATATAAGGCTAGTGGGCGTGCACCTCAAGCAAATGGGAGCGGGTTTAACGTTTGGTTTACTACCAAATTCAAGTTACTGAAACATATGGCTGCAAACCCATTATATAAGGTAGTTTTAGAGTCATATCTTTACCTGTAATTGACAAAGCAATATCAAAAATGCACATCCATTCACTGAACAAATATTATAGTCTATGTGAGAATTAAACCCAAGACTTTTAGATTGAAAATCACTATGGGTATATAGAACTGAGTATGTTTTGTTGAAATAACATTAAGAAATGACACAAGTCAATTATAAAATAAATATATGATTAAAATGAAACCAGTTGGCTCTGAAGCCTAAATAGCAAGGTATAAGTATTGTCAATTCACAAGTCTCGAGTTTGAATCCTTTGCTGAGCGAACTATTTTTCAGTGATTATGACAGAGATGTTTTTTTTATATCAATGTTGCTACAAGGAACGATGGATTAAAAATGATATACTAGTGCAAGTTTGTTCCTTATATACAGGATAAGGACCCCGTATCACAAGCTTGAATTTGGTAAACACCCACTAGCTGTATGTGCAGCTTTTGTAGCTTTAATATCATGTACTGGTACTACTATGCCAGTGCACTAAAACCCAAACCCAGACTTCAATACATTTCCTTGTTCTGTATTATTATTTTTAAGAACAACAGATTAGAGCATATTTCATTATAAATAACAATGTTCAGTTCATTGAGATTTTCCAGAATTTCTAACAATTTCCGCAGCTCTTCTTTTTGATGATCTGGAGAAGTCGTTTATGACTTGCTGCCAATGTCTGTAAAGACAGATGTTTGATAAAAACTTAATGCATTGTTCAAGAGTTCTCAATAAATATTAATGGAACAGTTACAGGTAAAACCAGATTCTGTACAGGACTGGTGCGGATCCAGGATTTCAGTTTACAGGTCTGGAGGCATGGTGCAGATCCAGGATTTCAGTTTACAGGAGGCATGGTGCAGATCCAGGATTTCAGTTTACAGGAGGCATGATATCTTGAGCCGCGGGCTAGGATATATTCTGGTTACATGGCATTTGGGGAATTCTGTTGCATTCATTTTCAGAATACTTTAGTCGTTAAATCCAATGATGAACAAAAATGGTTCCGGTAGCACGCACGCCAAGCGTATGTTAAAACTGTGCTTGCCTCATTTTTGGGGAGTGGTACGTGTGCGCTGGGTTCGCCCTACCTTTATCCACCCTTGTTATATGATATGCCAGGACTGGTTAAACAACTTCACTTTATAAGGGCTGATATAGTCCACATATTAAACATACAAACATGGCAGTCTCTATCATCCAGACACACTCAAGCTGACTGCAAACACTAGCGAGCGTCTGGACTCATGGTTCATTAAAATGTTTGACCAATAGATGGCGCCAAACGTCAAAACAAACTATGAAGTGACATCATTTTGACCGCAACATCAAAGTGCATGTTGTATTAAATTACGTGCAAAATTAGTTCCAATAGGATGTGTGTAGTGTGTACGTCCTTATTAAATATATAATAAACTTCGGCTTTTTTTTGTAGTTTCTAAAAGCGTAATATAATCTATATATTATAAAATGATGTTTAGATTTTAATTTTTAGCATTAATCATGATCCACTGACTAAGTTGTTTGAGCCAATTTTATTACACAACATTGCGCGTAATGTCACGTAATTTCTGACGCCGTCATGACGTAGGGGGTGATTCCCATAACAAACTGGCATTGACCAATCAGCGGATGATGCCAGTGTTTTTGTCAATCCTCGTTTTGATGTCACAAATTTTAAAGAAGCCTTACTCCAGACCATCGTATGGACTTCTTCGAGAGAAGTCTCACGCGAGGTCTGGACGATCGAGACTAAACAAACATGGCTGAGTGCTATTTCTGCCCATAAATGTCTCCCTGTCCAGGTAAATACTCAGTTCATAACTGTGTTACCCGTTTATTGACATGTGCCTCAATTTTGTAGGTAACTGAGACAATGTTTGTTTTGCATCAGATTTGTAAAACAATCTTGGTGCAGTACAACACTAATCTATATTGTTTACCTGTGTGTGATAAGAGGGGTTATTAATAAGTAACAACCAAGGTACTGTCACCAGGTATTCCTATCACAGGTGCATTGACAAATCTTCATTTGTATACTTGGTGTAAACCCCTTTATACTTAACCAAATATTTAGTTTTATTATGCATATAAAGTTTATACAAACAAAAAATACTCCATCTATCATAAAACCGATTTTCAGACTGTTAAAGGGACTAGAGGTGATCTGGAAGAGTATGTATACGTAATTGTGTCATTCCAAATATACTGAAAAGAAAAAGAAACGCATAATGGGTATTTCCGCTATATATATTGTATGTTTAATATGCTACTGCTAATTGAATGGTACAGGGCGACATTAGGCCTGTCCTTTCGGAAAGAAGCTTTAAACAGCACCGAACACACCAATGGTTACCCCTTTAAAGTTCCATTATCGACAGAATGCGCATTTGGCTCAAGCAGGTGAGCAAACTTTAACTCCCTGGCTTTAAACTTTGCAATCCACAGTACTGAAATGGCTCGACTTTTTCAAGCGAAACTTCAACATTTATGAATTTTGTGTAACAAAGTATACTTTGATTAAAAGGTCTGCTACATGACAGAGTTGTCCTTTCTGTAATTATTTGTAGCCCCTTTTTTGTACAAATACGTTGAGATATATATCTGGAATATTACCTGGAATTCGGTGTATATAATAGTATAGTATATGCAATTGTTTTGATTAGGCGTTTCTTTTTCCTTTCAGTATACAAATGAAAACTATCCTAATGCGCTTCAGTTTCATATGCATTAAATTGAGCTACATGTTATAATACCTTCAGTTAAATTATTATTTATGAAAATGGTTGCTTTGGAAAACTCATGCGTTCAGTGTGTTTTTGTAGTTAAATCATAAAATTAATTCATAATTGCTAGCAGTTGTGCATGATATTAAATGAAAGTGTACTTAAATCGCAAAACAATAATTTATTACAGCCTAAAGGCATCACGAATATGACTTAATATTGATGATTTATACAACAAAAAAAGTTAAGTTATTTAGGTTTCCACACCAAACTATTTCATTAATAACAACTAAATCGTGTCGTGCATACATAACATATTGAATAATATGAAAACGAAGCACATTATGAGGGTTTTCATTTGTATTTGAAATATTCGAAAAAGCGTCTATAATTTGAATAAACTTCCCTTTTCCAGGAGGCGGAGCTATTCACCTGCATCCAGGGTGTCTCACTAGAAACAAGAATACTGACGGTAATTATCTCTCTTGTAGTTTTTTATCATTACCTCTTCCAAGGCATATTACTGTTGGTAGTGAAGAGTAAGCAATGAAAATATAAGAACTGATTCATGGTTTGTCATTTACTACCAGCATTTAAAACACATTAACGGCAAAAAAATGCTAATCAATTCTTAATTGACACTAATCGCTCGAACGGATCACCTCCAGTCCCTTTAAGATAAACCAAAATGTGGGTGACAAACCAAAATGTTGACCGAATATCATTTCGAAATTTACCACCATTCATGCACACTACTTAACATTAAAATTTTATGACACTTTACCATGGGCTATATATACATATAACACTATCAGACATTGTCAATGGTGATTTATGCATCAAATAAATTAACATTCGGTGAAGTTTGTACAAATAAATCACAGTGTAAGTGTGTCGAATGCAAGACTAAGAAATGAAGTGTATTATATATATGACAACATGGTCGACAAGTCGACAGCCCAATTAGACTGAATCTAGATGTCACAGGTCCGAGCCTCTTCCACACCACTGGGTTTCTTCTATGTGCCCTTAGATAACACTTAATATTCCCGTAGCCTTGTCCGTCAGATAGGGAGATAAACTGGGCAATCCGGTTTATCGGAGTCTGTTCACCAGAGCCGAGCAATTGTAAAAAATGTAGGAATCTATAATTATGATCTCACGTGATACCCATTAGTGCATTTGGTTTTGATCCCGGTATGTCTTGCGTCACATAACTGTCCCATGTAGTTCACTCGGAAGCGCGTTCGTCTACCCGCAAGTGTAATTTAAGCATAGGCTTTATGTTCAATCCCCCGAATTGGTACTTTCATTTTTGTACCGCTACTGAATTCCGTCAAAACATTTTGTTTCAAATTAGTAAATATTCAGTAAGCGTGGTTGTGTCATGTTTGTCAACGTAATTATTTTGTGTTTTATAAGCTAGAAGTCATGGCTTATGCAGCTTTAAGGGTTATATTCCATCTGCCGGCTAAGGCATAGCGTATAGTACACTGTCTGGACTATTTTGTGTGCTTGGTTTATGAATGTTTTAAGGCTCATCCGAATGACTGGTCGAGTTGGAAATACTTTAAAGTATTTCAATAACTGATCCAAATTCAGTCCATAGAGATAGATCTTACATCTAAGTAATAAATCAAGAATGGAGTTTAATCACATCCTATTTTAATAAAGGAGGATAGGAAATTAAATTATCATGTTCATTGAAAAATAAAATATTATTATCTATATAAAATACCAGCATTTTTACAGTATTGCATAAGGATAACAAGATGGGTGTTCTGCGGAACACGTGTGTCGCCTGTCAGCGCTTTGTCAGTATAACAAGTTTTTTTTGGACCCAGATAAATGACCTTGACAAACTGGCCTGACAAAGTTTCCGTAAAGAAAAAATGAGTATTTAACACATATAATGACCTTCAGTGTGCCCTTGACCTTTATATTTTAGTATGGCCATGTTGATGTTGTCATGACAAGTGTATATTGAAAGATTGATGAAGAAATAAAAAGAATTGAGAAAGTTTTAGCCAACGGTAAGTTTTTGTGAAGAAAAAAAAGAGTATTTAACCCATATAATGACCTTCAGTTTGACCTTGACCTGTATATTTTAGTATGGTCATGTCATGTTGTCATGATGATTATATATTAAAAGTTTGATGAAGAAATATCAAGAAATGAGAAAGTTATAACCAATGTTAAGTTTTCGTGAAGAAAAAAACGAGTATTTAACCCATATAATGACCTTTAGTGACCATGACCTTTATATTTTAGTATGGTCATGTCGATGTTGTCATGATGAGTATATATTGAAAGTTTGATGAAGAAATATCAAGAAATAAAAAAGTTAAAGCCAACGTTAAGTTTTCATGAAGAAAAAAATGTGTAGAAGATGATATTTTAGAAATGAGAAAGTTATAACCAAAATTAAGTTTTGGTGAAAAAACGAGTATTTAACCCATATAATGACCTTCAGTGTGACCTTGACCTTTATATTTTAGCATGGTCATGTCGGTGTTGTTATGATGAGTAAATATTGAAAGTTTGATGAAGAAACGAGTATTTAACCCATATAATGACCTTCAGTGTGACCTTGACCTTTATATTTTAGCATGGTCATGTCGGTGTTGTTATGATGAGTAAATATTAAAAGTTTGATGAAGAAATATCAAGAAATAAGAAAGTTAAAGCCAACGTTAAGTTTCATGAAGAAAAAAATGTGTATTTAACCCATATAATGACCTTCAATGTAACTTTGACCTGTATATTTTAGTATGGTCATGTCGATGTTGTCATGATGAGTATATATTGAAAGTTTGATGAAGAAATATCAAGAAATGAGAAAGTTAAAACCAAAATTAAGTTTTCGTGAAAAAACGAGTATTTAACCCATATAATGACCTTCAGTGTGACCTTCACCTTTATATTTTAGTATGGTCATGTCGGTGTTGTCATGACGAGTATATATATTGAAGGTTTGATGAAGAAATATCACGCAATGAGAAAGTTATAGCCAACGTTAAGTTTTCAGCCAACGTTAAGTTTTCGTGAAGAAAAAAATGAGTATTTAACCCATATAATGACCTTCAGTGTGAACTTGATCTTCATAGTTTGGTATGGTCATGTCGATGTTGTCATGATGAGTATATATTGAAAGTTTGATGAAGAAATATCAAAAAATGAGAACGTTATAGCCAACATTAAGTTTTCGTGACGGACTGACGACAAAATGATCCCTATGTATCGCGCACTTTTCTTCGAAAAGGCGACACAAAAACGTGTTAAATCGTTACTGTCTGTGAATTTATCAATGTAAACAAAAATAGTGCAACAAGGTAAAATACTGTCCGTTTTTTTTTCTTTAAACAAATAACGACTAAAATATTACCATTACTGGCAGATTAATTGTAGACACCCTCAGTAATTAATTTAAGATATTAGATACAGTAGTGAAGTATTGCAAAGCACTATGGTTGTCCAATACGGGTCACCTTAGACGGGTTCAAATTTCTGAAAAATACTGGTACATATCTCTTTTTATTCATTGTTAATAAAATGCAAGAAACCATAAAAACAAAATGGCCACCAATCAAACTTTTGAATAAGATTGAAGAGCAAATTGAAAAAATATTCTACTTCCATTCCTAAAGGCACGTTATAAAAGTATGCAAACTGCTTAAATAAATAAATGTTTTTAATCTTCGACAATTTTTTTATGTTTAATTTTATGTGTAATTTCAACAAGAATTATTTGCATCAAAAATCCTCTTTTTTTTAACTCGTCTTACTTAGGGGCTTAATACACTGATTTAATTTGATTTTTTTCTTGCATTAACTTTAAATAGGTCAAGTTAAAGTGAATAATTTAAGTAAAAGTAAAAGCCTCAGGGAAAATTGAAATCGAAAAACTAACAGTTTGCAGAGTTTGTGTAAACACTACAAAGTATTTCCACAACATTCGGCCGTAATTCTGTCACCTGCATGTCATAATGACACAGTTTTATGTCTCTTGGGCATAATGGGCGGCACTAGGTTAATTCGGCAGGTAATTTGATAGATACTTGCGGATTTGCGGTCTTCGGCAAATGATAAGCTCCATTAACTTCAATAGAATTTGTTTAAATCGCAAACTGGTGAAAAGGTAATCAAAAAGGTAATCAAACGATCAGTCAGGATAAACTACTGAAATCTGCGATGTTGTCACAATTTATTATTTCATAGGTCATCTACAAATGTCAATGGTGTATATATATGTATGCTCTTCATACACTTATAAACGCTCGGGTTAAAAAGTAAATTTGTATTGTTGAGTCAGCGTATCTAAGCAAATACCAAATTAGATTTAGTTCACAGTCGACCTATAGACCGATAGAGGGAATTATAGTCTGTACCATGCAGAAAACTGCCCCGTTTGTCGCTGTGTAAATACCCTAAATATCATGAAATCTTTAAGAAAAGCCGTAGGATTATTTTTCTGTTATTATTAAATTAACAGCTGCATCTTTAAGATCATCTGAGTTGTTACATGCAACTACCCATGGAACTGGTATAAGTGCACTAGCGGATCCAGGGGATGCACACCCGGCGCGCGCCCCCACTAAAAATTCCTGATCATACATGTATGTCCATGTTACTGTAGATAAAATATCAATTTTGATGCACGCCCTCAGTATAAAAAAAAATCACGCTCGCTCAACGCATAATGGCAAATGAGTGGTTTAATTAACACTTTGTTAAATCCTTTTATTTGAAAACGGACTTTTTTTACCCTATCAATGCACTACCGCAACCGTTTTATGAGGCTAGAAACAGACCTGAAAAATGACCAAATCTTACGCCCCCTAAGCTGAAATCCTGGATCCGCCCCTGTATGTGTATACTGAAGCACAAAAAAAAACTTTACCTGTCATTTCCTCTCTTGAATATTCCACGCTTTGTTGTAGGCACCCGTATTCTCCGTAACATGACTGTTTAGATCGAGTTGCTGTTGGGCATCTTTTCCCGCCAAACGCCGCCTCCTGTAGAATTGCACGTTTACGGGTTTTCCTACCGCGACCGCACGAGTTACTGCATTGAGACCAATCACTCCACTCGTCCATGACACAGTCACGTGCTGGAATGATAAAACATGAATATTAAAATACAGCGTATCAATGCTGGCAAACTTGTGCTTTTATAAGTTTTTACAACTCTGTCATAATTTAATGAAGTATATGATGCCAAAAAATTTTCTATATCTATCGAAAGGAATGCTAAATTTGAAGTGAAGTGAACCAAAACCCTAGGCTCAAATTTAACACTTTTCATCTTTTCATGCAGGCACTGGCATATTTTTGCAAGTGTTTAACTACTTACTGGTATACTGTTATCGGAGTGACATATGATTTGGTTATAAATCAAGATTGCAAGGCTGTACCAAGTTTGATTAAAGTGTATGAACCCGTGAAAGTTGTCTGCTTATTGTAGTATGCAGGTACATATTTAAAATTGTCCAACTTGTGCATTAACAGCAAGTAATCAGTGGCGTAGCTGCCTATAGGCACTCTAGGCACGTGCCTACACATTGTCCCAGAAATAAACAAAATTAAAAATGCCAAAAATGCAATGAAAACAGAGTGGGTTATGGGGTGGAGGGGTATGGTCAGCTCATACCAATTTTTACTAGTGGTCTTTTCAGAAAATAAAAGTCTAACTATTTTTCGCTCGCGGTCTTTCAGAACCAAACACACCATGACTGTGCAAAATGTTGAAAGATTTTCAGAAAGCAAGTATTCATACTAATATTTGTTATTTTCTTCTGTTCCAATGTTTTTGTTGTGAAATCGCTGATTACAAAAGCTTGAAATCGCGGGTTAAAAACATATTGTTTTCTGCTTAAAATACCGGCAGAATGCAGGATTTGGCTTTCTTCTAAAAATAAAATCCTGTGGGGGCATGCCCCCTGGACCTCACTAGACCTTGTGCCTACACACTGATTTAGACACAGCTATGCCCTGGTAATACCCAGTAATACCCAGTAATAACCCAAGTAATACATTGTACTTTGACAAACAGTACTGACCGAGTTTTTTAATAAAAACAATTAAAGAACACAGGCTTGAACATTTTGAAAAAAATGAAAATGAATTTATAAAGGAAATTTAACTATTAAAGTTCATGAATGAACAGTGACACTGCGTGTTGTGGTAAACCTACTGATCTATTCATTACAATGTTTTTCCCTTCACTGAACTGGGCCAGATAAACTCACCCACAACTTACTATCAACTTACTCTCCAAATATAAATACCTGGTAAATTACCGTTAATCAGACATGCAGGGGGTCTGGCTATCGAGGTATGACTATCGGGTTACTGAGTTTTCACCATGGTACATTTCATTTTGCAGGTAATTAAGTCACTAATTGTGGCACTAATCAGTGGGAGATAGGGAGGTATCCACACTTCAACAGGTTATATGACCTTCTTCACTGTGCTTATATATGTTTACTGGGTGAAAAGTATAAACAACAAATGGTGAAGAAAGACAAGCTATGAGGAAATAAGGCCAAGCTGAACCACATGGTTGCCAAGTAGTTAGAGTCTGACTCGAAATCACTTGCGCCTGATCCTTGTGGATTCGAGCCCTCATGGGACCTGAGGAATCTTTATGTGAGGAAACCATCCAGCCGAAACGCGGAACATCGGAGGTTGAAGTTCTACCCAGGTTCCTGCCCGTGCATGAAAATTGCACGAAGAGGCACCTGGGGTCTTCCACCACCAATGGAAGCTGGAATGACCTTAGCCGTTGGTGCGAGTAAAAAATCGAATTCAATTCAAATTCAATCGGTACACTCGGCATTGCCAAGTACAATTATATTGACACTTATGAGACCTAAAGTAACTGTCAAAGGGTCTACAAACATCAGAATGACACACACATAAATCAGCACTCATTTTATTTGCAGCAAGGAATTTTTTGACCCGCCTGAAGGACAGAATCCAGTACATGGGACAGTTGGGGTTAACGATCCTATATGTGATATATGAAGATGTGTGAGTTAAATGACTTGCTATAGGTCACAAATGCAGTGTTTCGAGGCCGGGCCTCAAACCCGCAACCATTCTGCTTCCAGGATGCGACACTGCCCTATAAACAACCGTGCCCCACACCCCACCCCACCCCGGGCAGAGGTCTTCAGCTCTCAACCGTAAGGCCAAATAAAATAATAGGTATGGTTCTGGTTTCCCGACTGACCTTGTTTTTAGGGGCCCAACCCTAAAATTATTTATATTTTTACATTTTGTATTTTATGATTTCTTTTCTACTTTTTTTTAAAATTTATTTTCTATCGGTTCTGATGATATCAACAAATATATAGTAACATTTATTTATTTATTGGGTATAAAAGTATAGTGTAAAAAGAGACAAAATATACTGAGGGAAAAAAGTTTAGCAAGTTTTTTAGATAAATTAATGCTGTATATAAAATATACCGACGCTTTGGGACTTTATGGGCTTGACCCCTATGTTCGTTTATTCGTTACGTCATTAAGATGTCCGACTGTTATTGATGTGTGTTTAACAAAATATTGTGTCTATGGCAGTAGTTTCTTTTACAACCAAAAATGTATTATTTCCAGGGTGCAACAAAAACTTGCTAAACTTTTTTCCCTCGGTATATAAAATAAAATATTTTCCCGACCTACCTACCTATTTTTTTGAGCATATAATAGGAACCACACATACAATTTTATTTGGCCTAATGGTAACCGCTGAGCTACCGATGTCACTCATTGTGGTTAAAACATCCACCAGTGAGGATCATGAAGCAGTTACCTTAAAAATGTGAATCTTAATTATATTGGCATACAGTTAAAAAAAAATCAATTCTGGCGGAAGCGCAAAAAACATGAGCACTTGCTTTCTTAATTAAAGTTAATTGTTTATAAATATCCTGGCATCCTGCATAATGCCAGTCAAAACAATTTTGAATAGCTAAACAAGTGTAGCTTCATGATGGCATTCACATCATCTTTCAATCAACGTCTAAACAGGTGAAAATCAACATTTCCTTCTATAAAGGTTTCCCACACTGAAACAGACAATCTCTTTAAAATCAGACACTTTACCACCCTAGGATACTCTACCCTACTAAGGACCTGATGATTTCATTGTGTTTATTTAGTTGATATCCTCATGAATATTGATTAGATGAAATGTCGATCTGACGTGACCTCCAAGGCAGTGTTGTCAGATCCTATTGCTGAGAGTATCAAAGTGTAATTAATGAGATTGTGAAACAGGTTGTGTTCATTGACTACTTCCAACTTGTTGCCCTCTTTGTAAAGCTTCTTGTTTAAAATAAAATAGGTTAATTTGTCTTATACAGACAGACAAGAACAATCTATGAAGGAATGATTTTTTTTGTTTGGTTTATATAAATAATACTGAATACTTATAATGTATCATACCTGTCAGTCTTGTCAAGTCTTGGGTACGTATTTTTGACTCAAATCCCGCTTACAGTATATATTTATGGTTCTCACGCATTTAGAAGTTAGTATATTTAATACCAAAAATTGTTGAAATTTAGTGTAGTTTAACCAAGATTTCAGTATCGACACCGTATATGGTGCGACTTAAATTTAATTGAAATGTATGATCATGTAATCTGTATTACGAATATACCTCTAAGCTAAAATTCATGAAATTCAAAGGCAGACTGTCTAGGTCTTCAGTTGGCTTCAACCCCCACCCCAGACCGTCTTGGTCTTCAGTTGGCTTCACCCCCCACCCCCAGACTGTCTCGGTCTTCAGTTGGCTTCACCCAACCCCCAGCAGACCATCTCGGTCTTCCCAACACCCCGCACCCCCTCCATCTCACTCTTGACTTTCATAATTGGGCCTTGAAAGCTATGATGTATGCATAGAAGAACTGCAATTCAACATCTCCAGTATACAGATACTCACAATGGCTAAGGTCAAGGTAAATACAGGGACCTGGACTTGGAAGTAAGAGCTAGGTGAAAGACGTAAATTGACCAAGTGCTGTAAATGAAGTCCAGAAAAGGGACATAATTCTGCTAAAATACAATACAGAGTTATGGAACTTGGGTATCTGAGTGTTCTTGATTATTGATACTGAAGGCAAAGGCAAAGTTTGAATGAATTTTGAATCAGTGTTTTTGTTAAGATATTAGAATGTTTAGAACTTAAACATAAATATCTTCGAAGGAGAGACGAAACGTGATGTACCTGATATTACAATAAAACCTGAAGTTATTTTGCCCTGTCTGCTGTGATCCTGATGTCAGATTCTATTTTACACAGATTATTTGCCAAGAAAATTGTGTCACTGACAATGATAAATTGCTGCCCTGATTGGATAATGCTGAACATGTTAATTCACTATTCTTTGCTCTGTATGTTATGTCCTCCCAACATTTGGCAGATCTGTACATCCCAGTACACTGCTATATGTACAGTCTCAGTAATGCCTATAGCTAAAATCTCCTCATGGAACAGAATTGACTTGGTCCTAGCTGACAGCTGGAGTAATTTGGCAAAAAAAGAGAAAGGAAGGTCCTGGTTACAGAAATTCAGCTTACAGACATATGTTGGTCATTTGGGACATACTTATCGGTTTACAAGAAAGAATGGATGGTTATATGATTGACTGGGTTACAGCTAGATTCAATTTTGTTTGTTTGGTGATTTTACATCATTTTCAACACATGTTAATGTTATATATGTCGGTCGATTTTTTTGTGGTGGAGGCAGACCACCCACGCTTCCTGGGTGGAACCAGTACTGTACACCTCCCGCCACCCGCAAACTATATTCAAGACTAGATTACAGATTCATGACTTGACTGGGTTAAGGATTCAAGACTAGATTACAGATTCATGACTTGACTGGGTTACAGATTCAAGACTGGGTTACAGGAAAGCTTACAGACTTAGCTAACATGTTGCTAATGTATCTATAGGGCAGATTTTCTACAACAATAAACCAAGCAGATTTCCTTGAATCAGATACCCAGACTTCTGATTGACCTATATTATGCACCATATTTGTTAAATATCCAGGTGTGTTTTACAGACAGACATACCAACATTGCCCTGTACTCTACCTGTAAACCTGGTTATGTTACCTAAGCGAAATTAAGCTTCAGGTTACAATTGGTTTGTATTTTCTGTGGGAAACAGCAATGAAATGGTCTAACAATACATTTATATTATGTCTTTCATGAAAACATTTAAACACATCTCAAATCAAATTCACTATGAATCTCATTTCACCAAGCAAGAAGTGGAACCTTCTGTAATCAACATAGATATAAACTATCAGAAGTCCCTTTTTGCTATTATTTTCCGACTATTTGTATCTTATATTATAAGCTTAATATATAGCTCTGCTTCTTTATCGTCAATTCAAACTGTTTCCTCGATATGTCATGCACACTAATTCTGATTCATCTAAAGCTAATTAACTGCCAGCATGTAACATCTTCCTCAAAAACCTATACAAAAATTGAGTTCAATGATTTGTTAGCCAACTGCGCTTATTTCTTGACATGATCAGATCATGAATGATCTTGTTCAAGCACAATTCTTTTTGTTTGGCCTCATCTGTAAAGATTTCACTTAAAAAGTCAAGCTCCCAGTGGGATTTGAACCTGATAAAGAAAACATACAGCAGTTCCATGTAGAAGTAGAGCCCTCCAACTGTCTTACCCAACAAAGCAGCATTCCTGTCATAAGGGTGTCAATTAGCTAATCATGCATGCAACTATCCCATGGTTGAAGCAGGAGTTCCTTGTTCCCATGATTATTAACACATAATAAACCAAATGCCAACCTGATAATTTCAGCGTTCATGTCTTAAACAAATTCCAAAAATTCAGTCAAATTGCTTGAAGCGGTTGATTAAATGTATATATATTAAGCAGCCCGAATTTAAGAGAGACGGAAAGAAAAGAATACATTGGGATCACCCAAAGAGATTCCTTTGGTTATTTTATATGCCCTAAGGCTATATCGGTACACGGGATTTCATTGCATAAACATCCCCCACCCCAACCCCACATCAGGCTGACAAAGCTGATGCAATGATTAAAATGAACCAGTTTAACAAATATCTATTGGGATTTCAAAGGACATTCATGACAATGCTGCTGTTGCAGCCAATTCTGCAGATGATGATTTTACTGAAACTAAAATTGGGATTATATGTCAATCACCACAAAAGAGAGCATATATTTATATTGAACTCTCTCTAAGTAAAGTGAAATAACGAGGGTCTCAAAAATGAACAAATAACACCAGGCTGCTGAACTGCATGAGGTTTGTGATGGTGCTTTACTGCTGCTGGTCAGGTGTTTCTGAGGGTAGTGCTGTTGCTGGGGATGTTGCTGTTGCTAGGGTGATGCTGCTGGGGATGTTGATGTTGCTGGGGGTAGTGCTGTTGCTGGGGATGGGGATGTTGATGGGGGGATGTTGCTGGGTTTATTTCTGTTCCTTGGGATGGTGATGTTGCTGGGAGTAATGCTGTTGCTAGGGATGGTGCTGTTGCTGGTGATGCTGCTGGAGGTGGTGATAATGCTGGGGATGGTGATGCTGCTGAGGGTAGTGCTGTTGCTGGGGATGGTGCTGTTGCTGGGATGGTGATGCTGCTGGGGATATGGTAATATTGCTGGGGATGGTGATGTTGCTGGGGATGGTAATGTTGCTGGGGATGGTTCTGTTGCTGGGGATGGTTCTGTTGCTGGGATGGGGATGTTGCTGGCTGGGGATGGTGCTGTTGCTGGGGATGGTGATGATGCTGGGGATATGGTATTATTACTGGGGATGGTAATGTTGCTGGGGATGGTGATGTTGCTGGGGATGGTGCTGTTGCTGGGATGGTAATGTTGCTGGGGATATGGTAATATTGCTGGAATGGTGATGTTGCTGGGGATGGTGATGTTGCTGGGGATGGTGATGTTGCTGGGGATGGTGCTGTTGCTGGGGATGGTGATGTTGCTGGGGATGGTGCTGTTGCTGGGATGGTAATGTTGCTGGGGATATGGTAATATTGCTGGGATGGTGATGTTGCTGAGGATGGTGATGTTCTGTTGCTGGGGATGGTGATGTTGCTGGGGATGGTGCTGTTGCTGGGATGGTAATGTTGCTGGGGATATGGTAATATTGCTGGGATTGTGATGTTTCTGGGAATGGGGATGTTGCTGGGGATGGTGCTGTTGCTAGGGATGGTGCTGTTGCTGCGGATGGTGATGTTGCTGGGGATGGTGCTGTTGCTAGGGATGGTGATGTTGCTGGGGATGATGATGTTGCTAGGGATGGTGATGTTGCTGGGGATGGTGCTGTTGCTAGGGATGGTGATGTTGCTGGGGATGGTGCTGTTGCTGGGGATGGTGATGTTGCTGGGGATGGTGCTGTTGCTGGGGATGGTGCTGTTGCTGGGGATGGTGATGTTGCTGGGGATGGTGCTGTTGCTAGGGATGGTGATGTTGCTGGGGATGGTGATGTTGCTGGGGATGGTGCTGTTGCTAGGGATGGTGCTGTTGCTGGGGATGGTGCTGTTGCTGGGGTTGGAGATGTTGCTGGGGATGGTGATGTTGCTGGGGATGGTAATGTTGCTGGGATGGTGATGGTGATGTTGCTGGGATGGTGATGTTGCTGGGGATAGAGATGTTGCTGGGAATGGTAATGTTGCTGGGGATGGTTCTGTTGCTGGGGATGGTGATGTTGCTGGGAATGGAGATGTTGCTGGGGATGGTTCTGTTGCTGGGGATGGTGATGTTGCTGGGGATGGTGCTGTTGCTGGGAATGGAGATGTTGCTGGGGATGTTGCTGGGGATGGAGATGTTGCTGAGGATGGTTCTGTTGCTGGGGATGGTGATGTTGCTGGGGATGGTGATGTTGCTGGGGATGGTTCTGTTGCTGGGGATGGTTCTGTTGCTGGGGATGGTTCTGTTGCTTGGGATATGGTTCTGTTGCTGGGGATGGTGATGTTGCTGGGGATGGTGATGTTGCTGGGATGGTGATGTTGCTGGGGATGGTGATTTTGCTGGGGATGGTGATGTTGCTGGGAATGGAGATGTTGCTGGGGATGTTGCTGAGGATGGTGCTGTTGCTGAGGGTGGTGATGTTGCTGCTAAGCCCAGTGCTGCTGAGGGTACATGGTGATGGTGCTGGTAAAAGAACCTGACCTGGTCAAGAATCTATTTGATACAATTGTAAGTCTAGAGTGATCCCTCAGACGTTTCAGTATCCTCTCCCTCCCCCTCCATATCATCTCCCATTCCATTAGAGCCGCTTTAAATAACCTTATAATGAGTGGATGAGAAACAACAACTCAAATCATTATAATTATACGGACTAAAATTGCAAGTTAATATTGCCAGCATTACCTTCAATGTGCCCAGACATTTGTTATCTTGTATTTGGCACACTGAGCTGATTCAACAAGCTGGTTTGTGTTTTGTCAAGCAGCCATAACAGTTGCACCTATTTGCCTTGAGAAATCATTAATCTTTCTTAATTACCTGCAAAACCTATTAAATGGCTGTATCCAAATACATCATTAACTATAGTTTTTTTGATACTTGCAAAAATACACTTTTATGTTCTAGATTTGAGATAAATTAGTTTTCGCTGCAAATAAACTGTAAAAAATAAATAAATAAAAAACTCACATATAACATTGTTTAATTATCTTAATTGTGGGAACAGAGAAAACATTATAAACCAGTAATCGTTATTATGATTGAACAATAACACTTTGCAGGGTTTTACACAGTGTAGGCAAAAATAAGAAAGTTAAAAAGTCCAAAAAAGCAATAAAAAATGTTTTATATAAAATTATGATGGTATATAAAGGAACATGTTTTCTTGTTCAGTTTTCCATGAAAGTTTGAAATGGCTTAAATTGTTAAACATTTCAGCATCGAAATAGGTATTAAAAGTTTTGAAAAAAAAATCCCAAAATGCACCACAGATTGCACTAGCACTATAGCGTATAATATGGCTCTTGCGTACACTTCAAACACGCTCTCGCTACGCCCCTGATATGTGTCGTATTTAGTTTTAATCCCATATCGCAAGACATTTGGAATATTTGAGAAAATGTTAATTATGTAAAGCTGGTAAAGCTGTGTTGTTCAAAGTTACATATTTTGTGTCGTAGACTTGTAAATATCCTTTAGTACTGTCATACAATTTTGTACTGCAGCCTGTCTATTTAAATGGAATGATGCATATGCATGTTACATATCAATTATGCCTGGTGCACGTCCAAAAAGAAAATTGTTGTTGCTATGGTAATGTCCATTTTTTAACCAAAATTAATCGACCAAAAAAACAACAAATTTCCTTTGACACTGCTCCACTATCAAATAATCAAAGAATTATTAATTTATCAATATTCCTTGATGGAAATGGAGACATATTTCAAATTATCTTTCAACATAACCTTGATCATAATTTAATCATATTCACGATCAATTTAGTCGCTGAAGCACATGTAACATGTTCAACAGACCTTTCATATCCTTTGCGAGACCAAACAAATGTAACCAAAGCGTGTGACCTCACTGGGGACAGAATGAGCACGAATCATAATGACTAACCCCTGCACTTAAAGCTACACAATCCATACGTACCATATACTCCCTAATAAATGCCCCCGGGGACCAAAAATACATAATTTAACTTTTAAATTAGACATTATTGACTTTCTTTATCAAGAAAACCAAAGTCCACATGTCAATCAATCAATTAATGCATCAGATTTTAAGTTCTGGTGATTTTGTGCATTCCATTGTGAATAAAACAGGTTAACTTGCATCTTTTAATAAGTTTAAAAAAATATATATATTTCTGCAAAAAAAGGGGAGGGGGGCGTTTATAAGGGGAGGGGCGTTTATTAGAGATTAAATGGTATAACGCTATTGTCTCATGAATAATAATGAATTACGGATTTTAGTAACTTTACTGTAATGAGCATACAAAATATGATTAAATATAAGCCAAAAATTAACAGCATAAAATATCGCATTTTTAATTCAGAAAATTGTACTTACATTGATCAAATTTTCTCTCAACAGTTTCGTTTTAAAGTCAGAATCGGCCACTTAAATACATGTTCTTAATTTATTGCCATGAGAGGGTGAATATGAAACATGATCACATTTTAAGAAGCTGTGTATTTAAGTATGGCTTGTGCAGTTTTAACGAAAGTTTTTGATAACACGATTACAGCAAGTCCTTTACCAGACAGACAGTAATAGAATTATATTATGGCAAAGTGTTGAAGCTGATTTCTCTGAACAAATATCACAATACACTAAGGGTTAAGAATAATGCAAACTGCAAGATTAAATTACATTATTGTCAAGAAAACTGCCAGGATTACAAGAAGAGTATTGATGACTCAAAATGATTTATACTGAACAAAGAAAACAGATCCTGCATCTAATAATGATGGTCATCTTGCACTCAAGGCAGATCTGAGTGAACCTCAAGACACTATCATCACTGTATTATACATCCATCATAATTAACATCAAGCCAGCTAGCTTAATCTCTGCACTATTGTTGATGTTGGAGTATACTGACAATAGGTTTTATTATAATATAGTTGCACAGCTATTGTTTGTTGGCAGTATATTATTGGTGTGATTGCCATGGTTGAAATGGATAAATGATTGACAACTTTTTATATTGTCAACAGATGAATGGTGCGACTGTTAATAGCTTAGGTCCTATCAGGATGGAATGGATGATAGTGATGAGCACAAAATGACAATAATGAAGATGAGGTGATTCTTGGAAATAAATGTTCTGGATCCCCATTCAATTAAAACTGGTATTATTCAAGAGTTCCCATTGGGACAATTCAACCTCTGTGAGGATCGCGATCACACACATGAAAACACACAGTTGGCTATTTCTCATATTATTCTCCATCAGATTCCATTCTCCAGTTCCCTGGTGCCTACAGTGTGGGTTAAATACAAAAAGATGTTTTGACTGTTTCACACTTAAATCTAAGAACCCTCTAGCGATAATTTCAAATTATGCGACAAAGAACACCATTTTTCCTCTTGAACCATGCCACACCAAAGGCAGCCCACATCTGTCTTCGCAAGATCAGTCCTACATAATTAACCCAAATTTAAGTGCCTTTTAACAATACAGCGAATTATTGGTTGATAATGAAATTGGGGTTTTATGAGAATTTTATTTCCGATAATTCCCTTATCAGATAAACTTGGGCTCTGATCTGCTACTTTTTATTTCTTGTCAATTTTGGAAATAGTTAATGGTGTGCGAACAGATTTTCCCCTGGTTCCTAATCCTGTCCAAAGATTGTTGAACACTTTCATATCAAGAAGGGATTTTATAAGAAACTAACATTAATAGTTTAATTGATTATTCATGCAGATAATTGAAATCTGCTGTGATTATAGGGCAATTATTTCAAGATATCTTATATAACAGATTCTGTCAGGCTCTCTTAAGTTTCTCATAGGTGTCCATGCATAATGTTTTTACTTCCTTTCGAAACAAAATTTGTCTCCTCTTAATGGTAACAATGGTTCATTAAGTTTTATTCTACATACAGTCCCCTCAACTTTAACAAAAAATGCATCAACAAAATTAATATTTGTGACCCATTTGCATTTTGTAAACTAAGTTATAGGGGTAGACTGGCATCAGTCCTTAATGTTATAACCTTTAAATAACTATTATTATAGAATTTCCTTAGCATTGAAAGAGGCAAATATTTGCACTTAATTATAACTTGTATGGTCTTAATTATCTGGACATTAAGCCATGAAGAGAAACAGAGCTTGAAATAAAACGAACAATTTTTATGCAGAGTATTATTTTATTTTTTAAATTTGTCTAATTTATTATTTATAGTCTAATTTATAGATTGATACCAGTCTGTTATGAGGGTTTGATACCAGTCTGTTATGAGGGTTAATTGATACCAGTCTGTTATGAGGGTTTGATACCAGTCTGTTATGAGGGTTTGATACCAGTCTGTTATGAGGGTTTGATACCAGTCTGTTATGAGGGTTTGATACCAGTCTGTTATGAGGGTTTGATACCAGTCTGTTATGAGGGTTTGATACCAGTCTGTTATGAGGGTTTGATACCAGTCTGTTATGAGGGTTTGATACCAGTCTGTTATGAGGGTTTGATACCAGTCTGTTATGAGGGTTGCAAACTTTCTCCCAATTAAAGCAGGTATTAGGGGGCAAAAACTGCAATTATATTTTCATAACTTTTTCAATGCCACGTACCCTGCCCAATCTTGATCAATGTAAAATGTATTCTTAAAGCAGTCGCACAAACTATAGCTGTTACAGTAACCTGCATGCCCTGCACCTGAATAGCGGAAGGTAATTAGCTAAATATGCTAAGCGGTTTATAAACTTAAACGATCCCAAACTGTGCAAAAAAAGTAACAGTAGCTTTTACAAAACCTTTCTAAATTACTCATAATGTACTTATACCTTTGCAACAGTTACTGAGTCACAAATTGATTTTAAGGGCATAATACAAAATTCAACAAAAAAATGTTAATGCATCTTCCAGATGTTATAATGAAAGAAAAAGTGCAACCCTATACCTGCACAGTACAGCAAGTAAGAGGCTTATTCGTGACATCATCTAGTTTGTAGTAATATGACATTATCATGTAATCAAGATATATGCTGTGATATCAATGTATATTCTCTGACTAATCCTGGGGTTTCACTGATGTTATCTGGGAATTTCTCACATTTCTTACCGAAATACAATCTAGCGCCTGTATTACACCCCAGTTATTACAGGGATATTACATATCAACTCAGATCTGTCAGCATTTACTGGTCTACTAATGAGCAGGGGTGTACTAAGCTGAGAAGTTGAGCTCTTTCACCATCTCTTCATCTGTGGGTTCGAATCCCACTGGCAGCTCGACTGGTAAGTGAGGACGTGTCGATTTCATACAGATGGCGGAAGGTATAATATACAGTAATGGTTCTACCCAGGAAGAGTGGGTGGTCTGCCTCCAACACAAAAAATCGACATTGTTTAATGATTTTCTTTACCAAGAAACCCAAAGTCAGCATGTCAATCAATCAATTAATGCGTCGGATTTTAAGTTTTCTATAGTGATTTTGTGTGTTCCATTGTGAATAAAACAGATTAACTTGCATCTTTTTGGTAAGTTGTAAAAAATATAACTCTGAAAAAATGGTAGCGGGAGGGGTATTAGGGGCGGGGCGTTTATTAGGGATTATACGGTAACAGCCCTCCATAGGTACCATCGTATTTTTAAAAGAGCCTCTAGGGGCTGGTATACAGTAAACGAGTACCCTGCATTTCTATTTATATGTTTACAAAGATCTGTCAGCTAATACAATTCGAAATAACATTTAACTGGCTTTTTTAGATAAGCATTAGGGGTGCCTCTGTGGTCGAGAGGGTAAAGACGCTGCATTTGAAACTATCGTCTCTCACTGCTGCGGGTTTGAATCCCACTGGGAGCTCGACTTGCAAATGAGAAGTGTTGATTCTTACGGATGGCGGGAGATATATGGTACTGGTTCTACCCAGGAATAAGTGGATGGTCTGGTGAATTTAGGCAGTCCGTCCACTTATTCCTGGGTAGAACCAGTACTGTATACCTCCCGCCATCCGTAAAAATTAATTTACACTTTCTCACTTACAAGTTGAGCTTCTAGTGGGATTCAAACCCGCAGCGGTGTCGAGCTAGAAGGCTTACAATTTAACGCAATGTCATTAACCCCTCAACCATGGTAGCGTGTTGAACACCCAAATGAAAAACGATACATGATATACGGGGAAACAGCAAGGCCTGATATGAAGACATTGTAAGATAACATTAAACCAAAGCAAACTCTTTGGTTACCATCACCTTGAATATTGAGTGACCGGAATGGGGCTTAGTTAGTGTCTCTTGAATAAAATGTACCGGTATACAGTATAGGCTAAACAAAGTGTGTGGCGAAGGAGAATTCGCCACCATTGCTGCAGCATGTGTTATAGTTTAAAAGATTCATAAAAATAAAATGTCTAATGGTTGAACTGGACCATGGAACTAGCTGCAATATGACCATGAATCTCTAAGTGTTTGAGTGCATAGTCTAACAGACTAGCTGCAAGCATAATATTTATAGGTGTGAGATAATGGTCAACACTGTTTATGACACAAATGGTCAGCCATAAATTACAACTGTCAAATTTAACAAGACCTTTATATACATACTAATTATCATGTGGGAAGAAAATCTCATTTTTGCCCATCATTTTTTATATATATTTTTTAAGGAGGGGCAGAATGTGAAGAAATTGTAGCTTGAACATTTTGTAATGGGACAACCACAGACAGGAGGAGGACCGTTTTTATCCCGAGGCAATCACACGATCACATTAAGGCTAATGTATGTATAATTGAACCAAATGAACATAAATTAAGATCTGGATCTTGTACATGGAAGTGTCCACCTCATGGAGACTGTCACCTGCCTGTACCTCCAGGGTTATCATTTATGAGAATGTCTGCCAATCACCAAACACTACAGGTGCTCACTTAACAATTAGGTCATGACCTTGAAAACTACTAGCCACCATAGTATCAAAGCAGTAGCCTTACCAGATCTTCTAGCACTATAATTGATTGGGTTTATCAGAATGAGGGAAAGGAAATGGCAAATGCAATGGGGGTTTTAAGTCCCATTTACACATCATGTTAGGTGATATTGGGACAGCAACCTCTGAGGGAGATGAGATGAAGGATGAAGTTTCCCATCAGACATGCCTTCGCCAGGGAGCAAACCAATGTGGAGCAGAGGTCTGATTAGGCCTAAAAAAAAATATGTGTGTTTCTGGTTTCACCCTGTCAAAAAGTTAGGGTAGGTAGGTAGGAAAAAGTTTGTTTTTTAGATATTTTTTTTATATATTATATTGTTCGCATATATTATGCCATTTTTGTACTAAGGCAACTTCTTGATAACCTTTGCAAACAGTTTGGATCCAGATTAGATGTTTAACTACTCTGGCTAATAAAATTATCATTTGAATACAAATATTTGTTGTTTGATTGTAATATTTTATTTATTTTTATTTATTTTTTTTATTTTTTTTTTTTATTTTTTTTTTTTCGCTGAAAATATTTAGGGTCGGCGGTGAAAAAGTAGGGTCGGTCGGGAAACCGGAAACACACATACTTTTTTTGTTAGGCCTTAGATCCAAAGCCCTTATTATATGCCTTGTCCACTGAGCTACCGAGGCCGCTTTTGGATTATGAGGGAAAGATATATCTTAATGACTGTTATTACATGCAGCCATTAGCAATATATGGAAAATGAAAACAAGTCAATAAACGAGGCAATATGTGATTCATTTTGAATATTTAAACCCAAATTAAAGAAATATCTTTGAAAGATGCAAACTGTCTGCTCACATGCCCAAGGGAGAGGAGATGTCAAGTCGGGCTTATGATTTTTTCCCCCGTTAGTTTGCGATGACCTGATGAAAATACGGGGTAGACTAACCAAGTTCCTTGTGGCTATATGCGCCTAAATATATGCAAATTGATGCTTTATAAGCAGTGTAAAATTTAACAAACTTATTTAAACACAGATGTATTAAAGTAGCGGTTCGGCCAACAACAGCCAACTTTTACAACATATCTACACTGTTTCTAAACCTGCTGATGAAGAGGTATATATTTAACTTACAAATTTTTCAGCCCAAACTCTATAGACACAATATAAACGGTTTTAACCAGCCGGGCCAAACCCCATTTTTTGTGCATCGAATTAAGAGTTAACTCATAATTAATTTTATGCACAATCATGGGTATTTAAAAGCCCTTTAATAAAACCATATACCTTTAATCAGCACATATACATTTACAAGACCTGAACACCTTGATAGAGTTTTGATAAACGGTTTTGTAGAGTAATTTTGTCATTATTTGGGGGCACTTTTAGAAAAGGGTATTAAATACATTAAATCATCCTTATAAAATTTGGTTTTCCATTTCTTGTTTTACAAAAATGGTCTTCTTTAGATTACATTTAGATGTAAGAGTTGATTTATGCTTCTGGTTACACAGTTATATAAATACTATACTTGAAACTTCTGATAAATGAAAGGTTATTTGGTTAATCCAGTGAGTCACACAAATAATGTTCCTTTTAATGAATTTAAACTTATAATAAATGGAGCTATCAATATACCAAAAAAGTAAGTAACTGAATATTATAAGGTTGTCGATTTTTGTAATAGTTACGTTAAATCATTTTCTTAACGACATAAAATGTGAATAAAAAAATGTTACAAAAAACACATTAAAATCGTCTGTCAAGACCTGCCCACAATTTTTTACATAAAGAAACTTGCTTCCAGCTAAATGACTGCATTACTATGGCCCCGTTGAAAAGCACAGCTAAAAAACGCATGTTAATTCAAGATCATCAGTACACAAAAAAAACATGCTAATTCAAGATCAAACGATAAAAAATCCAATCACGTCTTCAATCTAAAGTGAAATTAAAGTGAACCGGTATCTGACAGGTGTAAGTCAAGATGGATATCCCAGTAGCAAAATGTCAGTGCGCAAATTGCAACTGTGCTGATAAGTTTGTTTGTATTTCACAGGGAGTCTCTTTGGTTGAGAAGATATTTGGATCACCATAAAGTCACCCAGGCTTCTTTGTACATTTAGAAATATAGTTTTTATATGTTGGAGTGAAAAAAGTAAAATACAAGTAGTTTTTAATTTGACATGCGGGCAATTACATGCTTTAATTAGGGAACACATGCTGTATTTGTTTAGGTTATCTTTCCAAACCAGATGATATCTTATATGTCAATTTGCCACCTTGAACTTAATTGATCTGGTAAAAAGTAACCTGCAGCATTATGCATTCATGATGAACAAGGATCAGCAAAAATTATTAAGTAGCCAACAACAGCCAACTTTTACAACATATGTACACCGTTTCTAAACCTATTGACCACGACATATATAATATAACTTATATATTTTGAGAATCCAAACTTTATAGACATAATATAAACAGCTTTAACCAGCCAGACCAAACCCCAGAACTGGAGCATCAAATTAAGTTACCATTTTAAGCATATTCAATCATGGATATTTTAAGAACCCGTGAAATACTTTTAATCTTACCGGTATACCTTAATATAATTATGTCCTGAACATTTGGCGGGTTATATAGTGCGTTTAATAGGGTCAAGAATGAATGTTGTTTAATGGCTCATCAACTCACTGTGTATGCTATTTAAAGCTGCCTCAGAGAGCGAGGATTAGGATACACAGAAATCGTCTACCTGCTCTATACTCTTACTAACGAATAAATTCTTGTGGTTCTGTAATCGGACAGGAAAAATTACACATAAATATTTAGGCACTCAGCGGGTTTGAACTCGGGATCCCTTGCATGTAAAGTGGACGCTCTGCCGATATTGCCATAAAAGCTAGCTCTGCGGCGAGACAGTAGTAACTAAGGCTTGAACACGGGTCCTCCGATTATAAGTCCATCGTGATATCCACTCGGCCATGCCCCTAATATGGACAAGAAGTTACCCAGAACAGTGGATTTATTTGATGTTTTGAACTTAAGACAATTTTTTATACATATATATATATATATATACACACTATCATGTTCTGCGGATGAACACGCAAGAGTTAAAGATCTGGAGTACCAAAAGGAATACAGCAATTTAAAGGTCATTAGATTTTGGCAAACCCAGCAAAAATTGAAAGTTAAGATCGAGTCAATGTTTTGTTGATTCTGTTCATGATAGGCAGAAACTGTTTATATATCTTCCATATAAGGCCATAATAAATTAATTGCTCTTTTCTCATCCAAATTTATTTCAAAATAGAGGCGGGTGGGTGCGGTGGGGGGCGTGGAATTTTATTTTTTATTTTATACGACAAATGGAAAATGGCCTCGGCAAGGCAAATACAGTAAAACATTACTACTGCGTACATCCAAGATTGAAAACACATTTTTAATAGTGTTCCATACTTTCAGCAAAGTTTTTTTGAAGAAATAAAAATTACCGGGGCGGCATAAAAAAAACTGGGGCAGGCGGGGATGAGAATCTAGCAATTAATTTATTATGGCCTAACCACTCTATCCATTTGCACTGCTATTGCAATTTTATACTCAGAAAGTCCTGCTGTGATTTGATCTAGACTCTTTCAGCTAAGTGGTCCTTAGTCTAACTTTATCAGCAATTTAAGGGCCACCAAGGGAGCCATCAAGGGGGCAATCTAGACAGGTAAGGATTATATATACTGCCTGATTGGCAAGTAAGTAATTAATATAATTTAACACCTGATTGTTGTCTTCCCAAGCACACTAAAGATTGCCTTTATCTTGAATGCATATTATATACATATCAGGTAATATATATGCAACTTGCAAGCATGCAAACTATATGTAAGTATATGTGTTATTGTATGTATGCAGTTTATAAGGTTGCTTTTAACATGTTTCAGTCATATTACAATGGTGTTGTATATGAGCTACTTGTAGAAGCGGGTTCAGTGTTCAACTTTATACAGTAGTGCTGCCACCAGTGAGGTGGTAGACACAACATGATACCCCACCCAGTCACATTACAATGACACCATGCAGAATTACCAGACATATATGCTGAACGTAAGGGGGCCGAGTACCGTATTCATGAAGTTTTTGGCCTGACCATACGAGGGATTGACCACTTAGCAACCTTTGGGTCAAGTAAGTAAATATCCTTTTATGTTTCAGACTGAATAGGGGATCCAGCTATAATTATAGTACTGTGGACTGGAAGGTTACAGGTTTGGTCATTCAATTCACTGCTTCATGACATCTGCTGCAATCCAGGTAGTCCCAAGAACTAAAGTCTATCCCCACAAGAGTCTATCCCCTAGGTAAGTAACAGAACCAGAGGATTATTTACCCTTAGATCGCTACATATGTATAATGGACTGTTCTTGCTTTGAATTCAGACCATTCCATTTATGTGACAAAGGGGTGTTTTGGGGATCAGCAGCCAGACATTGTAAAACCTGATCAGCCTGCGAGTTCCTCAAAAGCTGATCTGGGTTTACAATGGACACAACGGCTATTATAGTCTTTAAAGCGGGTTAAGAGTTAATAAACTTAAAATGTATATACGATTCGTTGACCATAGATACACAATCTGTATTGTCACCCTCACAGCCTTTAAGAATTTTAAATTAATGGTATAATAAATTTGTCAATTTCTGCATACTTGTTTTTTGCTTATACTTCATTACAAATTTGTTTTTCTTGTTAAAATGGTCTCATATAAACATCCCCTTTTGTAAAATGCATGGGGCCCCTGGGGCATTTAAATGGGGTATACAATATTTATTAGAGTAACTCCTGCATCTGCAACCTGTAGACAACCTTACTGACTGACATTATTAAATAAAACTGGCCACCATGAGAGTCTATGATAAACTTACTTGTATCTAGCCTGTTTATCTGGTACCCCAGATTCTACAACCTTTCTTAACTTAAAGTTGTAGATGACCGGTTATCGTAATTTTTTATTACACACACAAAAAAGCGTGCATGCGTTGCCGATTCAAATTGGTGAACAATTCTGGTCTGTGACCTTAATTCAATCTGATATGATAATTTTGGTGTCTGGTAAGGATGCCAAAAGAAGTGATATGAGCATCTAAAACGCATTACATTAACATGTAAATCAGTTTTATCAATTAAAAACAATGACAGTCCATGCATTTAGAAGAATCAGGTTAACCCAATTTTCCATTCCAAAATTGGAGGTGAAATTAGTGGGTTACGTGTTTACATAAATACAAGCTTCAAGACTGATTTCATCATCGTGCTCAGATATTTAGACTTAATTAACTACAATACCATATGATGCATACAGTATTCCCCTAATTAGAGCACCTCCTTTAATAATGGCGCCCCCACCTTTTAAAACAAGAGGTCAATGACCTTGAAGCTCTACTGATTGATTTTGATTTCAGGAAGTAGTCGCTTAATTTATACAGACTTGTTTTTTGAAAATCTATTTTTAACCGTGGCGGCCATCTTGAATTTCCGGCCGACCTGAAATTTTGCTAAGATCAATAAGACATTAAGAGCAACATTCCAGTGAAGTTTCATGAAAATCCGTCAGGTAGTTTCAAAGAAGTAGTCGCTACAAGTTTTCATTATATAACTCTATGTAAACAAAGCAGCCATGTTTAAGTTCAAATCAAAATGATTTTCGACAAGGACCAACATCATGTCATACTGATCATTTTAGAAAAAGTCCCATATCAATATCTCTTATTGTTTTGAAGAAGTAGTCGCTACAAACTTATTTATTTTAAATCCATTTTTAGCTGTGGCGGCCATCTTGAATTTCCGACCGACCTGAAATTTTTCTAGGATCAACTAGACATCAAGACCAACATTCCTGTGAAGTTTCATGAACATCCGTCAAGTAGTTTCAGAGGAGTAGTCGCTACAAGTTTTTACTATATAACTCTATGTAACCAAAGATGGCCACTGGCAGCCATGTTTAACATCGAATCAAAATAATTTTCCAAAAGGATCTACATCATGTCATGCTGATCATTTTAGAAAAAGTCCCATATCAATATCACTTATAGTTTTCAAGAAGTAGTCGCTACAAACTTATTTTTTAAAAATCTATTTTTAGCTGTGACGGCCATCTTGAATTTCCGGCCGACCTGAAATTTTGATAGGATCAATTAGACATCAAGAGCAACATTCCTGTAAAGTTTCATGACAATCCGCCAAGTAGTTTCAGAGAAGTAGTCGCTACAAGTTTTTACTATATAACTCTATGTAAACAAAGATGGCCGCTGGCAGCCATATTTAACGTTGAATCAAAACGATTTTTGACTAGGATCAACATCATGTAATGCTGATCATTTTAGAAAAAGTCCCATATCAATATCACTTATAGTTTTCAAGAAGTAGTCGCTACAAACTTATTTTTTAAAAATCTATTTTTAGCTGTGACGGCCATCTTGAATTTCCGGCCGACCTGAAATTTTTCTAGGATCAATTAGACATCAAGAGCAACATTCCTGTAAAGTTTCATGACAATCCGCCAAGTAGTTTAAGAGAAGTAGTCGCTACAAGTTTTTACTATATAACTCTATGTAAACAAAGATGGCCGCTGGCAGCCATGTTTAACGTTGAATCAAAACGATTTTTGACTAGGATCAACATCATGTCATGCTGATCATTTTAGAAAAAGTCCCATATCAATATCACTTATAGTTTTCAAGAAGAAGTCGCTACAAACTTGTATTTTAAAACTCTATTTTTAGCTTTGGCGGCCATCTTGGATTTCACATCAACATAAATTTTTGCGAGGATCAACTAGACTTTATGGGCAACATTTCTGTAAAGTTTCATGAATATCCATCCAGTAGTTTCAGCTGTGAAGTCGCTACAAATAAAAGTTTACGGACAGACAGACGGACAGACGGACGGACAGACGCCGCACCAAGGCATAAGCTCTGCTGATCTCTGATCAGTAGAGCTAAAAAACAATAAAACAAAAATCTTCAAAATTGAATACATTTTCTAAAAACTTAAATAAATGGCAATTATTTAATGCGCCATTTTCAAGCAATTATGAGCTACATACAACTCAAAAATCATTTGGGGCATATTCCATACTGATATATAGATCTGTGTTTAAATATGTTTGTTAAATTGTATACTGTATAGTACATTCACAATTTATGTATTTTTAAAATAGGTGCAAATAATTACATTATTTAATTCGTAAATCGCATTTGGCAGTTTATACAGGTTCTTTAAAAGAGTTTGTTGCACTCAAAAAATACAGTAATATAATAGGAAAAGAAAAGAATTGCATCTCGTATAAGTCTAAGATCTCTGGGTTAATGAAAAATCAGTTTTACAAGTAGCATTAACCCTTAACCCACTGAAGCATGACTATAATAGCCTACTGTAAACCCAGCTAGATCAGCCTGCGAGTAACTCAGGGTTTACAATGTTTTGCTGCTGATCAGTCATTTCCCACAAAACTTAATTCATAGAAAGAACAGTCCATTATTATATATGTACATATGTAGCATTATAAAGGTTAAATGTTTCCTTATTGACTGTTTTAAAACATAAAAGTTGTTCCATTGCAGTTAATTATTACAAAGTTTTACACTAGCTGATAAGTATATATAAAGCCTTTTAGAGTGCGCATGTGCATGCAGACTGCTCTAGCCAGTGGCGTAGCTGCCTATAGGCACTGTAGGCACGTGCCTACACATTATCCCAAGAAATCAAAAAAATATAAAAATGCAATAAAAACTGAGTGGGGTAGGGGGTGAAGGGGTATGGCCAGCTCATACCAATTTTTACTCGTGATCTTTTCAGAAAATAAAACTGTTTTCGCTTGCGGTCTTTCTTCCGGAACCAAACACACCATGAATGATTGTGCAAAATTTCGAAAGATTTTCAGAAAGCGCATGCAAGTATTTATATTAATATATGTTATTTTGTTCTGTTCCGATGTTTTTGTTGTGAAATCGCAGATTAAAAAATCTTGAAATCTCGGGTTAAAAACATATTGTTTGCTGCTTAAAATACCGTCAGAATGCAGGATTTGTCTTCCTTCTAAAAAAAAAAATTCAGGGGGAGCATGCCCCCCGGACCCCCATAGACCTTGTGCCTACACTCTGATATAGGCACAGCTACGCCCTAGCTAGCACTGCACACCAATATCTTGTAATCCCTCGTAATTCAGAATAATATTCAATGGTGTACAATCATTACGCAAAATCTGTGTTAAATTCAATGTCTGTCTATGGTCTCTTTGACAAATATTTGCTTCAAGTGGTGATATCAAACCACCGATTTCAATTCTAAGCTGTTGCGCAAACACAACAATATGATAATGCAGTACAAACTTTTTTCAATGCATAATAATATACCCCATTACTCCACTGGCGCACGAGGTTTCACTGTACCAGCGGCTTTAATAAATGAGATTCGTTATCTCGAGGAAAGGCTTGACAATAATCCTGATCAAACATTTATGTATTGAAGGGATTTTAACCTAAGCCCTATTGTGGCTTGTCAAAGATAGCAGAAAGTCCTTTTACCTATTTTAAATCTTTTTAGGTACATCTTGCAGTATTACATTGGAAAGTTTAATAGTAGATCAAAATCAAAATCTTTTGTGCAAAAGAATAGCTAGATTTTGGAAACTGATTATATTTTTTGCTTGAACAATGGACAAGAGTTATATATACTGATTTAGTTTTTATTAAATTTTGACCCTCAATGATGACCAAAACAAGGGGCCTTGAAGCCCTAAAAATGGTCTTAATTCAAAGAAAGAAGTGTCCATTATATATATGTAATGGGTTAATCTACTTCCTAGATGGTCTTCAACACTCTTTACCATTTTAAACGAGAGAATTGATCCAAATTATTTTCTTATGGTCAAATTACACTGTGGTTTGACTGGGTTTTAACATACATTCAAATAATATTTGATGAAACTGCGAAATCATTAACTAAGTTATCATATTCACAATCCAAACATTCGCTTATTACAACACATATAATCAAGGGCAACAACTCTTTATTGCACAGATTCAGTTTTGCTCATTGTCAAAGTCACCCAGAGATCGATCCAACTGAAATGAACCTTCAAATAAAATCTGGTGAAAATTCAAAACTGTTTATACTTATTACAGATCATTGATCATTGAATGTTCTTTAACGGCTCATCAACACAGTATAGGTTATATAGAGCCGCCCCAGAGACAGGGGAAGGATACATAGGAATCCGGGAACCGTGCCCTACTGTTATTGTCGAATAGATTCCTATGGTTCTTTAATGTGCTCGGAGGATAGACCGATACACGGGACCGCCCGGTTTACGTCCCCATCCGACGGACGAGGCTTAGGGAAAGTGTCTTGCCCAAAAACACACCGACGAAATACAGTGGCACCACGGAGGATTGAACCCGGGGACTCCGGTTACAAATCCGCCGCGCTACCGACTGTGCCACTCCAGCCCTTACAGTGCAACTGTAATAACTATATATATTATTATATAAGTATATATATAGTATGTTCATAAGTTATCGCGTTCACGAGAATTAATTAACTATATACGGACAACATGACATTGCATAAGCTCACCTGGCGTTTAGCCTGTTAGAGCTACTGCAGCTGAATAGAAACAAAATCAGATTCCATTAGTTAATACTTGGCAGCTTTTAATCAGCTTATAATTAATTGCTATCGCTATTCTGACAATTATTTTATTAACCTTTAATCTGTTAAGCATGACATAAGAGTAACTCGCAGGCTGATCAGGGTTTATAATGTCTGTTACTTGCTGATCAGTCATTTCCCCCAAAACACCCCTTTGTCACATAAATGGAATGGTCTTAATTCAAAGAAAGAACAGTCCATTATATATAATTATGTAGTGGGTTAAATGTTAATTATACCCTTATAATGGTAACCACCAAGGGTATAACAGAAGCCGTGGTGCCCCAGTGGATAGCATGTATGACTGGGAATCCAGAGATCTTGCATGTTCAAGCCTCACTGGAGCCACTGTGTTACTTCAGACGTGACTTTGTTAAAACACTTCCCCCAGCCTCATCCATCGAATGGGGATGTAAACTGGATGAATTCATGTATCAAAGTCTGTCCTCTGAGCACGTTAAAGATTAACCATAAGAATTATATATTAGGGCAGGATTTTCGGATTCGTATGTCAGGGCACTTGTCAGCTTTTAGGGGACTGGGGCCAGCTAGGGCTCACAGAAAGGGGAATTTTGCGTTGTTTTCATATCAAAGGGGAATTTTTTAAGAAACACAAATTAGTGTGTGAATTTTTTTATTATTTAAGTGGCACCAAGAATGTACCATTCCAAATTGCATAAAGTATGCTGTTTTCCAGTATTGGAGTTTAAAAATAAATTTCTAATCAAACCCAAAATGACTTATACTTTTAGGGGAGTAGAATGGGGCCAATTTTTTAAAATGGCCATACGAGTGCCCCGTATGTATTCTTCCTCTCCCTGAGGTGGCTCGAAATCTCCTATACAATGTGTGTGGGTGTTTCCCCCCCACCCCCCGAGTACTGAATTTTCTCTAATTTAGAGCTGAGTACTGAATACTCCTTCATTTTAGACCCGAGTACTGAATACTATTTAACATGGATAACACGAGTACTGAATACTATTGGACCGTGGGTACTGAATACTCTCTAAATTTAATTTGCCCTAAATACTGCGTACCAAAAGTGGGGAAGCAGCCTCATGTGTTGTTCAACACCACTTTAAGCCTATGGTAATTACAATTAGGATTGGTTGGATGTCAATGCAGAGACAATAATTATTGTCCTTTTTCAGAATGACAGGAAAATGGATGGCTCATTCACCTTTTACACCTCACTATCTGACACAAAAATTACAAATTATGTTTCAAGTTTCTTCTATTATAATTTTATAATATAACCAATCTTCATTGACAATTCACCAATTAGACTTGATCGTCACTTCACCACAAGGAGTATCTTGGCTACTGTCCTCGGATGACACTTTTACAAATGCCAACACTTGCTTAATTAAGGCGGTTATAGACCAGGGGCCAATGATCTATCAGCCGTCAGCTTCATACGCACCGATTATTGCCAATTTTTTTGCCCACATTTCACTTATCTAATATTCATGCAGACACAAAACAAGTCAATTAACTGTTTTGATTGGCAGATTTTGTCTCATTGAATGCAAAAATCTTATCCGAAAGACATTTTACTTTGGTCACTGAACATCCAAAACAATTAATTATAAAAATATAACGATTAATTTTGTTCATGTTACTTATACGAATCAGTAGTGTTATTTTTTACTGGTCCTTTGGGACCAACGATCTCAATATAGGTGGCTTTGAAGTAGAATACCGCTTAAGCCTGTGCTAGTGGGCATGAGAAGTGTTGCTTCTTTCATTACTTCTCATGAACAGACTCAATAAAACCAAGCCTGCTGCTTTATTCTCTTAATGGTGTTTGATGCTCTCAAAAGATCACCTTTATCAGTATTTATTATACCCAGAGTCATGCACGAGTTCTGCACGTGTTTATAGTCAGATGCTTAAATTTATTAATTAAAATGGTACTAAAGCAAACATTATGGTTTCAGGCCTGTTTACTGTGTCATAGCCTACCTGAAGCTGATATATATTATATATATATATATATATATAATATATATAAAGATAAATTAATTGTGTAGATGTGTATTTTTTTATTTTTTTTATACAAACCTTAAAATATATATACAGAGTAAGTATGGCCCTTTGTAGATTTGTTTTTTGTTGTCTTTTCACACAGACAGAGAAAATAAATGTTAATGCCTTTTTGACCTGGGTTTGGATGTTCCAGTCAGATTTCCCACCAAATAACATTCTTCTTACCTAAGGTGGTGTCATCAGCATTAAATAATTATGATCGTTAACATGGCCAGGTGTGACTTGTATCCTTTGTGGTGAACTGGGACATAGACACTGGGAGGAACGCCTCAACTTGACTTTTCGTTGTCATGACGCCAAAATGGACACACTCATTTATACCAGATCATGTCCCTTATTGTCCATAAATGTAAACACGAAAGCCTTCTTGCTTGATCAACTTGCTTTCATCGTAATAATGAAATGATACCCTGCTGAGAATTTATTTTCCTAAAAATATTTTGCAAGACTTTGTATATCATTGCCATTCAGTTCATCGGATGAGGAAGGCGGTTTGAAATGGTCATTCACTTATAATTTCTTGCGTTTACAAAAGCCCAACCCATACTGTAAGTCACCTCTAGGAGACATCCATTCTTAGTAAGGCATGGCATGAATGCAAGTAACTCAGGAGATGTTGACCAGTCAAGTTGATCAAAGGATACCATCAGTGCCGCACTAGAACCATCATTACCGAAGCACAGTCAGGTGCAAGGGTGCTAGCCCTTGGATTTTAAAACTCATTGAATGCCCCTCTGAGCGAGTGCTTGGCTTGAAATCTGGGCAACGTAATGGCTCTCCGTTCCATGGTAGCCTTTGAGTACACAATGTACCCCTACTATCAACCTTTCTATGTTTGTGATGACTGGCACTTGACTAGTATGTACCGGGTGGCAAACCCACGTGATTTTTTTTATCAGATTCACGGCAAAAAAGTGTAAATAAAAACGCTCGATTCAGGTAAGTTTTCAGCTCATAACTTTCTCAATATTATCAAATTTTATTCAACTAAAGTGCACGCACATACCCCTCCAAAGTGAGCTCTTTCCTCCGCCGCAAATGGTTATTTGATTTAACTAAAACTTTCGGAGATAAGCCCTCCCAAAGTCTTGGAAACGAAATAAATATATGACCGTGTGCATTTTGGGAGGGCTTAAGCTTAGATCTCAATAAGTACAGAAGGAACCAAACTGCCTTTTGCGGCAGAGGAAAGAGCTCACATTGTAAGGGTATGTGCGCATTATTTGAACAAAATTCGTTAAATATTAAGGAAGTTATGAAGAAAATCCCAACCTGAATCGAGCGCTTTGCCATCAAAAAGTCATGTGGTTTCACCACCCTGCCCTGTGTACATTACATGTATATTCTATATGTAATTGTGCTTTTAAAGACGTCTTTTCTGTGGATGCTACACTTCATGTTGCTTTTTTGTTTTGAATGGTGTTTTATGTTATGTTATGGGGTGGGGGGACAGAAGAGGGGCACAATGGGGTGTGGGGTTCTTATTTTATTTCTACAGTGGGTGAGGGGAGGGGGGGGACAGGAGAGGGGCGCAATGTGGGGTGTGGGGTTTAAGGATCAACATTTGTTTTCTTATTTTATTTCTACAGTGGGTGGGGGATGAGGGGGGTGACAGGAGAGGGGCGCAATGTGGGGTGTGGGGTTTAAGGATCAACATTTGTTTCTTATTTTATTTTTACAGTGTAGGTTATTTAACTTTGTCAAATGTTACTTGTCAAAGTGAAAAATGTTTCTTTAAATACCATACAAGTGTGCCATCAGATACGCCAAAACGCACCATTGGGACCAGGCAATATTTTTTATCTGGGCGTTTGGACCGGTGCAAAATGGCATGGGACAGGTACTTTTTTTTGTCACGACAAACCATTAGACAATATCTTTTTTTTCGTTTGCTTGCCGTAGGACATAGATTTTTTATATAACATTTTGCACCGGTCCCAATTCCACGATAAATATTGCCTGGTCCCTTACATAGCTAAGTTTAAATAAAACACAAAGGGGGCATGTCCCCGGACCTCCCTAGTTTGTTGGGCCTACATATGCATTTCAGAGGCCAAATATTTGTAATCAGCCAGCAGCAAGAAGTCAGGTTAATAGGTCCTAAGTGCCTTAATCAAGTGATGAAGCTTTTTATGTAGACTGGTTAACAGACCTAGATTAATTCCAGATTTCAGCAGCCACTATCAGCTCTGCAGGAAACTGGTGAAACAGTCAAGCTGTTGTGAACATTTTGTGGTCTATTATAGTCCGTTTCACAGACTCAAATACAAAGTGTGCAGCACAAAACTACTAGCGATCACAAATTATAGGTTATTCAGGGCCACCCCCAGGAGAGGGTAAGAATACATATATATAAGAATAAGTAACCTGCGCTACTCTTTCTAACAAATAGATTCCTATGGTTCTTTAACATAATAGGGGGACTGACTCAGAATGCCTGGTTTAAGTCCCCATCCGATGCCAATGGACAAGGCTAAGGGAAAGTGTCTTACCCTCAGACAATCAAAAATGAAAATGCCAATACTAAAAATTAAGGGCCGCACACAAAACTACATGCAGTGACAGGGAAGTGTAAATAAAGAGGCAGAATGACATGGACATTATAATATTAAATTGAATGTATACATCCAAGGTTCGATCAGCTTTGAAAGAGAACATTTATAATTATATCTTTAGTATTTATAATTATATCTTTAGTGGCATGCTTTTGAGTCGATTGGTTGTTTTATTTTGTCTTAAATATTGCAGTATGTGTCCTACCTTGTAATTAATGCTCGTAGTTTAGTTATATCTGGAATATCTATTATGACTTTTACAGAGTATAAATTGTCGATGAAGCTAGCTTCCACTGGCTAATTCTTTATGCCAATTAGGTTTTGTTATTACCTGTGTGGGCGTGGTCAATTACATCATTAGTCTAGGTAATGAACAAGCTGCAAGCTAATACAGTTACGCCAACCTACTATAATCCTGTATACAGTTCGGTGCTTCAAAGGAAAATATGAAATAAGACTACTAATAAATATATGTTGTGATCTTATAGCATTGCCACATTAAAGGCATAGGAAAACAAAACCGGCACTTGGTACATAGTGATTTTATGTAATATTATTATGGATAAACATGCAATCATCTATGTTCAGTAACAATAATTGAACTGTAAATTTTAGGGACAGACTGAGTCAGAGATCGGTCCTTTTAGCAGTTAGATAACACACAGAAAAAGATTTGTTTTTAAAGGGACACATGGCAATCTTGATTTTTTTAAAACTAGCGGTGTCCCGTTAGTTTTTCTACATAAATTGGATTTGTTCAATCATTATTATTAATTATAAGAATGGTACTAAACCATTTCTTTTTGCATATTATTAATTTTTGATATTATTGCACCAATAATATATTAAAACTTATAGTATAATAAGACGAAATAGTGAATACTTAAAATTTGATTTATGTAAATGTAACCAGGGTAAAAGTAAAAATGATACTGGATATATAAATCGAGACACTCATTTCAAATACTTCAAGATTGCCGTGTGTCCCTTTAATACAGGACAAACTTGTGTTATTTTGACACCACCAAATGACAAAAATGTCTAAATATAGTGCACTCTTTTGATCTTTCTAATGCCCTTATTACACTCTTGTTTTATTTTTTAGTTTACCTTAATTGCTCCCTTCCTCTACCTTTCTCACCACCCTCCACACACAATGCATAAATATGATCAAAATGGGCCGAGAATGGTGTGTTTCCAAATACTGTATGAAATTTTGGTACATCGTGTTACTAAATAACGTCACATATTTTTTTCACCTTCAGGGCTTTTTCCAGGTATTTTGGGAAAAAAGACCCTTGTAAATTTTGGAAATTTCTATCGTAAAAACGACCAAATCGGGATTTTTTTTCATCGATAAAATGGCCAATTGAGATTTGTTTACGTCAACATTTTGTAAGTTGCAGAGGTAACAGCCTTAAAGGTATAATTAGGAACACTATTACATCACTAACATACCACTTTAATATATTGAACAGGGATGTACAACATATATATGTCAAAAAAACAACATATTTTCGTTTTTATTTTTAGATTGGGAGTTTTTTTCAATAATTGGGAAAAACAATACTATTTTGCATTGGGAACGGGTCCGTTTTTCAGCCCTGTGGGACACCTACAAAAGCCCTGACCTTTCACCCGGAAAGCCATATAAATTTCATGACCAGTGATTCCATTATACTTACTATATGACGGCTCCAGAATATTATTAGTTATGAATTAGAGTGCAAACCAGTTAAACCCTATTAAAGTTTGCAATATAGAAGGAAACTTTAAATTAAAAGTTAAAAATTTACCATGTAATCCAGACCGACACAAGCTAGTTACCATATAAATCTTTGCTTTATGGGTATCAAAGTGTAACAAACAGTGAGTGGACTCCGAATAGGAATATAATATAATACGTGTCAAAAAGTTTAACGTCTCGACTTCATCAAATAATACACATACAACAATACCATTTATTGCCAGGTGCAATAAAGAAAGAAGTTTTCTTCCGTTTTTTGACGTATCATTTCACATTCTCATTATAAAGATTGGGTTATTGTGTTTCGCTCTCATAGTTAAAAACATTCACATGTAACGCAATGTGTGTTTCGAGCTTAAGCATAAATCGCAATAATGGTTTTATATATCACATGATTTAGTTTGCTCTCCATAAGGTTATTAATTAACCAATCATAATTAAGTATTGAAAACTTGAATTGGAAGTACCGTACGTAACGTATGTATTGGGACTAAACTAGTCTATAGCTTTCTCAGGGGCGTAGCTTGGTCTTTTTGACGGCATCATGCCCGCAGTTAAAGTAATTATGCTAGGGGGATCCGGGGACATCCCCCCCCCCCTCCCCCCCCACCCCCCGATTTTTATTGCAGTTTTGGAATTTTTAATTTTTCTATTTCGGAAAATAGGGCATAAGCCCGGGCCTACAGGGCCTATGCAGAGCTACGGCTATGTTTCTGGTTTAAAATGTAGCGTCTAAATATTTTCAAATTATTTATATTTTTAAAATTTTGTTTGTGTTCATTTTGTTTATTAGAGCCCATATAAATCAAATACATGTGTTACAACAGATGGACATGGACATGGAACATGTTTGATAGTACATATGGCACGCTTTTCAATTGTTTGATACGTGTACCACATTATAAGGATTGATTTATAAAGAAATTTTGAAAGAACATAATATTATCTTCTGCTTTTATGTTTTTTTAATATTGTTTAACAAAAAAACAAAAGCCACTAACGCAAAATGAGCTGCTTACAATTGTAGTGCAGGTGAATGTTTTGGGGAAAATGCGTAATTGAAAATGCCTAACATTAAAGGGACACATGGCAATCTTGAGTTTTATTCAGATATTAAATTTTCCTCCTCGATTTACTTATCCTGCGTCATTTTTTACTTTAAAACTGCTTGCATATAATTAAATGAAAAATTGAGATATTCAATTTTCTTCACTATTTTTCCAAGTTTTTAAATATATTATTGGTGCAATATAACAAAAATTTAGTAATATGTAAACATAATTTGCCTGAAACTATTCTAATAATTAATATTAATGATTGAACAAATGCAAGTTAAGAGAAAAACTAACGGGACGCCGTGAGTTTTTAAAAAATAAAGATTGCTGTGTGTCCCTTTAAGAAGTAAAGTGAAATTTTGCGAAAATAGCGAAAACCAGTCATTCTCATGTGAAAAAACGTTGGCTTTGCTCCTTAGACAAGAAAGGGTTGACCAAGACATTTAAGAAGTATACTCCTTAGACAAGAAAGGGTTTTTACCACTGACTGTTCCAAGGCGGTAGCCTTTAATTGTCAACCCTTTCTGTGTTTGTGACGTCATATGCCTTTATTCCTTATTAATTTAACATTACCATTCATGTTTGTCGTTTTGCGCGTTTTGGGTTTATTTCTTAATTACTACTGTTTGCCAATCTTATCAAATTGAAGATATTCTTAGATTGATGTTTGTAGCAAGGTCAAGAAAACTTTTAAACTGACACTCTAAAAACATTTCAACTACTTGTGTGTAGATCCATATCTGCTTATTTGTCACACATGCAGAACAAATTTGCAGTCTGAAACCTTCAACAATATATCAGAAAGTTTGGAAACAAGGTTAGATTATTACTAGAGCTTTTGTATATATAGTTGTTATCTTATCTGACAAACATATGACATGATTTATAGTTTGATTACTGTCTACTTCCAAATTAGAATTAGAAGGAAAGGATCAGATAAAACTGACTTGTTGGATTCAGTATGTTATACCATTAAATACGAACCCCACTTAATGTACTCTTGGTCTTGAATGCATACTTGAGTCAAAGTGTGATATCAAACTCAGTTGAGTAAGCTCATGAGGTCCACCTGCATGTTATATTGTGTGGCATGCCTGCATCTTATATGTGGCATGCCTTCACCTGATTTGTGGTATGCCTTCACTGATTTGTGGCATTCCTGCACTTTATTGTGTCGCATGCCTGCCCATTATTGTGTGAAATGCCTGTGCCTTATGTGTGGCATGCCTGCGCCTTATTGTGTGGCAGTCCTGCACTTTATATTGTTTGGCATGCCTGTGTCTCATCTCAATGTGTGGCATGCCTTCACCTGATTTGTGGCATGCCTGTGCCTTATTGTGTGGCATGCCTGTACCATGTTATGTGGCAGTCCTGCAGGTTATTGTGTGGCAGTCCTGCACCTCATTGTGTGGCATGCCTGCACCTTATTGTGAGGCATGCCTGCACTTTATTGTGAGGCATGCCTGCACTTTATTGTGTGGCATATTCCTGCAACTTATTGTGTGGCCTTCCTGCACGTTACTGTGGCATGCCTGTACCTTGTGTGTGCCTTAATATGTGGTATGCCTGCACCTTATTGTGTGGCATGCCTGTGCCTTATTGTGTGGCATGCCTAGCTGTGCCTTATTGTGTGGCATGCCTGTGCCTTATTGTGTGGCATGCCTGAGTGCACCTTATGTGTAACATGCCTGTGCCTTATTGTGTGGCATGCCTGCACCTTATTGTAAGGCATGCCTTCACTTGATTTCAGGCATGCCTGCACCAATTGTGTGGCATGCCTGCACCATATTGTGTGGCATTTTTGCGCTTTATTGTGTGGTATGCCTGAATTAATGGACAAAACATAACCTCTATCATTTCACCTAGTGTTATAACATTCAGCTTCCTAATTTACATTAGCATTTGTCTCTGGACATTTGGCAACAGTCTTAACCACTAATTAAGTTAATACCTGATAGTGGCCAACCTCAAGTATGACATCACACTGACCAAAGCCTGATCATGTCAGAGGTGCTATATACAATTGTGTTGTTCCAGTTCCCAGGCTACAAATACCTGAAACAGACTATATTCCCAGGGAGCAAGGTAAAGCACCTGAATCAAATTCTGGAAGATCTACATGCCTAGCAGTGTTCACAAATATATATCTTTGTGCTGACTCAGCATATTCTTCTGTTGTCTGTATGCAGCCATTTTATTGCATAACTAGCATTATGGAGGTGAAAATTAAGATATGTTGTACAGGTAGGTACCTTATTTGACCATTAAATTTATAAAATCTGACTTGGACACTTATATATTCTTACTTTTACTATAATAAGGTGTCCAATTTAAATGTCAGCAGATCTAAATTAAAAAAGAATATACAACGAAACATCACTATCGTTGGATCTGTGGTGGCCCTAAATAACCAAAGATAATAAATGGTGTGGATTTCAGGTCATAAGCTAGCTGTTAAACATTTATTAAAAAAATCATCTCAGATTGCAGTTTCCAATCTAGTATAGGCAATTGATTACATGATATCAACTACTCTATATAATATAGCCAGACAGACCTTTTCTCAACTAAAAGTGTCCCCAGAGCTCACATCCCCTACTGACCCTATATTGTATATAACTCTTTCTACCCCATATTGCTTTACATCACATGTATGGCCACCACCTGACTTCAATGAAATGACAGCAATTAATATAAATCATTCAAACTTTATCAGTCAATATCTTTCACAACACTTAAATTCCTATCTGGAAGCTGCTAATCCACAATCCCTAAATTACTATTATTCTGTATTCACATGGGATGAAAATAAAGTAATTATTGATGAAATCCTGATTGGACATAATAAATGACTTGTGGGTGGTATTTTCTCAAAAAAGCAACAAAAAAAAACATACATTTTTGTAGTAAAATTTATTTTATTTTTTTAATTCATGGAGTTTGTAATAAACCATCCCAAATGATCAGTACTTCAAATATAGTTGAACATAATCGATTTTCAATGACACTTTAATTTATTTAACATCAGATTCGCGTTGATAATTGTTTACAATAATGATAAATTAAATTTTAACTGCCTGATCCAGTGTTTTTAACATACAGTCACTATAATACACAACCGGCAATGTTGCATGGATAGAGCAAGAATATGCTATTTATGGGCTTTTTATTTTTGGTGAAAATTTATAATTGAGTCAAAATTGTTACACCCGTATAGTGAATGAATCTCTCACAGCTTCAGAAATGTCATGAGACAATGTGGTATACAGATCCTACATGGACTATAAACTTTTGTATTACCCACTGTGACTGCCAAAACTTTAATGTTCACAATAAACATCTTAATATTGTTTTGTAACAGATTGGTCAGTGTAAGTAATTTAATTAGTCATTGCATGGTCAACAAAAGCTGTCCAGACGGGTCATTACATAACATCCTGACCACAGACTAAGAACTGTCACAATTAATTTGGCTTACAAGAGATGGGGTGATGGCAAATATAGGATAATGACAGCGCTATGTCAACTTACATCTATTTATGGCTAGTTAGGTTAATTTTTAATTGCCCTTATCATGCTTGTTTACCATTAAGCCTCAGGCTATTTTATCAACAAGTTGAGTCTGTCATATATTTAAGTTTAATGATTTAGATTTTGTTTCAACATATTTTATTTCAGCATTTTTAAAACATATATAGTACAGTAATTAGTTTTATCTTATAAGTGGTCCTCTCCTTAATTTTATTTAGATTTTACAATGATCATTCCATACATATAACAGAATTAAGTAACATATACATGTATATTTAAGGCAATGATAAGCAACAAAAGAAAATTATGAAATGTGACCATTACTTCTCAATCGTGAACGCTCGGCCAATCCCGTCATTCTTCGGGATCCCGCCTTGTGTGTATCATGGCGCTTCGGTATGTTCAAAAATTTTACATTCTGTTAGCCGGAATGCAACGGCACAGAAAATAGTGCACTGTTGCTATGTAAACAATACAGCCACTACTCACACGTGTTGGTGTGTAATTTGCGTTGAGTGTTTGTTTTTTACAATGCATATAAAGGTTTTATCACTGCTTTAATGTAAATAAACTATAGATGGAACAATCGGCTAAATGACATTGCAAAACGTTGAAGATAACTTTGATTTTGAATGAAAAATTCGTTTTGGCGGGAATCTGACGCACGTCACGCTAGTATGACGTAACCAATATGGAAACCTGCGTATTACATTCGAGTCATGCTGCGAAGCAGTGTACGAGATGTTGCGAATGCATTATTTCTCTTCCGATTACCAGATTACATCGGCGTCGCTACTATTAGGCCATATAGGCGCTGGCCTTTACATCAATTTGAAAAATGGAAAAATTATAAATAAAAAGTTCAAAAATGCAATAAAAACTGAAGCCAGATGGGGCTGGGGGTTAAGGGTCAACATTTGTTTCTTATTTTATTCTACAGTGTAGATAATTCAACTTTGTTAAATGTTTATTTTCAAATTTGTCAAATATTTCTTCAAATATCATACAAGTGCTCTGTCAGCTAGATATACGCCAAAATGCATCACTGCATAGCTAAGTTTAAGAAAAAAAGGATCCCACTAATTTGTCGGGCCTATCATGCATTTCAGGTCAGCTATACGCCCCTAGATTACCATTTTTTATTAGGCTGACATCCTCCTTTTCGTCCATATAACATGTTTTTTAATGGTGTTTTACGTCATTTTTAGCACATGTTAGGCCATATATGATGGTCGAATTTGTTCTGGAGGCAGACCAACCACTTATTCCTGGGAAGAAACAGTACTGCATACCAGACTAACTTCGAGTCCCGCCATCCGTAAGAATCGACACTTATTCACCTACAAGTTGAGCTCCCAGCAGGATTCGAACCCGAAGCGGTGAGATGTGAGAAGGTTCACAGCACAAGGGCATTGACCCCTCACCACTGAGGCATATATATAACAAGAAAACAGCAAAACTATCTTCCAAAACATTGATAGATCACGTTTTTCTGACACAATGATAAATCTTTCATTCAGCCTGTTCAGCCAAATCAGCATGTTTTACTGTAAATATAAATATACATTTATACCAGGGTCTCCATACAGTTTGACAGGTTTAAAGCTGCCCAGGTGTTCTCTGTTCGGATTTAGATTAAAACCCAACCAAGGTATAGTTGACTCCATAGTATGAAGCTCAATCTCTTCACAAGCCTTCAAGTAATAGCCAAATAAATACAAACTGGCTAACAAAACTGAATAATTTGTCTTGTCAACAAAGAATCCAAGTTAAAACTTCTCCAACGTAAGTGTGAAAGTGTGCTTATAGTTATTGTGATGTGTTCTCATTTGCAAGATCGAATGTGGATATATTTATCTATCTATCTAGATAAATTATTTTTTTGATAAAGCGCAGCTGTTCAAAATCCCAAACCTTTATTTGTGCTTATTTTCACGATTGTGCAAGGTGTCAGAAAAAGTGAATTTAATACAACCCTCTTGTTAAATGCAGGCCTGCCAAATCTCCGGATTCTCCGGATGTTTCATTCGCTCTCCGGATCTCCGGATTTAAATGTACGATCTCCGGATTTTGCATCAAAACAAAATGTTCATGATTAAACAGCTATATTTTCACAGTTTATTCGCTATTTTACTGAATTGGTCCTGTTATACGCTTGCTGGTCAGAAAAGTATTTACAATTGTAGAATCAATGGGGATCATCCATGTAATGCACTGACTGAATATACTATGCTAACTTATTATTTCCTATAACTATCAAACAATGCATCAACTTGTATTAATTGCATACATAATTTAAATTTGCGCTTTAACGGGACACTGTCCGTAAGTAAGCAGATATTGAGCATAACCAAATAACTGGCTGACTTTTATTCAGTGAAATGTATACATAAAAACATGAGGATAGACCCTAAGAAGTATGTAGGAATACATTCGTGAGTTTGAAAAAAAAAAGTTTTAATTATTATATGTAAATAAAGTGGGACCCACAATATTAGGTTTTCACCACAGTATGTATTGCGAAATATGTATAGCCCGCCTAGCTCAGACGGGAGCTTTGTTGACCACTTTACACTCACGCACACTATTATTACGGCGAGTGTAATTTTAGTTTGGGCTGCAAGTTCAAACGCACAAAGCGGATTTACTTTTTTTTTTGTACCGCGATTGAATTCCGTTAGACAATCTTGCTTTTAATTAGTAAATATTCAATAATGTTTAGTGTGTAATGTTTGCGAACATAATTATTGTGTGTTTTATAAGCTAAAAGTTACGGACAGTATCCCTTTAAAAAAAAAATGCAAAAATGAAGTTGTGCACTCCAAATTTCCATTTAAATAAGAATGTTTTTCGCGCGCTTTAAATCTTAAATTTAAAAAATCTCAGGATTTTGTGTTAAAAAGTTTTGGCAGGCCTGTAAATGTTCCAAGTATGACAAGCATATAAAAAAATCCAAACTCACATGGGCACAACAGTTTATAGGCATAATTAGTGTGACATGTAAGGTTTACAATTATTTACCAAAACAATTTGATTAGCTGTATCACATTCAAACTGATATCATACATAAATATTCCATAACTTAACAGTACACTGTATGCCTTTGTTAGGCAAAATGCTAGCACATTGCTTTTTAGCAATTTAAGCAAAATCCTATGTCTGCATGTTACAAGTTCAACAATCACTTTGTTTGTATTTCACCCGTGTTATACTCAAGTGGTAGGAGCAGGAAACTTTTCTAGTAATATTTTTTTTTATTACTAATTTACACGTTTTTTGGATTGATAGATACGTTTAAATTTCAGTTGAGTGATGAAGTCAATTTCACACAATTACTGAATTAATGATGCATTGTCATGCATGCAGGTCTCTACCTCGAGATCGGTAACTTTTCCCACGAAAAATGGCCAAAAAAACAACTGTTTAAGCAGGTTCCTTTTTATAAATATGACATATTATCATAAATTACTATTAGCATAACTAGGTTCTGAACATACATACCTCATATATGGATTTTATCATTTTTGTATTATTACAGTATGCTCTAATATTCTGAACAGTGTATTATATCAATTTGTTTAAACATTCGTTATTTAACTAACATATGGAATACACCAACTACTGACGCGCATTTTTACAGCAGGCATCAGATGAAAGAGATTAAGTTCCAGAAACGCACAGATAATATCGCTCTTATAATCGTCCAAAGTTTGGGGTTGCGTTTGATTAAATTAATAGCTTACCTTGGCATGTTTGTTCAAAGTCCACACAGCAATCTTTCATTTGCAGACATTTTCCGTCGCAAAAACAATTTCCGATGGAACCATCTATTTTCCTAGAATTTCGAACGTAGCACGTGTTGTTTACTTGTTCGCAGCATAAACCGGCAGACGCACAGTTTGTAAAATGTTTTACCTCATATTTGTGTTCCTGTCCAAAAATTACTGAAAACGCGGTGACACACGCAAACACCAACATAACTTTACTAACTTCCATTTTGGATAAATTGGGTGCAAATTAATTGCGAAGACACTTTAAATCCGGGTAATATCCGTAAGTATTGTGAATGGAAACTAATGTATGTTCTTTTGAGTTGCAGACGAAAAGAAGCTCGAGCGCTGACTTGCTACAAAAAGTGAAGAAGCATCAGCTAACACTCGCGTCTTTTATAGACAAACTGTCTTTGTTATACCGAACTTATGAGTAATTGAATATAAATTTACTCCAAAGGTAGCAAAGTTTTCATTCATTCAAAAGTATGCAAATTCGACTTATTGGCGTTGTCAATGCGTTTCTCTGTCACTGCTCGGGAACAAACGTGCGAGCCTAATCAGAGTTTTGGCAGTCTGCACACATTAACCACCTTTCCCCTCTATCAAACTTAATGGCATAGTCCAACTTTACAACTAAGTATGCGCGCGCCGATTTGTTCAATGACTCACAATGTCGGCAGACGCTCAGGGGTCGTCTCAAGTTATTGTGTGTGGATGTTTTTGTTGTCAGTTTGTTTGTGTGTTTGTTGGGGCTGTTTACCCCACTTTTGGTACGTAGTATTCAGGGCAAATTTATAGAGTATTCAGTACCACGGCCGAGGTACCAGTACCCGCAAACGTATTCAGTATGCATAAAAAATAGGTACATGCCTGCAAACGTATTCAGTATGCATAAAAAATAGGTTCATGCCTTCAAACTATGTTTTCTTTGTAAAAAAAACACTGTTGAAATCCACAAAAATCGTAGGATATCGGCAAAACGGTGAGATAACCCTTTAATACAGTTTTAAATGTCTCTTCATAAAATAGCAAATTGGTTAATTTTTATGAAGAAATTTATGTTACACAGTATACAGTACTCGGGTCTAAAATGAAGGAGCATTCAGTACTCAGCTCTAAATTAGAATGAATTAATGAATGTCTTTATTTATAGAGGGTGACCCAATTAGCCAACACTAATCTCCTTTGGGGCCCTCTAGTATTCAGTACTCGGGAGGTGGGGGTGGGGTGGGGGGGGACACCCACTTTGTTTGTATTGTGTTTTACGTCATTTTCAACACATGTAAGGTTATATATGACGTCGATTTTTTTGTGGTGGAGGCAGACCACTCACTTTTCCTGGGTAGAACCAGTACTGTACACCTCCCGCCATCCGTAAGAATCGACACTTCCTCACGTACAAGTCGAGTTCCCAGTGGGATTCGAGAGGCGAAGGTTTACAACGCAACGTCGTTAACCATTCGGCCACGGAGATTTGTAGTCGGAAAAATATTTAGTCTGTTCATGACCAGTATGAGATTTACTTTTAGTAAATTACTAGACAATAACGTACATACAAGAGCAGTTGTGTAGTTATAAACAGTATAATTTAGAGGGTTAAAGCTATTTAAACCGTCCCCAACCGTCAAATATCTCAGAATCATACCGCAATAAAACACTCATACAGCCTCTAGTATAAACAACTATTAGAATCAGTCCCCAACCACCAGACCCCAATACCAAACTACCATAATCAGTCTCCGACCATCAGACCCCAATAACAACTTTTAGAATCAGTCCCCGACCATCAGACCCCAATAACAACTTTTAGAATCAGTCCCCGACCATCAGACCCCATAACAACTTTTAGAATCAGTCCCCAAAGCCCGACCATCAGACCACAATAACAACTTTTAGAATCAGCCCCGACCATCAGACCCCAATATTAACTTTTAGAATCAGTCCCCGACCATCAGACCCCAATATCAACTTTTAGAATCAGTCCCCGACCATCAGACCCCATATCAACTTTTAGAATCAGTCCCCGATCATCAGACCCCAATAACAACTACCAGAATCATTCCCCGACCATCAGACCCCAATAACAACTACCAGAATCAGTCCACGACCATCAGACCCCAATAACAACTACCAGAATCAGTCCCCGACCATCAGACCCCATTTAACTCGAAGAATCAGTTCCAAAACTCCAGACCACAATAACAACTGAACGCTCTGAATCAGACCCTACCATCAGACCTCAATAACAATTCTGAATAAGGCACATACCACCAGAACCCAATAATCTCTCAGAATTAGTCCCAGACCACCACACACAAATATCCCCTTATAATCAGCCCCTACCGTCAGCCCGCAATAACAACTCTAAAAAATCAGTCCCTGACCATCAGACCCCAATAACAACTATCAACTACAACTCTTCTCGGTCCAACAAAATGCGGACTTAGCCGTTTGTTTTCACCACTGCCATGAGAACCAGTTACAGACCACCAGACCCCAAAAACAACTATCATAATTAGCCCCTACTATCAGACCCAAATAACAACTTTTCAGAATCAGTACTACCATCAGACCACAGTAACAAATAAACTCTCAGAATCAGTCCTAGACCATCAGACCTCAATAGCAACTTTTCAGAATCTGACCCTACCTTCAGACCTCAGTAACAACTGAACTTTCTGAATCAGTCCCAGACCATCAGACCCCAATAAACAGCCCCAGACCACAAGACTGGTTAGAAGTCGTATTGCCATTTCCATGATTTCGACTTTTAGCATCAATCATAATTGCGTATTTTATATAAAGTGTCGCCAATTGTGTTAATTTAGATCGTGCTTTTCGATTTTCAGTTCATTAACAAAATAAAAGCTAAATAGCAATATAAATAGATAAAGTATGCAAACAAAATAATTACCGACACACTGTTTGGCACGTGCAGAAGGGAAATCTCAATTTAATTAGTGTCAAACAAGTATTTTAACCAACACGGTGCCAATGAATTGTTTGCTTTTAAATAAATGTAAATGCACCGTTTGGAAAAGATGAATGAAGAAATAAGTATTCGCATAATAATTACGCCTCCGTGACCGGGATAGTAAAGACGCTGCGTTTAAAACGTGCTCGCCTGTCACCGCTCGGGTTGGAATCCCACAGGGAGCTGGAGTAAGGAAGTGTCGATTGTTACAGTATACAGTACATAAAAGGGGTGGTCTGCCTATATCATAAAATAATCGCCGTCATGTGCTAAAGCCTGACGTGCTAAAAGTGACGTAAAACACCATTCAAAAAAATAATATAAATAATAAAACAAATAACAGGGGTGGTCTGCCTATACCATAAAATAATCGGCCATCATGTGCTAAAGCCTGACGTGCTAAACCTGACGTTTAACACCATTCAAAAATAATAAAAAAATAAAAAGGCGGGAAAAATGAAAACAAAAGCAAATTTTTATTTGACATTCTATGTATGCATTACTATTATATTACCCGGTGGCTAGTTTAATAACTTATATATATGTTAATGTCAAGCGTTCATGATCACGTGTCAATTATAATTCAATTGTCTATTATAAAAAAAAAGATAGTATTTAGTGCTATTATTAGTCAGGTAATTCTTCTTCGTGTTTTACTGCTTATATATATTTATATAAAGTTTGCTAAGTTATCTATCACCTGCCAAAATGTTACAGATATTATTATCTATGTTGATACACGTGTTGATTAGTGTCTATTTATTGACATAGACAGTATTAATGACGTCATGGACGAAAATTGTAATTATTGCTTATAGAAAGTAATATTATTGTGTCGTTATTTTGTATCACCATTCACTAAAACATTGAATTTGCGTGTATTTCTGCAATCATATGACCTTTAACTAGGTGCTGTCTGGGTTCTTATTCTATACAAAATATTTGTTTGTTTGTTTGAATGGTGTTTTACGTCATTTTCAGCACGTACATTCCATACATGACGGTCGATTTTTTTTGTGGTAGAAGCAGACCACGCCAAAACCAGTAGGCTATTGTGTACCTCCAGTCATCCGTAAGAATCGACCCTTTCTCACTTAGTCGAGCTCACAATGGGATTCGACCATGCCGTGGCGAGAGGCGAGAAAGTTTGAGACAAATATATGTAGATATGTAGATATATATTATTATACAGTGTCTTCTCGCAGATGTGATTGTCGTTGAGCCCTTTAAAGGGGTGTCAAATATAAGGCAATCCCATATGTGACAATACATTGTTAACACATTAGTCAAAAATTATTAAAATGTTAAATCTTTATTTTGTCTTAAGGTTGCATGAGGATATAAGACGTGATTACATTCATTTTCCGTAAAAACTGCCTTTAACTTACACGTTCTCGCTTCAATTGCAATTGTTAAGATTAATATAAATATAACACACTGATTTTTTTCCAATGTTAAAAGTGAACTCTTCTCCCCCGTGGACAATCAAATGTGATATTGTGACATGAACAGTGAACAGTGTAATAATTATAAACAATCAACAGTTATATGGTGATATGAACAGTGAACAGTATATAGATTCTATGATATGAACAATTAACTGAACTATTTTTCAGTGAGCTTTTCTAACTTCTACGTTATATGTATACGAGCGTCGTCCTGGTGGCATTTACACCACCGGGATCTTATTGTAAATAATAAAGACTTGATGATGAGACCAGCGTCTTTACTATAAGCACCGTACTATTTGTTACTGGCGATCACAGGCAGACGGCGCGTACCCTACCCCGCCCACACCCTACCCCCTCTACTACCCCGCCTCCCCCCCGCTCTACTACCCCCTTCCCATCTGTTTCTCAACTACCCCCCATACAAATGTTTTAAGAGAAACAGATGGGAAGGGGGGTAGTAGAGCGGGGGGTGGGGTAGTAGAGGGTGTAGGGTGTGGGCGGGGTAGGGTACGCGCCGTCTGCCTGTGCTGGCGATGGGACTAAAAACCTTAGAACTGTACACATTTGGAATGCTCTATATTTTTTAACACTTCAGGTCGGACCGCATATATGACTATAATTGGTCTAATTGGGGACATTATATGGGGACATTATATAGGGAGCCTGAAATAATCATCTGACTTCATCCTTACAATGTCGCCAGCCCGTATGCCATCAGTCTTTATATTATTATCCAGTTTTGTTGCGATGACTTCATTTTTTGTCGGAAGTAACTTCCGAACTGAGTAACTTATCTTCGTGATGAACTCGTAACAAAGGCGACAACAAGTTTTATCTGCTTTTAATGATTATTATATATGACCCAAGATTTATGTGAACTCTAAAATATCGTAATAGTCATGATAATTTATGTTGTAGAGTTATTTGCTGTGGAGACATTTTAATTTTAAACGGACACATGACAATCGTGACGTGTTTATCAAATCTTGTGTGTGTGTGTGTATTTCTAAGGATTATAGTCCCTCCACCTACGTCAGGCGTCCTACCTGACGATTATAGGCACAATGTCTGAACTTTATCTGTGTGTTGTTGTGTGATGTGATGATATGTATACTTGAAGCAGCGAACTCAATGGTTTCTTTATAGTGCTGCCACACTGGAATACCACGCCGTAGTTTGAAATTAGCGTCTTGATTTATTCAGTATTATTTTAACATTAAACCTGTTTGCACATTATTAAATAAAATTTAGAGTTTTCATTTTTACGTCTTATTCTACCACAGGTTTAACTATATTAAATGTATTGGTGCAATATTATCAACAGTTAAATGCAAAAACAATTTGCTGTATACGATTCTTATAATTAATATTAACGATTGAACTAATTCAAATTATGTGGGGAAAAAACAAGGGAATCTGTGAATTTTTAAAAAATCCAGATTGTCATGTGTCCCTTTAACTGCTACTCCAGTAGTGTTGTTCTTGTGGTTGTTCCAGCGACGACAAGTGAAGGCATCAGGTCCAACATTAAGCTAGGGATCACACAAGAGCTCTGGAAGTGCATTATTAAATGGAGCCTTACTGATCGGGCAATCTCTGAAGCACTCTCAATGTGTGATTACCACTACTTAAAGCGTTCCACTTTGATATGCTGGCGTGATAAGCGCCTGTTATAGTTATTACAGTTGTCATTTTGTTTCCTATTGATATGAAATGATAACAATGACGAATCTTTGCCGTCATTAATTTGAGATTATTCACGATGTGCGGATGTGTGAGCCGTTTTTTTTATTATCGTACTGTGACAAGTACTATTTACAGGCCCGTAGCTACGCTTAGGCACACCGATCGAGGCAGTTACCTAGTTGCCACACCGAGGCAGTGCCTCAGTGCCTCGGTTGGATTTTGGGAATGTACATGATACTTTACATACTAGTACTTATAGCAACAACTTCAGTATCGATATATTATCAATCGTAGACAAAAAATGTCATGCTTAAAACAGAAAACATTGTCCGGGAAATGCAAAAAATGCAACAAAATGCATGAATTCAAAACAAAATAACGGAGTGGAGAGAGAGGTGAATGCCACCGGCCGGACCCCAAAATAAGGGATTTGCCTCGGGTAAATTTGAGGACTGGCTATGGGCCAGATTGACGTTATGAAATAGGTGATATACCAACACAATTATATCGGCCAGTTCTTTAGGGGTAAGCAGATGGTACTCCGGTGCATTATCGCTTGCCAGAACCCAAGATAGTGAGGTGTGAGAATGACACCTGCGCTGCATACCGAAGTCACTCTTCAGAATATTTTTCGAAAAGGCAATACGGATCGGCATTTACTATTTCATCAGTTAAATATACATGTAGTAGGATGTGCTGTTTTTAGCCGTTTTTTTAAGAAAGGAAAAACGGCTTATATGTTGGCGTAAATCCGGCGGGCGGGCGGCGGCGGGCGCAACATTTTGTGTGTTCTATATATCTTAGCATTACCATGTCCGATCTTCATCAAACTTTAACAGCATCTTCCTCTCATCAAGCACTGACCACATCCTGAAAACCAGGTCACTGTGACCTACCTTTTCCAAATTATGCGTTACGTTAACCATTTTGTTTAAGTTTCGTCGGGGGAGGGGGGTGGGAGTGAATAAAGTTTTTGTTATATCTCAGCATTACCATGTCCGATCTTCATCAACTTTTAACAGCACCTTCCTCTTACCAAGCACCGACCTTACCATATCTCAGCATTACCAAGTCCGATCTTCATTAACTTTTAACAGCACCTTCATCTCATCAAGCACTGACCTTACCCTGAAAACTAAGTCACTATGACCTACATTCTCCAAACTATGCGTTATGTTAACCTTTTTAACTTTGTTATACGGGCATTAACATTATTTTTTTATATATCGGCATTGCCATGTCCAATTATTTTTTTATATCTCAGCATTGCCATGTGCAATTATTATAAAACTTATAAGTAAGTTGCTGACATGTACCAAACATAATGCGCTGAAAATGAAAACTTGGTTTTCAACACTGAAGCATCCTCCCACTCCCAAAAAAACATCTATCTAGAAAAAGCTCTATTAAATAGTTTCACCAAACAAACACACAGGCACTTATCTTTCACATTTTGGTAACCCGGCTTTAACGCCACGAGGCGTTTCTCTCTTGTTTTGATTTTTAAAGAAGAAAAATGGTAACAGCCGAAGAGCGAACAATACCGAGGACAAAACGAATGTATTCACGAGACACAACCTTATTGTAGCTACAAGCTAAAAAAAACACTAGTTACTTCCCTTACTTACCATGTGGGAGGTAGATACAGGTCATTCATTTTCCATAGGCCTACCTTATAGCTCTAAGCTCTGTACTGAGTTCCCTAATATAGGAAGCTATATTTTTTATTACTTGTTTTGAAAGACCTATCTTAGTTTTATCAAAAAAACATACAAAAGCCATACATTGAGTATGTTTTGAAAAAACTGTTTGGGTCGGATGGTGCTGACCCACCTACTTGCATGTAGAAACATGAGGAAAATGTAAAATATATTTCTTTATTTGATTATGCAACACATTATGAATACATTGCACAAATGTATGATTTAACCTTTATAAGTACTCTTCAAAAGTTGAATTTTAATTTTTTAGCAAGATTATTTGGTTTGATTACCTTGACAACCAATCAAAATTAAGAGATTCTGTGCAATAGCTCCGAATTTACCCTGGAACTTTTCCCCTGCCCGCTGATTGGTTGGTAATTAGTGTAGTCTGATCTACAGGTGTGTGTGTGTGTGTGTGTGTGGAGGGGGTGGGTGTGGGGAGGTGTGTGTGTGGGGGGGGGGGGGGGGGGGTGTATTGTTATTACAGTCTATTTGATTTTAAACAGACTTCGAAGCAAACTTATATTAAGCACGTGTCTTTTAGTTTCACTCAGGGTTGAACATTAAGATAAATAGTTTTATTCGGATTTCTCGCTGAAACAAAAAGCTCCCAATTTTATTATTTGTTATGGGTATTCCGTATGTGTTTCATTCGTACAGCTGGAATTAAATACGTATATAAACACACAAACAGCACATGAAATGCTTTGTTTTATTTGTTTATATGCAGTTTTACGTCATTTTCATCAAATGCAGTCAATTCTTAGACCATGAGGGTAAAACATAATTTTATAAATCTTCAAATGCTGATGTTTGTATATCTACTAGGTTAAGCATGAAATACACACAAAAGCAACAACAGTTTGCTATCCTACAACAGCAGGGTTGTTATGCCCATTACCATTGAAATTGTTGTAATAATGGCCTAGGGTTGTCAAGGTGGACGAATGGGCGTGAAGCAGGCTTGCAGACGTACCGATCCAGCCGGACGTTGTAATACGTGACATGTACCACGCATACCTGTGGGAAAAAAATGACGATTGACACAAGGGATAATCATTTTTTGTTCTTTTCTAAATAGTTTTTTTTCTAAAGAATACTTACTGAATGCATAGTAACCAAGCATAGCCTGCATAGTTACCAATATGACTTTGACCAAGCTAGATCTATTTAGTGTGGCTAAAAAGCATACAACTGACGATGCACATGAAATAAAAGTATTTTTGATGATAAAACAAGTTAACATTTAATATAGTCTATTAAACACAATGTAAGTATCTTCGCATCAATAGAGTTAACTGTACATTTAATTGCTGCTATACCGCCAACAATTGCCACATTTTTTTGCATACTGGATAAGGCTCTCCACGTTTTATATGGGGGATGGAAAGTCTTTTCTTGCATACCGGACAAGTATTTCTTGCATACCGGACAAGGATATCCGTCATTTTACCGGGGCTAGATATTTCCATCTCACCCTAGGGTCGAGATAGAATTCACGCGCGCACCAACATCCGGTATGTAGGAAAACATGCAAACCGTCAATCTCTCCCAGAGGCATTACTGAGGCATTACTGTATGTGCATGCAAAGAACGACAACTCTGGGTAGAGATTGGCAAACCGTTAGTAGCTGGCGGCGTCAACGCACATCATGTCTCTGATATGCAAGAAAAAGCATATTAATCTATCTTGGGTATTCGGTTCAGATAGGGAATTCCAAACCTCGGTATATACCTTGGGTTGGAATTCCCTATCTTCACCGGATACCCATGAAATATTCTAATAATACAACATATGTACATCGTTTCTAAAAATACTGACGACGAGGTATATATATATATCTTAAATATTTTGAGAATCCAAACTACACAGATACAATATAAACGGCTTTAACCAGCCAGGCCAATCCCCCCAAAATAGAGCGTCGAATTAAGAGTTACCAACTCATAATTCAGTTTACGTATATTCAATCACAGGTATTCTAAGAACCCATGAATAAACCTATACTTTTATTCGTCACATATACATTATTATATGACCTGGACACCTGGATAGAGTTTTGATAAACGGGTTTGTAGTTTAATTTTGCCGTTATTTGGCGGGTGAGTTTCTTTTAAGTATATTTGTAGGTTTCTGCAGTTTTTAAAATAAGAGAACAGCTGCATGGATTGAATTCATTTTTGCTCTGCAGTACGGTAGACTTTCTTGATTTTGGGGTGTATAGGCAAAGGTCAAGGCCACCATGACCTTTCACTTTAAAATTATGGATTGGCAGTAGATTTTCTAATTGCAGCATCTTTTTCATCCAGGCAGTGAGGTATGATGGGCGTATATTGCGTCAATGCATATGTATTGTCACAGAAAAACATATGACAGAACCGGAAAGGAAAGGAGGTTTTAAGTCAATGTATTAATAAATCGAAGTGCTCATTTAAATGTTTAAGATGACATCTTTGTGTAATGATAAGCGCCACAGTTCGAGAGTTCTGTCCGAGCCAGGACCAACTTTGAGTTAATTATCGAAATATTTAGTGCTGAAGTATTTTTACTAGTCCTTCGGATAAGGCCGAGATACCCAATGCAACACTAACCAGACACCTAAATAACCCACGCATAATGGCCAACCTTTGGGGATTCCCTTCTGGTTGATAGGCTGGACGGTCTATACCTTTAGAATAACATACACTAACAATGTTCCAAAAGAGTGTCGCATGTCCGCGGACACATTGGCACCCTACATAATTATGTACTTTAATATTAAGACGTGGCCGGTCTACAATAACAACGTTCCTGTAAGTGTGGAGGTTGACAATGTGGATGTGGGTAGGTGGTAGTAGACATGCAGTAACCAGTTTAAATGGGGACTGGGGCTGGGACGCGCGACAATTGCAAAGGTTCAGCAATGACAGACCCTTCTCGCTTTCCAGAATTTCACTACGGTACCCTTTGTGGTACGGCTGGGGTCATTGTAACTCTGAGATGTGCGAATATGACAGATACGAACATATATGATAAAAGGGGAATGGACGAGTTAACTGGGGGCTACCCAAGTCCACCTACCTGACAATGTAGTCTGCCGCTTCTAGGCGAGGTAGAATGTCCTGCATAAACTTCAGCTGTACGGTATCGTCGTGGGCATGAGGACATGCGAACTCTGTCAGCCATATTTTCTTGCCATAACGTTCATGCAAATCATTCAGGGCACTCATTGTTGCGGCAGCATTACACCCATACAAATGCGTGGCAAGGTAATCAACAGTGCAGTTGTTGCAAAGTCGGAAAAACTCGTCAAACCACTCGATTGTGTCTCCATGACATTTAGACGATCCGCATGGTGATGCAGAGGGGCTCACAAGCGGTAGTCCATGAGAGTGGTTTTCAATTTCTGGCCAATGTAAAGCAGCCTGCTGTGGAGTCAGGTTCGACTGTTCGGGGTGGTTAGGTTCGTTAAATCCCAGAACCGCAATGGCATCTGCAGGCACTACCACCGGCGGGTACCATCCCCAGATCATGGGCACATGGTTCCACAAATGGGTGTCGATATCAGAACAGTTAGTGTGCTGATGGTAAAACGATAAACTCATTCGCCAATCATACCTAAAGAGTACAAACATTGTTTAAATAGCTACGGCAACTACACAAGTGGAAAGTATTGCGTTTACTTTATTATGACCACAAGGTGCTAATACGATAGTATAGAAGGATAGAGAGAAGAAGAGGTAATATAATAGTATACGTATATAGTTAACGGACAGAGCTGGACACTGTAACACTATCTCTTCTTCTCTATATCCGTCAATGCTATCGTAACAGAAGCCTGCGAGTAGAATTATCTGGCATTTTCGCGAAAAGTCGAGCTACAATGTACTTCGCGCGAGTAACTGAGGAACGTTGCTTCATGTATTATAAAGTAAAAGCATTCCTTTCCAGTGGTGTAGATATACTTTACTCGTTCACATTAAAATAACGAATGTGCGGGTGATTACTAGTATATAATACATTGAATGAAATTGAAAGACAACGTGACTCCTGTTCGCTTTTCTGGATCTTAACGATATTAACCGAACGTAATTTACACGACAATAAATAAAACGTTTTTTTAAGTTCTCACATACTCCATAATGGCATCTTAAAATATGTTCTATATGAGTTCTCACTTTCAGTGAGACCATCTGAGAGAAGAAACCTTCTCACTTAAAAAACCAACCATAATCGTACTGATGTTACTATAAATGATCACGTGATGCCATTTAACCAATGAAAGGCTGGAAGGGTATTAATTATGTTGTAGTATTTTTCAGAGACAAGGAATTCACGAGGCACGTTTGTAACGCTTGGTGCTAGTATGTAGACTCCTAGATTGATTAGTGTTTACATAATTTATAAAAAATGACCAAACTTACCACCAGGATATATTACCGAACGCCTTGATATCATCGCACATGAATTCCTGTGAACCATTCTTCGGACCACCATGCACACTGACAGCAAGACCCTTCTTTACAGAGCCGTTTGAAAATTCCACAGAATTCAATAAGATGAGATAAAAACACAAACTGAAAAGCGTGATAAACGCCATCGTTTCTGGTGTTCAAAATCTAGCTCAGAGGCGGAACTAGTTTTGTAAGTTCAAGATAAAGAGATTATGCTGTGATAACACTAACTTTGAACAATTTGTTTCATTTAGGAAACAATATGTTTACACACATGTGCTTCACATCACGTGTTAACATTTGTTAAACAATTGTGCAAAATGTAAGTTTGTTTCGCCATTTCAAGAAAAGAACCGAACGTCTGCGCTTAATTCGGAAATAGTTATGCATTAAAATCTTACGTGTCCACTACTGGTTCCCCGTTTGAACAAAGTTAGAAGCGGACTATAAGCCATGGCAATCTTGACACAGGACCGTAAGCCTTAGTCTCATTTATTTGACGTCTGTTTTTTTTTTTTTACATACGGACATTTATAGATGCACCCCGTGATGGAGGACATCGTCACGCGGTTCGTAGATGTGTGTTTTACTACATGAAAACTGTTAGACGTCCAGCTCTTGTAGTGTGTAGTTTGAGATAAACTGTTATTTTATTAAAGATTTTCCAATGTATCTCTGTCTCAACTGAGCGGAGCTGAATTTGAACCCAGGACCACCATTTGAACAAATATGGTGGAGGATAATAAGTCTATGCTACATGCAATATATCAGACCACTAGGTTGTAGTTTCAGAGATTTTTTTTTTTTTAAGATTTTCCTATAAAACACTATGTGAAACTGTGACACGGGCAGGGCCAAATATGACCACCATTTGAATAAACTTGGTAGGGGATCAAAAGTTAATGCTATGTACAAGCAATTTATAAGTTTTTTTGGTTTTAGAGAAGATTTTTAGCCCTTAGACTACTGCAGAGCTGTTGGGATGATGTGTTGTCCGTCGTCCGTTAACTTTTTCTTTGTCAATCTAGACCCTTCATTTTTCAGGCGATCTTAGCCAAACTTGGTCAAAGTCTTTATATCATTTAGAGCTCGGAGGAGTTCGGAAATCGGCCAGATCGGATTAGTAACACCAGAGTTACTGCCCTTGAATTAACGAAAAATGCTATAATTTTCCTTGTGAACACTCTAGCACCTTCATTTATAATTTAAACTTTATCAAACTTTCAAAGATTGTTAATATCAAGGTATGCTTAGACAAGTTCGAAAATCAACCAGGTCGGATCAGTAACACCATAGTTATGGCCTTCGTTTTTTTTCTGAAAAAACAAAACAAAACCTTTTCTGCCTTGCCAACACTCTAGCACCTTCATTTATTACTTGATCTTTATCATTACCAAACTTGCACAGATTGTTAATATCAATAAAAGCTCGGACGAGTTTGAATATCAGCCACTACCAAAATTTCTCAACGTTAATTAACTTTAAAATAAAGTGAATTTCACGTGAATTTTTAACGTGAATTTCACATGAAACGAGCAACAATGTGAATTGAACGTTAACACGTGAATTTAAGATGAAATAACGTTAAATTCATGTGAATTTCACGCTAACGTAAAAATTAACGTGAAATTTACGTTATTACTCATTTCAATTCACATGAAATTCACGTTAGTACTCAATTTCAATTCACATGAAATTAACGTTGGTACTCATTTCAAGTGGATCTTTATATACAATGATTATACCCCAGGATGGGTTCATTGTTTAAGGCTTAGGTGCACCACTGTACACGTGCACCACTGTGCTTCGCCGATGTGTCCTTGGACAGAACACTCATTCGTTAACCTCGTCCGTCAGAAGGTGACGTAAACCGGGCAGTCCTGTGTATCGTAGCTTTGTGGATCGCTGTGGCCTATCGGTAGAGCGCTGGACCCAGGATCGAAAAGTCAAGGGTTCGATCCCCGCCATTCCAATATATGTGTTGTGTCTCTGAGCAAGCCACTTTATCTGCATTTGCTTGGTTCGTTATAATCTATGTAAAAAAAAATAAAAATAAAAAAATATAACAAATTATTTACATGGCTTTACAAAACAATAAATCAATTATTCTTTATATAAAAGTTTTTAATATTTTATTTTATTTACACGGAAGGTCAGTAGATATATGTCATTTGAATGCTACATCTACCTGCAAAAGAAATAACAGATATAGAGAATTGTTACATATTTATACATCACCATATTTAAACTCACCATGGTGGTGACATAATTTTGCATTTAAAACTTAAATTGGATGCGTTCTGTAGCACTTAATTTACATGGAAGTTATTTAAGATTTTTTCATATTACCACATTGATTCTCAACATAGTGATTATACAGAACAGATTTTTTTTGTTTAAGTATTTGACTTTCGCATGTGACCTTAACCTTTTTTGACAACATTAACTTTGGTGCTAAACTACTTAACATACTGTTTGGTTATTAAAAGGGCTGGAGGCGATGTGGACATTTTATGTGTCAATCCAAATGCGAATAAACCCATAATAATGAGTTTCAGTTTCAGATTTAATATGCATACGCATTAAAGTAGGTCACGTGATCATATGATTTAATTATTGTTAATGAAATAGTTCTGTCTGGAAAACTTGCCAACTACGCTAGTTTTTGTTATATAATCATTAATATTAATTCATAGGATGCTTTAAGGTTCTTAAAAATGCTTGTTGTGTAATCGAAGTATGTACACTTTATTTAAATTATATGTACAAGTGCTAGCGATATAATCACAATTTAAATTAATATTCATGATTTAGCAACAAAACCAACCCAGACGTCGGTTTTCCAGACCAAACATTTTCCTAAATATCAAATTCAACCAAACTAAATATGCAGCTTATTTAATGCATGTGCACATTTCATATGAAACTGAAGCACATTTAGAGGGTTTTCTCTTGTATTTGCATATTGGCACCAATTACTCGCCCAGATTGTCTCTAGTCCCTTCAAAACATGCACTTTTTTATTTTTGTTTAATATTATTATTCCATCATCATTTCCATTGATATATTGACTGACTTGTAGTAGTGATCTTTGACTGACAACAAATAATGTAGTTTACAACATAAAATCTTAGTGCATATCTCTATCTGCTTTGAAGTTACTTCTCAAAGAAGAAAAAATAAAAAGACAAAGTAACCTATCATATAATGTGTGACTTCAACAGACATGCATATTAAATTACTTCTTGCTAGGTGTGGATTTCACATTGTGTTATAATACATTGAAGATCTTACACGAGAGCTCGTTTCATATGAAATATATGCAACTAATTGGTAACTTTTATATTTTACAAGCATAATTGAGTAGAATAATAAGATTATTCAACGAGTTTCATCTTTTTACGAAATGAATACGAGTGTAAGATTATTTTTATCATATGACGTTACTGTCAAAAACTTTAAACTAGAAGGGTGTTCCATGGAACATTTATCGCTTGTAAAGTCTTAACTAAAAACATTTGAAGACAGTGGGTGCAATCCTTCATGAATTATGGAGCAGATTTTTTTTTTAAATTGATAAACTCATGAAAAGGGGTATACCTCTGCATTTGATAATTGATATGTAGGAACTGTATAAAGTTTCATGACCATAGGTCAGGTTATTAGCTAAGTTAGGTTGCAGGTTACACTTTTATAAAAAGGGCCATAACTGTGTCAAAAATGAAAGTCAACAGCATTGAATAATTGATAAAGAAAAATTGTATAAAGTTTTATGACCATAGGTCAATATTTTTTTAAGTTATGAGCCAGGTTATTTTACAGGTTAAAGTTTTATGAAAAGGGGCATAACTCTGTCAAAATGAAAGTCAGGGTTATTGGACATGTGTAACGACATTTCTCTCAGTAAGATGAAGATGTGTGTGAAGTTAAGTTTCATGAACATAGATCAAATATTTTCAAGTTATGGCCAGTTATAAGCTTACAAGGTTAGGTTGCAGGTTCAAGTTTGATGAAAAGGGGAATAACTCTGCAAAAATGGAAGTCAGATATTTTGGACATGATTAATGACATTCCTTGAGTTAATATGAAGGTATGTTGGAAGTTTTATGGACAAAGGTCAAATACTTTTCAAGTTATGGCCAAGGTTAGGTTGCAGGCTCAAGTGTGACTGACGTCACGGCGGACAAAGTGATCCCTAAGTGTTTGCTATGCTATGCTATGCAGGCGACACAAACTAATTAAGATGGCATAAAACTGCCGCAACGTTATACAGACATTCGCGCCAAAATATTACGGGTCGACATGTCACGTGATGAAAAACGTTGGGTATCGAAGAGTGTGTTTTGATCTCTTTCAAGAGGCACTTTAAATGCGGCTTTTTTAAACAATCTAAAACTACTTTATGTTAATGATTTATTAAAAGTTGTTACTGATAAATAATAAGTTAATGACCTGGATCATGAATAACTTTTAATTGAACTGAATTATTGTTTTAGAGCCACTCCAGAGAGAGGAGTAGGATACATAGGAATCTGGGAACCGTGCCCTACTGTTATTATTGACAAGATTCTTATAAGGTTACTTAACATGCCCTCACCCTGGGGTGGCTCTAAATGATCTATGCAAAACGGAAATATTATTGTTGTTCCACAATACTAGTTATGTTTACACAAATTAGGCATATTCAGCTGTATACAAATATACATGGATAATTATACATACATAGAGGGCATTTTGTAGCCAATAATTTATCTCTCCTTATTTGTCATGACCTATTCTGCCTTGTTTTCTACAGTGCTGGCTGTGTGGTCGTCCACGCTTTGCTTGAATTTCACCCAGAACTGGGCCACTGGGCAAGAACACTGGGCGTGGACCGACCCTTCCCTTTTTACCCGCATCATCCCATTGACATAGGCAAATAATCTCTGTAAATACCTGAACATTATCAAAATACCTAAATGAGAAGGGAGATATATTTATGGCTATAAATGGGTGCCAATAGCATCCAATGATCGACTGCCTAAATGTCAAAGAAAAATTGGTCAGAGAGAAATTAGAAAAATGCTGTCAGTTACATAGTGTGAAAACAAATATCACGGTCTTTCACACTGACCTACTTTTTGAAATAATGGGCAATACATTTGAATAAATATAGAGTTTTGGTTCTTCCTCTTTAGGCGTATTCAGCTGTATACAAATACATTTCCTCTTTTGTTAAAAACCGTCAAATTTCGTTTCAATCGGCAGCCATATTGGTCTGGTACTGCGCTCGAAGAGAGAATAGCGAGCGCAGTAGGGGAAGGGTACCAGATCAATATGGCTGCCGATTGAAACAAAATTTGACGGTTGTAAACAGAAGAGAAAATGTAGCTTCCATTGAATTAACTGGTAAGGAAAACAATTAGCATTCATTATCAGCGGTGACGACTAAAGTTTCGTACGCAACTGCCGTTAGAGTTGTTGTTTACAGAATGACTGTGTTTAGGCACGGGGTCTTCCGACTAAAAATTTGGACCAGTTTTTCAACGTTTCGATGACGATTTTTCAGTACTGTATTGAGCGATATTAAAATATATACCAATGTTGGACACCTTGAACACTTGGGTATAGGAGGCATGTAGAGTTAAATGATTTGCTCTTTTAATTAAAACAATATTCAGCATAGACTGAACTTAGTGAGAATGATGATTACCCTTGTATAATGCTCTATTCTATGATATGGCTGCTGGACTCAGATGTCTTCCCAACTCATGTAGGACACTTTTGTTCGATTTCAACTGGTATTAAGCGACAAAGCACATGAGCCGGACCCCTATGCTTACACTTGTAGATTTTTTTATCAAACACCGGCAAAACTTTTCTTTCAAGGGAAATAACTGTTCCTACATGATACGTGATTTAATGTTGGAGTTGTTCCTCTTCGATGTTCTTAAACTTTTCGTTTATAAACTATACATGTTTGTTTCTTGTTTTATAAGTGCGGTAAGTGATTGGGTCCTGAAGAGGTCTGCAGCTAGGAATCGACGGATGCTGTTACTGGACACAGGGCTCGTTTTCATAATATTATAATTAATTTTCGCCTTCGAAATACACAAGATTGATCATAGCAATTGTTCATATGGACGGAAGGAAAATGCGGTTGTGTATGGGAAGTCATAACCGTCAAAATGTGGATATTTACAAACCATTCAATGACAGGCCATTTAATTCAACATGAAGTCATTTGATGACGTACATATTGATTCGATGCGACGTGTAAACTCAGTTCACTCGTTACAAAATTAATTGATACAGTTCGAAGTCAACTGATACGGTATAAAATGTCAAACCATACGACGCAAATAGAAATCATTCAGTGCAATGACAAACCATTTGACAAAAAAACTAATGCAATACAATCAAATACAAGTCAGTACGATGAAAACTTAAACGATTCGTCGAAAAATGTGAAGTGATACAGAACAAAGTAAATCAGCATGATGCAATATGAATCAGTTTAACGCAAACACATTTAGTCTGGTGGTAAGTAAAATGATCGGGCGAAAACACAGTCGGTGCAATGCAAACGCAATCCGTTCGTCAGAAACTGATTTTCATTACGTGCGACATCATGAAACGGTGCGACATCTGGCGGCGATATTTGCCACATCACTTGCAGGGTTATTTCCCCTACATAATATTGATAAATCAAAGTACTGAAAGTACTGAGAAAGGAAAGACTGTATGAATATTTGCACGATCAAATTTCCATAAATTTTACAAAGTTTTAGCCAACTTGGCGATCTTGGGCGACCTACCAAAATCTTAGAGGGTCAATCCATTCCAAATATATTGTGATCAATTGTCATTAAACTATTTCAAATCTAGACTATAATATTATTTTATGAAATTGCTGATGGATAGACAGATTTGTGTTTTATGGCCAAACTGTCACTTAAGATGACCTCCATGTCTAAAATTACGTCTTTTACAGAGTGGCGTGTATTAAGTAGCCTTCCGGGAACAAGATGCACAAGAGGGCCTGTATCACTCTACTGGCTTGAATAGTCTAAGGCCTACCGGAAAACAGTGTTTTTTTTAAATATACCAGGTTATAGTATGTAACAAACTACATGAATATTAGTGTTTCTCTCTTTCCGTCGCATGCAACAACTCATTCATGTACTTAGGTCTCCTATCCATTCAGTCTTAGTCAACTAACATACACATACAGACATGTTAATGCAATGTATGTATGCCCGTTAACTTAGTGATATATATATCTATCCATACACGTGAGCGCGTGCGTGATATATATTTTTTAAATGTATACTCGTACATAGTCTTGAATTAATCAATGCAGTCTCCGTTTGAAAATATGCTTTCCGCCAGCTGCTATGCCCGTCCTACTGTATGTGGTATAATTATCATTTAAAGAGGAACATCCCTTTTTTAAATGTAAAATCTAATCGAAAATGATTATACTATTAATTATATATCAAAAATAAAATATGTTTGCGGGAGTTAATGCCCTTTAAATGTTTTAATACACAAACTTACTCCATACTAGTTCTCCTGAACCCCTGGCTTGGCATGGATGATCAGTATCAAGCATAGTTGTGCATAATTATCGTCGCCGTGTTCCAGTTGAATGATTTTTGGCGGAGTTATGGCCCGTTAAAGGTTTTAATACACAACGTTGTCCACACTAGTCCCTTCTGAACTCAGTTTCGATTAATCGTCTTGACCCACTCTTCTGAAAGCGGTACAATTATTATTTAAAGACGTTATAAATTTTTTTTTTTATATAGAAATAACTACTCAATTACAATGATTATATTATTAAGATGATAATAATAATAAGACCAGAGACGTAATAAACTTAAATAACTGGACCGACATGTGCGTATTAGTCTTTAAATCATCAAAACAAACTCCGTTTCGGTAATTCATATCTCAGTAAGTTTCGGGCCGTTCCGTTAAATCAACTCCATTTCGGTAAATCGTGTAGCGTTAGCTCCTCCAATCAATTAGGTACCGCCTCTGACTTTGAGGGGAGTCCGATTATCAGACCGTGAGGGGAGTCAACGAACGTTTACCTGCGTTTGACATTCGAACTCAGTGCTGCGTTCAGCAGTTGAACAGAGATATGCGTTCAACATTCGTATCAAGCCATGCGTTCAACATTCGAACCCAGCTTTGTAGTCAACATTCAACCTTAGCTCTGTCATGTGGAATGCAGGGTATTGGTAAAATTGGTCAAAGCTGAAAAACAATTTGATTATAAATAAACTAGAATCATTCGATTATGCTGCAGTGTGTTAAATTTGTTTTTTTCGGTTCTGTCGTCACCGGCATCACTGAGCTTAGTCAAGACACGTTCCATAATCCTCGACCATGGGTGGGGACGTAAACTGGCCGGTCCCGTCTATCAGAGTATATCCTTCGAAAATGTTAAAGTGACACATGGCAATCTTGAAGTGTTTATCAAGCACTGAAATAGCGTCTCGCTTTATTTATCCAGTATCATGTTGACTTTAAACCGGCTTACATATAATTAAATACAAGTTTGACATAGGTTTAAATATAGTACTGGTGCAATATAATCAACATTTAATAATATGCAAAAACAATTTGCTTTATATACTATTCTCATAATTAATATTAGTGATTGAACAAATGCAAGACATGTAGATAAACTAACTTTTAAAAAAAACTCAAGATTGCCATGTGTCTCTTTAAACCATAGGAACCTATTCGTTACTAAGAGACACACATTTGGAGAGGTGATGCAAACTTAAATCCAGAGAAAGTTGGATGGAGCATCTCAAAAGGGAAATGATCTCGAAAGGACAGGCAATCCAAACTGCCAAGCAACCAGCTCCTGATAGTCAGTTTCTTCAAGATGAGGTTTGTTTTATTAATGAATACTATAGGAAGCGATAAAATCATCACGAAACTAATCATTACATAGTTTTAACTACTTCATACATATACATGTATTAAAAGATAACTGATATAAAATGTCGGCGCGTTCAACTCACCGATACGTACTCTACTGTAAAGGACTTATCCATTCACCAGTACGTACTCTACTGTAAAGGTCTTATCCATTCACCAGTACGTACTCTACTGTAAGGACTTATCCATGGAGCTGGGGTAATGTTCAGGGCCTTATTTCTAATGTACAATGTAATCTGAAATAAAAACTGGAAATCACCAGATCAGATTGTACTGACCAGACTCAACTTTCATAATCGGTCACCTAAGGTTTTTTGAAAATAACACGAATATTAAAAACTGGAAATCACCGACACACATACCAATATTTTATTAAGTTTATCAACAATGTAATCTGAAATTAAAACTGGAAATACCAATATTTATTGAATTATTCAACAATGTAATCTGAAATCATTTTTTATGTATGAATTAGTTAAAACTATGTAATGATTAGTTTCTGTTGATATCGCTTCATATCCATTAATAAAACAAACTTCATCTTGAAGAGACTGATACTATCAGGTGCTGGTTGCCTGTCCTTTCGAGATTTTTTTCCCTTTTGAGATGCTCTATCCTACTTTCTCTGGATTTAGGTTTGCATTACCTCTCCAAATGTGTGTCTCTTAGTAACGAATAGATTCCTATGGTTTAAAGGGACACATGGCAATTTTGAGTTTTCGGCCAGCTGAGCTTATGTGATGACGAGTTGTCCGTCGTCCGTTAACTTTTGCCTTGTGAACACCCTAGGGCCTTCATTATTAATCGGATCTTTACGAAACTTTGCGTGTGTCTTTATATCAATGAATGCTCGGAAAAGTTTGAAAACCAGCCGGATCGGATTAGTTGACGACGAGAAAATCAATAAACACAGTTTCACCGGAGTTATGACCCTTGTTTTGCTGAAAAATGCCATACTAAGCCTTGTCAACACTCTTTCACCTTCATTTATTATTATTTGTTATTTACCAAACTAGCATATATTGTTAATATCAATAAAAGCTCGGATAAGTTCGAAATCCAGGCAAATCGGATCAGTAACACCGGAGTTATGACCCTTTTTGCTAAAAAATGCTATTACTGCATTGTGAACGCTCTAGCACCTTCATTTATTACTTGATCTTTACCAAACTTGCACATATTGTTAATACTAATAAAAGCTTGGACTAGTTCGAAAACCAGCTAAATTGGTTTAGTAACACCAGAGTTATGGCCCTTGTTTTTCCCCTGAAAAATGCCATTTTCTGCCTTGTGAACACCCTAGCACCTTCGTTTATTATTTGATCTTTACCAAACTTGCATATATTGTTAATACCAATGAAAGCTTGGACAAGTTCCAAACAAGTTGAGTTGGGTCAGTAACACGAGAGTTATGGCCCTTGTTTTTTCTGAAAAATGCCATTTTCTGCCTTGTAAACTCTCTAGCACCTTCATATATTATTTGATCTTTAACAAACTTGCACAGATTGTTCATATCAATGAACGCTCGGACAAATTCGAAAACCAGCCAAATGGGATTAGTAACAGCAGAGTTATGGCCCTTGTTTGTCTGAAAAAAAGCTATATTCTGCCTTGTTAACACTCTGGCACCTTCATATATTATTTCTTACCAAACTTACACAGATTGTTAATATCAATGTAAGCTCAGACATGTTTGAAAACGAGACAAATCGTATCAGTAACACCGGAGTTACGGTCCTTGTTTTAGTTAGAAATGCTGTATTTTGCCTCATTAAGACGATAGGGATTTCATTTGGCCAGATTTTAATGCAACTTTGCAGGTATGATCAGTACCAAATCTAGTTATGTATATCGTCACCGTGTTCCAGTTGAATGATTTTCGGCAGAATTTGTTTGGCCCTTTAAAGGTTTTAATACACACACTTTGTCCGGACTTTTTTCCCTGAACTCCTGGCCAGATTTCAGTGAAACTTTGCAGGGATGATCAGTACCAGGCCTAGTGGTGCATATCATCACTATGTTCCGCTTGAATGATTTTTGGCTGAGTTATGACCCTTTAAACGTTTTACTACACACACTTTATCTGGACTATTTCTCTTGAACTCTTGGTTGGATTTCAACGAAACTTTGCAGGGATGAGCAGTACCAAGCCTACTTATGCATGTTATCGCCGTATTTCGGTTGAAAGAATTTTGGCTGGGGTTATGGCCCTTTAAACGTTTTAATACACAAATTGTGTATGGACTACGTTCTCCTGAACCCCTGACCGGATTTCGGTGAAACTTTGCAGGAATGATCAGTACCTGGCCTAGCTGTGCATGTCATCGCCGTGTTGCGATTACATGATTTTTGCGGAGTTATAGCCCTTTAAAGGTTTTGATACTCAAACTGTATCCAGACTAGTCTCTTCTGAACTCCTGGCCGAATTTGAACGAATTTTGCAGGGATGTGGAGTACGAAGCCTAGTTGCGCCTATCATCACTGCGTTCTGGTTGAATGAGTTATGGCCTTATGTACGCAAACTTTATCCATACAATTTTTCCTAAACCCCTGGCTGGATTTCAGTGAAACTTGGTAGGAATGCTCAGTACCAAGCCTAGATGCGCATGTTGTTGTCGTGTTCCCCATCAAAGATTCCATATAGCAAGTAGAGCGATACAGGCCCTCTATGGCCTCTTGTTTAAAACTCACGGCGTCCCGTTAGTTTTTCTATATGACTTGCATTTGTTCAATCACTAATATTAATTATAAGAATAGTATATAAAGCAAATTGTTTTTGCATATTATTAAATGTTGATTATATTGCACCAATACTATATTTAAACCTATGTCAAACTTGTATTTAATTGTATGCAAGTCGGTTAAGCAGGTTTAAAGTCAACATGATACTGGATAAATAATTCGAGACGCTATTTCAATGCCTGATAAACACTTCAAGATAATAATAATAATAATAATAATAATAATAAATTCTTTATTTCATGAAGTTACAACTCATTAAGATTATACAAACAATTGCACAACACTTATCTTCCATGAGGCCTTCTGATAACAACAGCAACTTATAAACAATAGCAAGTGAATACATGCACGTACCATTAATACTATGTTTCAAGCTGGCATTCAAAACAAGTATTCACTATTAACACAACTTAAATTGAGCAGAACACCTGTTATCTTGAAATAGAAATAGTTTATAATTGTATATAATTGTATTTGAAATCATAAATAGAAACAGAAGTCCGGATATTTTCTGGGATTGAATTCCAAGTCCGCATGGCAATATAGGTAACAGATTGTTTTAAATATTCGGATTTAGGTCTAGGATGCTTAATGTCATGTTTCATGCATGATCTTAAATTATATCTGCTATTTTTAGAAAATGTTATTAATTTACTTATGTATATTGGTGTAAGATTATGAATTGCTTTATAAACTAAAACACCTATTTGAAATTTACATCTTGTTTCAAATGACATCCAATTCAACTCATTGAAAAGATTTGCAGAAGGTGTATGTAAAGGTTTTATCAAAATCCAGCGTGCGATGCTTTTTTGTAAAGTAACAACCTTTGTAAAATTTAATTTAGTACAATTACTCCAGAGGATAGATCCATAATCAAATATTAGAACTAAATATGCATTATAGAATAGCTTTTTCATATCAAGTGTCAAATATTAAGATATTCGTCTTAAAAGAGTGAATTTACTCGATATATGATTACAGACTTTGCTTATCTGAACATCCCACTTTAGATGTTGATCTATTGTAATTCCGAGAAGTTTTTGAGAAGACACTGATTGTATCAGGCAATTATCTATCGAAAGCGTGAGTTTTCGAGAATGGTTTATTTTATATTTTGAACCTAATAGCATACATGTTGTTTTTGTAGGATTTATAACCATGTTATTTATAGTGCACCATTTATTTATGTTATTTAAGTCAGTTTGTAATTTATTTGCCCAGATGCATGTAGCGTGGAGTCATCAGCATGCATGTCAACTGAAACTTCTTTGGAAGCTAAAGGTAGATCATTTACATATGTGGTCCTAGTATGGATCCCTGAGGGACACCTGATTTGATGATTCTCTCCTCAGATTGATACTGTCCAACTCTAATGGCCATGTGTCACTTTAACATTTTCGAAGGATAGACTCTGATAGACGGGACCGTCAAGTATACGTCCCCGACCATGGTCGAGGATTAAGGAACGTGTTTTGACTAAGCTCAGTGTTGCCGGTGACGATAGAACCGAGAAAAACCCACATTGCAGAATAATCGAATGATTCTAGGTTATTTATAATCAAATTGTTTTTCAGCTTTGACTTTAATTTTACCAATACCCTGCATTCCACATGGCAGAGCTAAGTCTGAATGTTGAATGCAAAGCTGGGTTCGAATGTTGAACGCATGGCTGGATACGAATGTTGAACATTGGACTATGACCGAACGTTGAATGCAATTCCGGTTGTTATAATAGTCTTCGATACGCCTCTCGTCAACTGACCATCTGTCTCGAGCATTATTTGTATAGTATAAATAGTTTTGTACTTATGTATGACACCCTACACGCTTTGTGCACGGACTGGCCTGGTTGCACAAGTGCTGGCAATATGTATCCCCTCACAACCTTTATAATTCGAAGTTGACTGCTATCAAGACTATGTTCATTATATGTTTATATGCATGGGCGTGGCCCAGTGGACAGCACGATGGATTAAAGCGGAGGTTCTAGCCTCACCGGCGTCACTTAGTTTCGCTTAGTTATTGGGCATGACACTTTCAATTAGCCTCGGCCATCGGACCTGGGTGTAAACCAGGAGGTCTCGTATGTCGGAGTCTATCCTCTGAGCACGTATACAAAGCCATAATGATTATATTCGTTAGTAATAGTAGCCAGATTCCCGGACTCCGGTTTATCCGTTCCCTCTCTGGGGTAGTAGAACTCTAAATAACCTATATTGCGCTGACGAGCCGTTAAAAACATTCAAATATATTCATTATTATTAACATAAAGAACGCCGTTTCTGATATTATTCTCTAAGATTAAAGGGACTGGAGGCGGTATCTAAGAATAATAGGTGCCAATCCAAATAAGAGTAAAACTGTCGTAATGTGTTTTAAGTTTTGCATATGCACTGTACATATGCATTAAATTATATATAGCTAGGCCCCATAAAATAATCGATTTAATTACTAATATTAAATATTTTGGTCTGGAAATTATTTGTTAATTTATATGATGCTTAAAAGCCTATTCTAAATTATTTTTTTGTGATCTAACCACGCTTTTATTTAATAGTTTGTACAACTGCTAGCAACATGAACCCAATATGAATTAATATTGATGCGTTAACAACAAAAATACACTAAGTCATCGTGTTTACCAGCTGAAACATTTTCATAAATAATAATTCCCAAACAGAACACAGTATGCTTTTGGTTAATGCACGTTCACATTAAATATGAAACTGAACACATTTTGAGGTTTTTCTCTTGTATTTGTTTTTACACAAATTACTCTTTCGCCCCTAGACTCTTAAGGGAGTCACGGAAAATAAATCGTCTGATCTCAGTAAATTGATATATTAGTATGACATGATATAAGATTAATTATATTGATGAATTACGCCGGCATTTAAATATGAGCGACAGTGTTGCGAAACAAGGTACGAAACTGGGGACGACACCCGATTTTTCAATAAAACTTCTTATTTTGGTATAAAATATAGTTTTACTTAATATAACTTCTACCTCAGAAGACATCATAATATCTTTAAGGCAGGAAAAAGCAATGTATGTATAAACCATGATCATTATATGTACAATTTGCAAATGTATATGGGTCGAGTACGAAATAAGCAAATTGTAAATTAAATGAACTAGAACCGGATAGCACAATTTATCCGAATTTCGATGGACGTTTAAATGCGTTTATACTAAAGAATGTTTGTCTAATCATCTATTTATACATAGTTTTAGAAAATATGAAAACATTTTCTGTTGCAATTAGTCCGAGGTGTTATGTTTTAATGGTTACACTATTATATTATTATCTATCCAGTTTTGTTGCGATGACTTCATTTTTTGTCGGAAGTCACTTCCGAACTGATTAACTTATCTTCGCGATAAACTCTCAACAAAGGCGACAACACGTTTTATCTTCTTTTAATGATTATTATATATGACCCAACATTTATATGAACTTTGCCAAAATTTCGCGGGTAATAGTTATGATATAGCGTTGTGTTATTTGATGTGGAGTCATTTTAATTTTAAAGATACACACGGCAATCTTGACGTGTTTATCAAATATTGAAATTAGCGTCTCGATTTATTCAGTATTATTTTAACTTAAAACCTGCTTGCATATAATGAAATACAATTTTGAGTTTTAATTTTTCGTCTTATTCTACCACAGGTTTAAATATATTAAATGTATTGGTGCAATATTATCAACAGTTAAATGCAAAAACAATTTGCTGTATACGATTCTTGTAATTAATATTAACGATTGAACTATTGTTTGGGGCGCTTGTTTCAGCCAAAGGTTTTTTGGACTTTAAAGATAAAATTAATCTACTACCTATATAAGTCATATATCAGTGGAACAGACATTTTTAGTGGTAAATAAAAATACCTTACTTTTCAAAATCGGTTGAGAAATAAAAATTTCATGTGCGAAAGTTGATTTTGATGGGTCATTTTCAATGCAAAATTCTGCTGCATAAAAAATTCGAAAAATATATTTTTTTAGATTTTTTATTCAAAAATAGTTTTAAATTGTTGAATTACGTGTTGTCGCCTTTGTTGAGAGTTTATCGCGAAGATAAGTTAATCAGTTCGGAAGTGACTTCCGACAAAAAATGAAGTCATCGCAACAAAACTGGATAGATAATAATATAATAGTGTAATCATTAAAACATAACACCTCGGACTAATTGCAACAGAAAATGTGTACATTAAGACACCCTGAAAGTTTTATAACAAAATATCAAGTTTTACTGAAGTTATTTGACATTTTGTAATTTTCTGCTGTCCCACCAACAAGGAATTTACATAGGACAAGCCCCATCAAAAAATAATTTTGGCTGTAAAATATTTATTTCTCAACTGATTTTCAAAAGTATAGTAGTTTTATTTACCACTAAAAATGCCAGTTCTAATGAAAAACCTTTGGCTGAAACAAGCGCCCCAAACAATAATTCAAGTTATGTGGAAAAACTATCGGGACACCGTGAGTTTTTAAAAATCAAGATTGTCATGTGTCCCTTTAACTTCTAATCCAGTAGTGTTGTTTTTGTGGTTGTGACTGTAACAACGCTAAAGGTAACAATTCCGTTAAAGGTAAAAAATTCACGCTAAAGGTAACAATTTCAACTCTAAAGGTAACAACCTCCGCTAAAGGTAACAATTTCAACGCCTCCTCCGCTAAAGGTAACAGTGCTTACGCCACATGTGTCACAGTAACTAAAAATAACCCGTTTACTCAATTTTCATTAAAACTGTAGATGTTGAAAAAAGTTGTTACCTTTAGCGTTAGCTTTGTTACTTTTAATAGAAGAGATGAGTGTTACCCTTAGCGGAGGTTGTTACCTTCAGCGTTGAAATTGTTACCTTTAGCGGCATGTGTTACCTTTAGCGGAATTGTTACCTTTAGCATTGCTGCAGTGGCATTTGTTATTTCAGTCACGACAAGTGAAGGCATCAGGTCCAATGCTATCAGTCACAGCATTAAACTAGGGCTCACACAAGAGCTCCGGAAGTGCATTATTGAATGATCGGGCAATCTCCGAAGCACTCTCAATGTGTGAGTACCACCACATAAAGCGTTCCACTTTGATATGCTGACGTGATAGGCGCCTGTTATAGTTATTAGAGTTGTCATTAAGTTTCATATTGATATGAAATGATAACAACGAAGAATCTTTGCCGGCATTCATTTGGGATTATTCGATGCGCTGATGCATGAACTGATTTTTTTGTTATCGTATTGCGTACAAGTACTATTAACAGGCCCGTAGCTACGCTGAGGCACACGGATCGAGGCAATTGCCACACCGGAGGCAGTGCCTCGGTTGAATTTTGGGAATGTACATGATACTTTACATACTAGTACTTATAGAAACAACTTCAGTATCGATATATTATCAATCGTAGACAAAAAAGGTCACGCTTGAAAACATTGTCTGGGAAATGCAACAAAATGCAGGAAATCAAAACAAAATATGGAGTGGAGAGAGAGGTGAATGCCACCGGCCGGACCGCATAATTTATAAGGGATTTGCCTCGGTTAAACTTGAGGACTGGCTATGGGCCAGATTGACGTTATTGAAATAGGTGATATACCAACACAATTATATCGGCAAGTTTGTTTAGGGGTAAGCAGATGGTACGCCGGTGCATTATCGCTTCCCAGAATCCGTCTACATCGACAAGAGACGTGGGACGTGAGATGTGAGACGTGAGATGTGAGAATGACACCGGCGCTGCATACCGACTTTGTTTGAATAAAATGTCACTCTATAGAATATTTATTCGAAAAGGCAATACGGATCTGGATTCGGCATTTACTATTTCATCAGTTATATTAAGGGGGAATTAAATACGTATACTTCCGGAACATATAAACACACAAACAGCACTTGAAATGCTTTGTTTTATTTGTTTGTATGCTGTTTTACATCATTTTCATCAAATGCAGTCACTACTAAGATCATGAGGGTAAAATATAATTTAATATATTTTCTATTCCTGGTGTGTGTAGATCTACTAGGTTAGGCATGAAATCGATTTAAATGCACACAAAAACAACAACAGTTTGCTATTCTACAACAGCAGAGTTGCCATTGAAATTTTTGTAATAATCGCCTAGGGTTGTCAAGGTGGACGAATGGGCGTGAAGCAGGCTCGCAGACGTACCGATCCAGCCGGTTGTCGTAATACGTGTCATGTACCACGCATACCTGTGGAAGAAAATTGACGATTGAAACAAGTGATAATTCTTTTTTGTTATTTTCTAAACAATTTTTTTTCTAAAGAATACTTACTGTATGCATAGTAACCAAGCCTGCATACTTACCAATATGACTTTTACCAAGCTAGATCTATTTAGTGTGGCTAAAACGCATACAACTGACGATGCACATGAAATAAAAGTTTAAAACGTATGCACATATTTCCAAGGAAATAGTTTTTAATAAATTGAGATTTATTCTAAGAACCCATGAATAAACCTATACGTTTAGTCGTCACATGTACATTATTATATGACCTGGACACCTGGATAGAGTTTCGATAAACGGTATCTAACATAGTTTATTAAAATACTCAATGTTGATTGGTTATTGGCGTGGTCTAAAAAAAGCTATATAAACCTCTGACGTCATGTACGTCAACCGTTAAAACATCATTTTAAACGCCAGAAAACACGTTAACCGTTGAGATGTCATTTTAAACGTCAGATGCAAAACAACATCGCAATAAAAATCGTGATTTTAAGCGACGGTACGTTCCAACAACACATTAAATAGGATGAAGCTGTATATTCTTCTCGTTTGATGTTGAGAGATAGGCATAAAATGTAAGTTGTGAGAATTTGTTTGTATTTTGTGAAATCTCTCGACAAAATGTGTTTCTTGATACATAAAACTCCATGTTAGATAAGAAATAAAATATTTCTAGCGGGGTTTATATTGTGCGGTATCAAAACCTGGTGTAACTGGTGTTTGGGATTTGAAACACATGTGTTTCAAGTCCCAAACACCAGTTACACCAGGTTTTGGTCTCGCACAATATTTTATTTCTTGGCATGGATTTTTATGTGTTTTTTACACATATTTTCGAGTGATTGAACATAATACAAACACACTGTACGTCCATCTCTCAGCACTATGAAAAAATACAGCTTTATCGTGTTTCTAACAAGTTCAATTTGTTGTTCGAACGTATATTTGCCTTAAAATAACGTAATCGTTGTTTTGGATGTTTTTCAACGTTAAAACTCGTTTAAAAATGACGTTCTAACGGGTGAAGGACGTGACGCCAGAGGTCTATATAGCTTTTTTAAAAACTCCTCAATATTTAATCAGCATTGAGTATTTTCATAAACCATGTTAGATTTATTAATGTTTAGTTTATGTTGCCGGTATGTGGCGGGTATGATTCTTTAAGTTATACATGTTGGTTTCCGCTCTTTTTAAAAGAAGAGAACAGCTGCATGGATTGAATTAATTGTTGTTGTGCCGTACGGTAGACTTCCTTGATTTTGGAGTAAATAGGTCAAAGGTCAAGGTCACCGTTACCTTTTACTTTGAAATTGTGGATTGGCAGTAGATGTTCATCTTGTTCAACCAGACCGTGACGTAAGATGGGCATATATTGCGTCAATGCACATGTATTGCCCCAGTTAAACGTATGACAGAACCGGAAAGAGAATGCTATTTTTTATTTGATTATGTATAAGGAGGTTTTAAGTCAAAAGGACACTGTATTAATCAATCGAAGTGCTAATTTAAGTGTTTAAGGTGGCGCCTTTAAACGTCTTTTCTGTTACAGCCAGGAACAACTTCGAATTAATTATCAAAATATTTAGTGCTGAAGAATTCCCATTTTACTAGTCCTTCGGATAAGACAAAAACGAGATTCCCAAACGCAATCAATGCAACATTAACCAGACACCTAAATAACCCACGCGTAATGGCCAAACTTGGGGATTCCCCTCTGGTTGATAGGCTGGACGGTCTAAACATTTAGAATAACATACACTAACAATGTTCCAAAAGAGTGTCGTATGTCCGCGGACACATTGGCACCCTACATAATTATGTACTTTAATTTAATATTAAGACGTGGCCGGTCTACAATAACAACGTTCCTGTAAATGTTGAGGTTGACAATGGGAATGTTGGTAGGGTGTAGTAGACATGCAGCAAACAGTTTAAACGGAGATTGGGGTGGTGATGCACTAAAGAGGTTCAACAATGACAGATCCTTCTCGCTTGCCAGAATTTCACAACGGTACCCTTTGTGGTACAACTGGGGTCAGTTGTAACTCTGAGATGTACGAATGTGACGGATATATATGATGAAAAGCGAATGGGCGAGTTAACTGGGAGCTACCCCTGTCCACCTACCTGGCAATGTAGTCTGCAGCTTCTAGACGAGGTAGAATGTCCTTCATATACTGCAGCTGTGCGTTTTCGTCGTGCTTACTACTACATGCGAACTCTGTCAGCCATATTTTCTTGCCATAAAGGTCATACAATTTCTTCAGGATATTCATTGTTGTGTCAGCATTACACACATACAAATGCGTGGCAAGGTAATCAACAGTGCAGTTGTTGCAAAGTCGGTAAAACTCGTCAAACCACTCGATTGTGTCTCCATGACATTCAAACGATCCGCATGGTGATGCAGAGGGGCTCACAAGCGGTCGTCCATGAGAGTGTTTTTCAATTTCTAGCCAATGTACTGCAGCTTTCTCTGGAGTCAGGTTCGACTGTTCTTTGTGGTTAGGTTCGTTATATCCCAGAACCGCAATGGCATCTGCATGCACTACCACCGGCTTCCACTTTCCCCAGATCATGGGCACATAGTTCCACAAATGGGTGTCGATATCAGAACAGTTGGTGTTGTCATGGTAAAACGATAAATCCCTTCGCCAATCATACCTAAAGAGTATAAACATTGTTTAAATAGCTACGGCAACTACACAAGTGGAAAGTATTGCGTTTACTTTATTATGACCACAAGGTGCTAATACGATAGTATAGAAGCCTTCAAGGATAGAGAGAAGAAGAGGTAGTGTAATAGGATATGTATACTGAAAGGAAAAAGAAACGCACAACGGGAATTTCCGCTATATATTGTATGTACAATATGCTGCTGTTAATCGAATGGTACATGGCTACGTAAGAGCTTTCCTTTCGGAAAAAAACTTAAACAACACGTACCACAGCAAAATTATTCCTCCAAAGTTTCATTATTGACAGAGTACGCGTTTGGCGCAAACTTAAGATGCAAAATTTTGCAAACTCTCTACGTTAAATACCGTACTGAACTGGCTCAATTTTTCAAAGAGAAACTTCAACATTTGTGAATTTCTTGTTACAATGTGTACTGTGATTAAAACATCTACAACATCTCAGTTGTGTCCTTTCTCTAACTAACTGTAACTGTTTTTTTTACAAAACATCTTGGGATTTCCTTGGAATATATATGGAATTAATTGTGCAGTATATGCAATATATAGCGGAGATTCCCGGGTGCGTTTCTTTTTCCTGTCAGTATATATAGCTGGACACTGTAACACTATCTCTCCTTCTCTCTATCCTTCAATAATGGAAGTAGCTAGCATCGTTGCTTCATGTATTATAAAGTAAACGCATTCCTTTCCAGTGGTGTAGATATACTTCACTCATTCGCATTTTAAATAACGAATTTGCGGGTGATTACTAGTATATAATACACTGAATTGAAATTGAAAGACAACGTGACTCCTGTTCGCTTTTCTAAATACACGCAGTAGATATTAATGATATTAACCGGACGTAATTTTACACGACAATAAATAAAACTTCTATTTTTTAATTTCTCACATGTATACTCCATAATACACTTCTCAACTTTTATAATCGGTCATCCAGGGTTTTTGTAAATAACACGAATATTAAAAACAATTTTTCAGATTACATTGTTGATAAACTTAATAAAATATTGGTATGTGTTTCGGTGATTTCCAGTTTTCAGTATTCGTGTTATTTTCAAAAAACCTGGATGACCGATTATAAAAGTTGAGTATTGTATGTTCTATATGCGTTCTCACTTTCAGCAGGGACTGTAGATAGACGCATAATATAAACGGGTGCTGCTTTCTGTTAGTGAGTGAGACCATCTGAGAGAATATACCTTCTTAATTGGAAAACCAGCGCTAGTATGTAGACTTCTTGACTGATTAGTGTTCTTATAATTTATAAAAAATGACCAAACTTACCACCAGGCTATATTACCGAACGCCTTGATATCATCGCACATGAATTCCTGTAAACCATCCTTCGGACCACCATGCAAACTGACAGCAAGACCCTTCTTTACAGAGCCGTTTGAAAATTCCACAAAATTCAATAAGATGAGATAAAAACACAAACTGAAAAGCGTTACAAACGCCATCGTTTCTGGCGTTCAAAAGCTATGTTTACGCAAATGTGCTGCTTTGCCAAATAACCGAACGTCTGTGCTTAATTTGGAAATAGTTATGCAAAGATTTTCCAATGTATCTCTATGTCAACTGTGAGTGAGTCTTATTTAAACCCAGGACCACCATTTGAACAAACATGGGGGAGGATCGTAAGTCTATGCTACATGCAATATTACTGGTCGGTGCTAAACGTCAAACATCGAGGCATGGAAACTGTTGAGGCAGGTCCGCCTCCTCGCACGTAGCTCCGCCTCTATGAATCGGATCGCTTCAGACCGGATGTTGACTATCACAATTTTGCGGTGAACATGTTTTCAACAGTGACGCAACCTTTACTTGGAAAAGCCACAGACATAATAATAAGGTCTGTGGAAAAGCTTGAAATCGAGCAAAATGTTCAATTTGTAAAACAAAAGTCCCGAAATCTTGGGTTGAATCGTAAGTAGCTACCAAGATTTGAAAAATAGGCAGATCATTGACAATTTAATACCAAAGGATACATATTACAGACAGTTTTAGCATGAGCATGTTAATGTATCTACCATCTTACAGGGATGTCATGAGCCTGAATTGGTTGTTGATATAAATTCATAATTGGCAATGGATTTACTGTTTCAGTCGCGTCATCCTGGTGTTATTATATAAAGTGCGTATGTGTGTGTGGTTTCATTGTAAGTAAATAAATCTGTTTTAATTTAATTGTAAGTAAATAGTTCGGGTAAGTCTTGGGTGGTAATGTAGTATATTAAATAAAATTATCACAAATTATAGTGTATTCTATATTGATACCTCATTATCCTGTAAGCATACAGTCTCAGGTAAATCAGCATCTCCGAGGGGAAAAATGCATCCCCACCTCAACTTCTGCCTCAGAAAGCTATAAACAAATATGAAACATATTTGCCTTTAAAAATAAGGTATATAATGATGATCTCTAAGTGTTCCCTCTTCCCCATATATATTCATACACTTTCTGCTAATTAAATTTCAAAAAAGGAATGTACGAGGGTCATTCAATAAGTTCTATCACTAACGCGTTTTAACAATTATGTGCTCGTTGTGAGTGTTGATGTTTGATACCAAATGAACGAGAGTTTCAATACCATTCCATTGATGGTAAAATGAATGTTGTATCTTTTGTGTGACGAAAGTTATGGAACATTTAATATACATCACTTATACATACTGAGGCATTTTCGTCCTGAGCTTTTTTCAGGTATGTTAACTGTTTCTTTTTTAAATGCCTGTTTCTCTTTAAGTACTTGTCGAAGACCTTTGAAATTTCTCATACATTACCACTTATATCTGTGCATTACAAGATTCAAAATGTAAGCATGGTAGATGAAAAGGCATTGTCTTAGAAATTAACATTTTAAGCTAACAAGTAAAATTAATTTAATGATAAATGGACATTCTTCTGAAATAGCGTTTTTGGATGATCAATATTTTCACTAAACATTGTGCAAAATTCTACAATAATGTGTTGAATATGAAATTTAAACACTGAAGGACTAGGATTTTTAAAAAAAATATGAAAACATATTATTACTATGAGAATAATTACGACATTTAAAAGATATTATAACATTTCCGTAAACAAAATGAAGAAAATCAGTGTTATTTCCGCTAAAATTAAGGGATATGCATTCACTCATATCTGGTTTACAGCAAGACCTTTCCGAATTCTCGACAATCATTTTCATGGATTATAGGCAAATAACAACAGATGGCGTACAAGAAAATTTAAAAGCATAGAATTATTCAAATAATTTTTACAACGTTTTGTAACAAGGACATTTTCAGAGATGCCAGTATCCAAAAGGTGTGGTAGGGGGAGGTAATTCAGGGGTATAAATAACCGGAATTTTTTCACTTTTGTTGTGGAATTTGAGAGAGCGAACGCAGTAGTACTATAAATACACTACTTTATCTCAGTGTAATATCCAGTTCAAAGGATATATGCCTAGTGACAGAACTTTTTGAAGCACCCTCGTATTACTTTGTTAAATGTACAGTGTAGATAAGGCCTCTGTATATTACTGCTTTAAGCTCAGTTACTTAGCACTTTAAATGAAGCCTTAACATTTTAAAATGTAATTTTCATAAGTTGATTATAACTTATTATTAAAATAATAATAAAATAATAATAATAATCTTTTTTTATTTACTCTTAAGTACAATAGGCTTTTTTATTCTAAGTTCAATAGCCTTTTTATCTCTCTAAATAACACCATGCCAGTGTAACAAGTGGTGAAAATAATGTTTCATTAGTTAGAAACACACTTTTACCTATAATAATAATGTCAGAATAGTTACATCTACAGATTCAGCGAAATACATGTGGTCACCTGTAGCACCCGTTTCTAAATGGTCACCTATAGCATCCATTTCTAAATGACCTGGACAAAAAATCCCTGTTAATGTTTCCGTTAATGCTACCAAAGTAGTCGTGTTTTACACTGGCCGATATACCATACCAACAATAAACAATATGGCGCTGGATGTTCATAATTGTGTGCGTATCGTAGTCCAGTGATCTGTTTTTTTAAGCATGTTAGAGATTTTAATTCATACATAATCTGGGATGAGTAAGTATACTATTTATTTGCCAAATACTTGTGTTCTAATGAATATAACTTTTAAGACACGTGGCAAACTTACCAACAAACGTGGATTTCTGTAACTGAAATTTCTTCGCGTTCAAAATGGCGCGGGAAAGAAAATATATTAAATATTGGCCAGCATATATTACAAATATTACATTAAAAAATAGACTTGCATGAAAATAATTCGTCAATTGCCAGTTGTAATTAGGTTCAATTGATGTTTAAAGCAAAATAGATATACACATATATTGACACTTATATCTGTCAATGCTTCAATAAATACGAAAACAATACATAATAGTGTTATGTTTTGTGTATTTTACTCTAGTAACTACCTATTCTCCAAATATTGAAATATTTGATTAAAAAACATGTTGTGTTCTTCTTCGTCCGTTATATGGACTGGATTCTAATATATGAATGCAATAAGTCCAGCGTTTACTGTTCATGCCGGGGTAAACACGGCAGTCAAGATTGTGTACAGGCTTACTTATTTATTTCAGTTTAAAGTGTTACAATCATATCAACAAACATACGCGAATTCGGTAATCACACATTATTTTTAAGTTAATTATGCGATAATGTTTAACCCAGGTTTATCTGTCAATATGTTTGAACAATGTGTATTGGAGGAGGTCTTGATAGACAATGTTACAATCACGCCTGTACAATTAGTTGTGTACATGCACGATTAGTGAAAGGTTTCATAGATCTAGCAATTCAAATTCAAATTCTTTATTCGACACACACATTACGATAGTTTTCGCCAATACAATGCAGGCGGATACAACTAATTATAATAATAATACTATTAAAGACTTTATTTAACGAGAGAACTCATTTGAAACTAGTCAATCTTCCATGAGGCCCCCAACAATATATATTATACAATATTTACAAAGATATGTGATATACAGTCTCCCCCACAAGGTAAAAATCTGGCCAGAGATAAAATCATGATACAGTTACAATCTCTCCAGGTAGCAGTCCTTTAATGACCCTTAACAAATTGAACGCGATAAAAAGTGGTCAACACTAATGTGAAACAGCTGGCATCTTGAGAGATCCATTCTGCGAGTAAGATTCAGGACATGAAATAACACTGCAAAAGTCAGTTTCAATGATATACAATCAATCACACAACATAACTTAAGTGTCAAAATTCATATATACGTATTCTGTAAATTAACAAGAGGTCCATTACCATGAAATACTCTCCTGAAGATCTGAACAGCTTAATTTTGGAATAGTATCATAACTTTGTATATGTTGGTCATGTTTGAAGGGGGTAATGCTTTTTATCATGCAGATATGCACTTTTCTGCCTAATAAAGGGGCGACCTAATACATTTTGCTTTATTAGGTAAAATCAGAAAGAAATCAACTAAGCATCTTTTAGGTCCATGGATAGTATTGATAATAATTATGAAGCACATGTTTGATGTTTTTTTCAGTTTTGAGTACTTCTAAGTTTATTTTGGTGTATTGGAATATGCATTCTTTGTTTTTTTAGGAGGCTATAAATAGAAAAATGTGAACCAATCAAAAACTTCCTAATAGTAGGTCAAATGGCTGATTTTCACGGACGGGGAGATCAGCATGGAATAACTTTTTAAAACGCCGGACTAGGTAGGTAAAATTTAGCATATCCTGATATGCCAGAGCATTATGAGTGCAGACATGACCCTGATATGTGTAGGAATTTTCTTTTGTTTTATTTATTGACATTTGAAATATTGCTAAAATTGCATTTTTAGCATGTTTTGAGGGATGGGGTAATCTTAAAGAAATGGGACTAAAGTTGTACAGAAAATGCTTTTTGATACTTTTATTTGGTATGGAAACATGGGTAATTTTATTGTCTTCTAAGAAATGTATGACACAATGATGATGTGATTTATTTTTGCTCAAGGATTCAGGCTAAGGGCTTGCCATGGGTTTGATGATTGAGAAATGTACATTAAACTGTGGAGTGCCTCCTAAAGCAAATCATTGCGGAATCCCTCGGCGTTTATTGTGCGTAACGTTATCTGACGTCATGCACGTAACGTTTCCAGAAAACAAACAAAAAACAACAACATGGCGGCGTCCTCGATAAGCGTAACATTCTGAAAAAAAGGTAATAATAGTAATTCATACAGAAAATGTGGGTAAACTACATGATAAATAGAATATTATGTCAAATGCCTTTTACTATCAAGTTTATTAGGCTCGGCACGAAAACGAAAAATGGCTCGGCATTCTTCGTTTTCTAAGCCTTGCCTAATAAACTTGACAGTAAACGGCACTGTCATAATATTCTATATTTAATCATTAAACAAGTGTTATGAAGCCATGTTTGGAGGAGGCATGTCTAAGTCCAAGCAGTCCTTATAGTAAATGCATTTTATTTTCAATATTTCCCAAATGAAAATCAGTTATGTACAACAGTAACATTCCTGTAAAGTTTCATGAAAATCCATCAGTAGTTTGAGAGGATTAGTTGCCACAATATTTTACTATATAACTCTCTGTAAATAAAGGTGGCTGCTGTTGGTGTTGTTTGATGGAGGCCTTTTTAGACGTCAAAAAAAAGAAGACTAACTACATGCTATGCCAGTCATTTTGGTAAAGGTTCCAAATCAATATCACTTAGGGTTTTTGAGAATAAGTCGCCACGCAATTCTATTTTTAATATATATTTTTAACTGTGAGGCCATCTTGAATTTTCAGCCGACCTGATTTTTACTTAGGACCAACTAGACATCAAGAGTGGTATTCCTGTTAAGTTTCATGAGAATCTATCAAATGGTTTCAGAGGAGTATTTGCCAAAAGTGTTTCCTCTATAACGTAAACAAAGATGACCGATTAGCTATGTTTAATGTCGAATCAGAATAATATTGTTTTTATCAAGAACCAACATCATGTCATGCTAATCATTTTAGTAAATGGTAATAGTCCCATATCAGTATCATGTGTAGTTTCAGAGGAAACTTCTTGTTGTTTTTTAAATCTTTTTTTTTAAGCTTTTTTGAAAATTATATGTAATACTAAATATACACATCAATATTATGTGCGATACTAAATATACATGAAGAGTATATGTGATTCTAAATATACATGAACAATATGCGCAAGACTAAATCTACATTAATATTATGTGGGATACTAAATATACATGAACATTATATATGAAAAGCTATAAGAAATGTATTTTTAAGCCCAGAATACACCCCTAGCAGGGGCGTAGCTAGAACAGATTCAAATATTCACCTGCTTGCACATCATAATTTCAAAAAAGAAAGAAAGAAAGAAAGGAAGGAAGGAAGGAAGGAAGGAAGGAAGAAAGACATTTTTTTTCAAGCCGGTTGAAATACCCGGGGCTTAAAGAGATCAAAAAGATAAAGAGCTACTTATTCGTATCATTTCATCTTCTCTCGAGGTGCAGTATCAGAGTACAGTATTTAGTTAACCGTTTCTTTAAAAAGAGACATGTGATTTCAATGAAGTTGTGCGAGAAAATAGATTTGATTATACCTGTCAATAGATGGCGCTATTTGCAGTAGAACCACGTTACTACACAGACCGCATCATAATGAAAAATGACCACATCATAATAGAAACTTACCACATCATAATGAAAACAGGCAACATCCTAATGGAAAGTGACCACATCATAATTGAAAGTGACCACATCACATAATGGAAAGTGACCACATCATAATGTAAAGTTACCACACTGTAATGTAAAGCAACCACATCATAATGGAAAGTGACCACATCATAATGAAAAGCTACCACATCATAATGAAAAGTGACACTTCATAATGCAAAGCCAACATATCATAATGCAAAGTAACCACAGCATAATGAAAGTGACCACATCATAATGAAAAGTGACAACATCATAATGAAAACTGACCACATCATAATAGAAACTTACCACATCATAAACATCATAATGAAAACAGTCCACATCATAATGTAAAGTGACCACATCATAATGGAAAGTGACCAACTCATAATAGTCCATAGGCCAGGAGGTTGGTCAGTACCATCTCTGGTGGCAAATTGTAATGAGTAATTTTGAAATCTATGATACCTATCAAAATATATTCACCCTGATAGACTTCTGAGAGCGGCAGCGTATGTCCTGAATTTGGGCAAAACAGTTAAAAATTAAACAAATATCGCTGAAATAAACTGGAGATTATTTTTAAAAAAATTGTTTGATGCTTTTAAAGCATGTTCGTGATATTAAATTATTCTAAATACTTTATCTCATAGTAAACGAAAGTTTTGTAGCAATTGCTTTATTTTGCTACAAGATTTTGGTCGAAAGCTTTCGATTTTTATCAAAAAATCAGTACAAACTGAAATTGTTTTATATAAAAAAAGTAGACTGCTGTATTTAAGAAAAAAAAAATGTTTCGATATTATTAATTTGTTTCAAAGTATTTGGCTTACAATTAGTCACAAAATTAAGCGAAACACTATCATTCTGTGGAAAAATCACTGAAACCTGGATTCTTTCCGGAGGAAAAAAATCTTGCTATATAGGAGTTGATATATATGTTATGCGCAAAATGAGAATATGGACAATTCCGGATTTGCTCTGCGCAAAGTAAGTCATTTTTAAAATATGCGGCATTATAAAAATCTGCGGTTCAATTCCGGAATCGTCCGTGCGCATAGTAGGAATTTGGACAAAGTAGGAATATTTTGGTTCTAGTTGTTAATTACAATACTGACGACAAAGGCCTTCATTAATACTGAAAGAACTTATGACTCAAACCTAAAATAAAAGCAATACAGGATGTTTAATGTGCAATTATACGCGTGATGCAACGTTTGTATATCTCCTCAATTTCTATCAAATGTATATTAATATCCACTATTTATTAAGTATCAATCAAATATGCAAATGTCATTACTAGCAATACCATAAACTGGTAATTTATTCTCCAACTGTCTGTGTAAATGATTGTTTTTAGTACATTTGGCAGATGGACAGGTGTTCTGGACAATAGACATTTTGACATTAAATATATTTATATACCTTATCAGTATATTACTTGAATAAATATGATTAAAACATGCAAATGCAATTAGTAGTAGTACTCAGTGGCAAAACACCTGATGCTTTTATCGAGCAACTGGCGTGTTTGTTATTTAGCAGATGTTCAATATTTGACCTATTTTGTATAAAAAAAGTATAGACGAAGGAATATGGCATCAAACCAGGGTCCAATGTTTGTACAAGAAAATCATGTCAATCATAGGAAAATCTCTAAAATATATTATATATGGAATGCCCAATTTAACCCGTTATTAGAAATATTACTGTGTGCGTTGCGTTGATTTTTTTTAATTTTTAGCCGGATTGCTTAGCAATTCCAGGCTGATAGTTTGGCGATTTTCCATCCGTCCGTCTGTATATCTGGCTGTCCGTCCGTCCGTATGTCCTTCTACAAGTTTTGACGTTTTGGTTTATAGTTTTTAGTTAAGGTTTTCGTTTTTCCTCATTTCTCAATAACGAATTGTCGGAAAGCTTTGACACTTGGCACACATGTTCGTTTTCATTACACACTGTTATATGACAAGAACCATAACGCTGTCATGTACTTTATTTGAATTATCTCCGAACCCAAACACACACACTCTTATTACTTAGATTTTTCAGTCAAAATGGTGAATTCGCAATCCGGCGTTTGCACCACTATTGGCGTTTCACTTTCTTAGCCATAACATATCCTTATTTCAATAATATAAATCCGCGCTTTATTGTTTCAGGGCTTCAAATTGTTTTCTCAATTTAATTAAGTTCTTGTTAATCATTTACCAAACCAAACTATGATCTTTTTTTGATATTGTATCAATTTATAACAGACGAGTGAAACAAATAAGCATATGAAATTAGAAATAAACAGCTTTCAAAACACTATATTCCTTTTCAAATCCCAACACAAATTCATACTTTGTGCAAAACATTCTCAAATTGCGTAGACGCTTGGTGCATATTTAATATCGATAAACCGCTTGCGCAATTCCGGAATAGTAATGCGCAATATCCAAATCGTCGGGCATTTTAAGAATTCATGTGGAGTGCTGTGGTCTAGTGTTAGAGCGCTGGACCCATGATCGAAAAGTCGTGGGTTCGATCTCCGCCATTATCATATGTGATGTATCCCTGAGCAAGATACTGTATCTACTGGTTCTACCCAGGAAGACACCTAGAGTGACTGAAATAAGTTCAAAGAGCTTTCGTTACAAACGATGTAAAATAAATAAGTTTAAACTAACTAAGACTTCTCATGGTGTAGCCGAAATAAAATCATATTTGGAGAAAACTTGAAGCAGAATTTGGTGACTATAATCTCCCTAATAATTACGGAAAGTTTATTTTATTCCTGACAACATTTCTGTTTATGAACTTGTGAAACAGAACGACGAAATGAATAAAGAACTTCAATATTGGAAGTGTCTCAGTTCCAACAATGATTCTGAAATAGTACAAAATGTAGCGAAGTCATTTGAGCTGAGATCTCAAGGCAAATGCAATAACCTTAGCTGGTCATCTCAGAACATCTAAAATGATTTGAAATTTAGCCCAATCTAGTCAAAAAGTATGATAATGGACCTTTGGAAACGGCCGATTTTAATCTTGTTTCAATGAGCAATATCACATCAACCACTTCAGAAAGAGTTGTGTCTGATCCAATCTTTCAGTCAGGATCTTGTATATGGAGTTCCGTGTAAAGAACCACCAAGTGAGCGATTTCGTGAGCGGTTATCGAAATTAACTTGAAAACTGTTTTCAAGCATTATGAAAATGAAAACAACGGTTCGGAGTAAAGGAAAACATATCATTCTAAAAGCAGATCGAAATCTCTTTGGACACGCGGTTATTATGACTCAAAGCAGCTGAACATGCGTGAGGCCATAACATAATTCAATGAAAGAAGTTTCCAAAGCAAGTCCAGTCAAATAACGTATATAGTAGGTCAGTGGATGAAACAGCAACATTAAAGTGAACCGGATCACAACAAATTGTTTGTAACTCGTAGAGAAGAATGCTTAAACTTGATAAAGGTTAAAACCAACGGTGCTGAGGAAATGAAATCAACTAGGGAAGAAGCTGACTTCTCCATGCTTAAAACTTCCGTTGTAATCAACAGTAAAGATACTTAATATGTAATTCTTCTATATATCGCCTTTGAACGAGATATTGACAGTCCATCAATGTGTTAAGCAGAATAGAAGTAAATATAAAAGAAAAACAGGAAATGTGGGGTTTATTAGAGTTTGCTTCATTGACATTGGAAAACGACCAATTAAAACCTTTGTTTGTAAAGCATTGCCTGGAGTGCATGTATTTGGGAGTGATAATGCATTTCCTTGGAGAGGGATTGACTCTAATCAAGATGGAACCAGTATAAAAATAATTATTTCAGAAGTTAGTTAAAGATAGGACACTGACAACAGAAACTGTTGAAAAAAACGTTAGAAGAGTTCACTTGTCGAATATATGGTTCAAGGGTATGTCAGGCAACTGATGCAAACGCATGTAGGGAGGAGACATTGCATTTAGGCACCAACTATTTTGTGCAATGGGAGGAGACATTGATTCATCACAGATACAACCCTGTAAGAATTGTTTAAAGGGACACAGTCAAGGCAACCTTGAATTGCTTAAAATACATAATTATGAATTATTAGAATAGTGAAGATCACATTGTTTTTGCACATTACTAACTGTTAATTGTATTACACCAAAATTGTATTACTGCCAAAAATAATTCAACTGGAACAAGGTGAAGATATACACAACTAGGCTTGGTACTGATCATCCTTGTCAAGTTTCACTGAAATCCGGCCAAAGATTCAGCAGAACTAGTCCGGACAAAGTTTGTGTATTAAAACCTTTAAAGGCCACAACTCCGCCAAAAATCGTTCAACCGAAACACGGTGATGATATGTACAACTAGGCTTTATCAGTATTTATTAACATGCACACTAGCGTTCGTTTAGTGCAGTGTGGCGGCTGTAAAAAGTCTCCCCGTGCTACGAATCAGTAGTGTTATTTTTTACTGGTCCTTTGGGACCAACGAGCCCAGTTTAGGTGGCTTTAAAGTAGAATACCGCTTAAGCCGGTGCTAGAGGGCGTGAGAAGTGTTGCTTCTTTCATTACTTCTCATGAACAGACTCAATAAAACCGAGTCTGCTGCTTTATTCTCTGAATTGTGTTTGTTGCTCTCAAAGGATCACCTTTATCAGTATTTATTGGTACTGATCATCCCTGCAATATTTTGCTGAAATCCGCCCTGAGGTTCACGAGAACTAGTGCGGACAAATTTGTGTAGAAAACCTTTAAAGGGCCATAACTCCGGCAAAAAATATTCAATCAGAACATGGTGACGACGTGCACAACTAGGCTTGCTACTGATCATCCTTGCCAATTGTCATTGAAATCCGGCCAGGGATTCAGCAGAACTAGTCCGGACAATGTGTGTTTAGTAAAACCTTTAAAGGGCTATAACTCCGCCCAATATAATTCAACCGGAACATGGTGACGATGTGCACAACTAGGCTTGATACTGATCACTCTTGCAGAGTTTCATTGAAATCCGGCCAGGGATTCAGCATAACTAGTCCGGACAATGTTTGTGTATTAAAACCTTTAAAGGTCATAACTTCGCCAAATATCTTTCAACCGGAATCCTCCGAGCACGCTAAAGAGCCATAGGAATATATCCTTTCGATAATAAGAGCCGGGTACGGTTTCCGGATTCCTATGTATACTTTCCCTCTATCCGGGGCGGCTCTAAATAACATATACTGTGTTGATGAGCCGTTATAACAACATTCAATCCACGGAACACGGTGATGCCTATGCACAACTAGGCTTGGTACTGATCATACCTGCAAGGTTTCGCTGAAATCCGCCCTGGGGTTCAGGAGAACTAGTGCGGACAACGTCTGTGAAGTGAAACATTTAAAGGGCCTTAAATCCGTTAAAACTCATTCAACCGGAGCATGGTGACGATATACACAACTAGGCTTGATACTGATCATCCTTGCCAACTCTCATTGAAATCTGGCCAGGGGTTTAGCAGAACTAGTCCATACAAATTATGTGTATTAAAACCTTTAAAGGGCCATAACTCCAGCAAAATTCATTCAACTGGAACAAGGTGAAGATATACACAACTAGGCTTGGTACTGATCATCCCTGCAAAGTTTTGCTGAAATACGGCAAAATGAAAGCCCTATCATAACAATCTGGTAAAGTTTGGTAAAGATTAGATGAAAACGTAGGTGCTAGAGTGTTGACATCAACAAGTTTTTCAATAATTCAAGGGCCATAACTTCGGTGTTACTGGTCCAATCTGGCTGGATTTCGAAGTTGATCGAGCTTTCGTCAATATCAACCATCTGGCAAAAGTTTGGTAAAGGTAGGATTGAAAATGAAGGCGCTAGAGTGTTGCCAAGACAAACTATAGCAAGTTTCGTTAATTGAAGGACAATAAGTCCGGTGTTACTGCTCCGATCTGGCTGTTTTTCGAAATCATCAGAGCCTTCATTGATATACATAATCTAGTGAAGGTTGGTAAAGATTTGATGAAAATTTAAGGCGCTAGAGTGTTGACAAGACAAAATATAAAACTTTTCGTTAATTCAAGTGCAATAACTCCGGTGTGACTAGTTCAATATGGCTGGTTTTCAAACTTCTTGGAGCTTTTATTGTTATTAATAAGCTGGTAGAGTTTGGTAAAGATCGGATGAAAACTGGAGGCGCTAGAGTGTCGACAAGACAAAATATAGCAATTTTCGTTAATTCAAGGGCAATAACTCCGGTGTTAGTGGTTTGACCAGGCTAGTTGTCGAGCTCATACGAATTTTCATTGATATTAATAATCTGGTATAAGTTGGTAAAGATCAAATGAAAAATGGAGGCGCTAGAATGTTGACAAGAAAAAATATAGCAATTTTCGTTAATTCAAGGGCAATAACTCCGGTGTGACTGGTCCGCTCTGGCTGGTTTTCGAATTCATCGGAGCTTCATTGATATGAATAATCTAGTGAAGGTTGGTAAAGATTTGATGACAAATTAAGGCGCTAGAGTGTTGACAAGACAACATATAACACTTTTCGTTAATTCAAGGGCAATAATTCCGGTGTTTATGGTTTGATCTGGGTGGTTTTCGAGCTCATTCGAACTTTCATTGATATCAATAATCTGGTAAAAGTTGGTAAAGATCAAATGAAAAATGGAGGGTCTAGAATGTTGACAATACAAAATATAGCAATTTTCCTTAATTCAAGAGCAATAACTCCGGTGTGACTGGTCCGCTCTGGCTGGTTTTCAAATTCATCGGAGCTTCATTGATATGAATAATCTAGTGAAGGTTGGTAAATATTTGTAGAAAAATTAGGGTGCTAGAGTGTTGACAAGACAAAATATAACAATTTTCGTTAATTCAAGGGCAATAACTCCGGTGTTAGTGGTTCGATCTGGCTGGTTTTTGAGCTCATTTGAACTTTCATTGATATTAATAATCTGGTAAAAGTTGATAAAAAATGGAGGCGCTAGAATGTTGACAAGACAAAATATAGCAATTTTCGTTAATTGCAGGGTAATAACTCCGGTGTGACTGGTTCGCTCTGGCTGGTTTTTCGAATACATCGGAGCTTCATTGATATGAATAATCTAGTGAAGGTTCGTAAAGATTTGATGAAATATTAAGGCGCTAGAGTGTTGACAAGACAAAATATAACAATTTTCGTTAATTCAAGGGCAATAACTCCGGTATTAGTTGCTCGATCTGGCTGGTTTTCAAACTCGTCCGAACTTTCATTGATATTAATAATCTGGTAAAGATTGGTAAAGATTGGATGAAAAATGAAGGTGCTAGAGTGTTGACATCAAAAGGTTGACGGACGACGGACAAAAGACCATGGCATAAGCTCTATACTGGCCAGCTAAAAAAATAAAATAAACAAGAGCATCAAGAATTGCAGGGCAATCCATAGTCCCCCACCGGCCCAGACAAACATTTTCCAGACATTTTCTATGATGGAGGTCAAATATCAAGGTCAAGGTCACAATGACCTTATTTTGGTACGCGACACACTGTTATCCCAATATGTTTCACATACCAAGTTTGACGTCTCTAAGTGTTATAGTATTGAAAATACGGTCCGGATAAGCATTTTCTATGACAGAGGTCACAGGGCAAGGTCACAATGACCTTATTTTGGTACGCGACACACCGCTATCCCAAGAAGTATTCACGTACCAAGTTTGGTATCTCTAAGTGTTATAGTATTAAAAATACGGTCCGGACAAGCATTTTCTATGATAGAGGTCACAGGTCAAGGTCACAGTGACCTTATTTTGGTACGCGACACACCGCTATCCTAAGAAGTATTCACATACTTAGTTTGGTATCTCTAAGTGTTGTAGTATTGAAAATAGGTCCGGACAAATATTTTCTATGACAGAGGTCACAGGTCAAGGTCACAGTGATCTTATTTTGGAACTCTACACACCGCTATCCTAAGCTGTATTTACATCCCAAGTCTGGTATCTCTAAGTGTTATAATATTGAAATTACGGTCCGGACAAGCATTTTCTATGACAGAGGTCACAGGTCTAGGTCAAGGTCACAATGACCTTATTTTGATACGCAACACACCGCTATCCCAAGATGTATTCACATACCAAGTTTGGTATCTATTAAGTGTTATAGTTTTGAAACGGTCCGGACAAGCATTTTCTATGACAGAGGTCACTGGTCAAGGTCACAATGACCTTATTTTGGTACGCGACACACCGCTATCCCAAGATGTATTCACATACCAAGTTTGGTATCTCTAAGTGTTATAGTATTGAAAATACGGTCCGGACAAGCATTGTCTATGCATTTTCTATGGAAGAGGTCACAGATCAAGGTCAAGGTCACAATTACCTCATTTTTGTTCGCGACTCACCGCACAGGTCAAGGTCAAGGTCGCAGTGACACAATTTTGGTACACGAACCATTATCCTAAGATGTACCCGCATACCAAGTTTGATATCTTAAAGTCTTACAGTATTGAAAATATGGCCCAAAGAAGCATTTTCGGAACATTTTCTATGACAGAAGTCACAGGTCAAGGTCAATGTCACTGTGACCTTATTTTGGTATGTGACACATCGCTATCCCAAGACGTATTCAAATATCAAGTTTGGTATCTCTAAGTGTTATAGTATTGAAAATACGGTCCCGACAAGCATTTTCTATGACAGAGGTCACAGGTCAAGGTCAAGGCCACAGTGACCTTTTTTGGTACGCGACACACCGCTCGCTATCCCAAAATGTATCCACATACCAAGTTTGGTATCTCAAAGTCTTATAGTATTGAAAATATGGCCCAGACAAGCATTTCGGACTGGCGGACGGACGGTCAGAGAAGGCTCGAATTAGGGCCCTGAAACCACCCCTCGGATTCACTAGTACTGGTATTAATAAACAGTGTTATAATTAATGTTATCAGTAAATAAAGGAATGCCAGCCCCTCCACCGATCCATCCTTGTATGCTGTACTTTTCACATTTCTTGGGGAAGGGGTCCCGACAACACTGCGTGGAAGCTCCCCTCCCACTCCCCTCACCCCCGCGCAATATTTGTACTTGTATTCTGCGGGGAAGGCCACCCCTGGATACGTACTTGTATACGACAGACAGACGGACATCGGACAACAGACCTACTGGCCAGTAGAGCTAAAAGCCTCGCAACCTGGATCTGTCCTTGTATTCTGCAAGAGTCCGATCTGCTAATGTTGGTATTGATGTTTAACATGTTTATTTATGTTATAACTTAGTAAATGAACAAACGAACGAACACACGGACAGATACATTGATGAAAAAAACATTGATATTACCCCTGGATTCGCTAGTACTGGTATCAATAAACAATGTTATAATGCATGTTATCAGTAAATAAAGGAAGGGCAGCCCCTCCTCCGATCCATCCGTGTATGCTGTACTTTTCACATTTCTTGTGGAAGGGGTCCTGACAACACCTGTGAATCCGCTAGTGCTGTTATAAACAAACACCAGCCCCCAACCCCATGGATATGTCCTTGAATACTGCGTGGAAGCCGATCTACTAATGTATATTGATAAACCTGTTTATTTATGTTATAACTTAGTGAATGAAAGAAAGAACGAACGAAAGAACGGACAGATACATTGATGGGAAAAGCAGTCACTGTGGCGGGGCGGAGTTACGTTTAGTAGAAGAGGCGGAGACCTGCCTCGGGAGTTTCCGTATATCGATGTTTGACGTTTAGCGATCACCTGCAATATATCAGATCAATAGGTTGTAGTTTCCGAGAACATCCGTTTTTAAGATTTTCTTGTATAACTCTATGTGACATTATTTTACAACTCTGAAATGTAATGATCATTCATGTAAAGTTTGGTAAAAACCTGGCCAAGCTGTTTATAAGATGCCTTTGGCTCAGGCGAGCTATAAACAACCGAGGCTGTTGAGGTTCTGTTTAATAAGATTTAAACACTCTGAGATAATGGCATATTATATAGAATATTTTGAACATTCATATGCCATTGCATGCCTTCAAGCCCACTAATAGTCACTATCCATTGTCATATGCCATTGCATGCCTTCAAGCCCACTAATTGTCACTATCTATTGAATATTGAAATGCACAAATGGACAGTATTAATTTCTTTATTTACACCGTCTGGTTTGTTAGAGAATATAATGTGACGGGATTTCTTTATTTGCACTGTCTGGTTTGTTAGGCAATAGACTCAGTCTACTTTGCTATGAATGATACTATGGTTAGAGCGAGGCTGGCTAAATCTAAAACCGGTTTGAAGCTCATGGCGACATTTGTACCACTGGGCATACCACGGACTGATCATTGTTGGCATCTGTTTTATGTGTTAAGTCTTTCATATTTGACATCCACTTTTCAGTATTTATTATCATATCCATCCAACAAGTCGCTTAAAGTAACATTAAGTGAGTATCTTGCAGAAAGTAACTGTATCAAGAATTCATCTCAAAGCAAATAATACATGTACAAACATTATGTTTAGGTCGAGACAAAGGATAAGAATAAATGCAAGTGCTAGTTTAGCGTAAATTGCACGTATTGTCAATCACCGTTTACTATTCATACGTATCACATAAGGTTAAAACAGTATTTTAAAAGAGAAATTGAAAATGCATTTTACTTTGCGAAATATCAGTAAAGGAATTGCAGTAGATGTTGGGTTCCTCTAGACACTAAATGCTGCGGTAACATGTATTCGTATAACAGGTGTGTTTTGTTGGTAAATGGACATTAATCACATTTATGTTCGTAATTAGTTGATAAACTAGTACTTTATTACATGCCATTAAACATTTAAATGTCATTATAATACAAGGTCGTTATGAATCATTTTGCGTTTTTTATTACTTTTGGAAAACAGATGTCCTGAACAATTAAATAGTATCACTTATCAGTATATTAAAAAAAGAATATGATAATGGACCTTCGGAAACTTCATCAAATATCATTAAAATATGCCACTCGAAGTGATATGAGACTGTGTGTCATCCTCAGTCTATGAAACTAACCTTTTGGCGTGCACGTATGGATTTGTTAGAATGTTTTCTTGGGAGAGGCTAGTTAACAGCCATACGGAATACATGTTATACACATTGTCGCATTGCGCAATCGAACACACAATATACAGCAAATGGGAGCAATTACGATTAATTCTAGACTCGATAACTGTTTTGATCCATGATCATATCGTGAACACACCTTGTAGAATGTAATACAGATAGAAGTATTGTTATACTATTGTGGAATGTCGACAGTGGTTAAAGAAAGAATAATTCAGAAAACGTTTTTCTCTGATAATTTCACGTATTGTTTTATTGTTATCCTTGGCACAAGTGGCCCAAACCTCCAACAAGAGAAGCATCTCTCGTAACATAACATTTTGTCTAGTAAGGCCAAATGAATACAATGCGAGTTTCCGTGACTCATATCGAGAGAGATATAACAGCCCCACGTCCTAAAATTAAAATGTTGTGCAATTTTATCATGAGTCACAGAAACTCACATCGCCATAAAGAGTCCACTAGACAAATTACAATGATTGTTATTTTTTTGAGAATTACAAGTTCCCTACACTTTACCCTAACGGTATTACACACAATAAATTTAAATGAGCTCTGTTAGTTCTAAACCAATATGTGGCAAGTTACTATAAATCCCGTCAGTAAGAACTATAAAGAAATATAACAAGAAAAGCTATAATACATGTATTATAGCATGGGGAGTACGAACATATTTGAAAGGCAGTGAAAGGATGATATGATTAGCATGACATATTAGCAAGAATTAGACCGATCGATTATCAGTCAAGTGAGACATGTCCAAACTTGGGGAGGGGACACAATCTGTGTTTGCCGACTTCAGTACTTTATAAATAAAACAATGAAGTTATATAATAAGTGTATTCAAAGCCTTATAGTTACATTGTCTTTTGTCTTTTGGTTTTGTCTGATTTCAAAATGCCAGTTCGAATGAATGTATTATATACAGTAACAAACATTTCCATATTTCACGATAAGGGTAACACTACGTATAGCCGCTTCACTTTCATGGAAGCGCAAATAAATATTATGGAATGATTTTTTAACAATAGTATAACTGTGTAATGAACAATGTTATATGTATTTATTCTAAAGTTGTGATTATCCCAGAATTAACAAGGATAAAGATGTAAGTTTGTACAGCTCAGTAAGTGTGCCAGGTACCCTGCCAGGACTTGAACCTGGATCTCTCTTCTCGAAAGAAAAGCATGCTTCCTTACACTACAGAGATGTTCCCAACAGCACAGAGCGTACAAAAAAAATAATCAGCCGACTTAAATTTAGATTAAACATATTTTACTTCAAATTATGTATATTTACATAATCCATTCTAGGCACTAATCTTAACTCTTACAGTATGTCCTTTGTATGTGCCAGATGAAGCTGCAGGTTATGCTTATAAATTAATTCCAACACTTCATTAAAAAGAAACCCAGTGAAAACAAATAAATTCAGCGAAGTACCAAGTCCACTATATGTGAAATCACACATCGTAAAATAATGGATACTCCTCAATCCTGCCAAATTTCATAAGACATAATGTTTTTATTTAAATTAACAGCATCCTAGAACTTTGACCAACCGACCTGAATAACAATCCAGTGCTTCCTTTCAATGAGTTTCACATTTTGATGAAGTTTTGATAAACTCCATTTAGGCTGTTGTGAGTGCCACCTTGTGAAATGCATCTGGCAAAGAGAAGGAAGGCTTGTATTATTGTTTATATCTCTGAAAACGGACAACACCAAGAGGTCAATGACCCTGAAGCTCTATTATTAGGAGTTGATAGATTAGCGTTCATGTGAATTTTTATGAAAATCTGTCAAGTAGTTTCAGAGGAGTAGTCGCTACAAATGTTTACTACATAACTCTACGTAAACAAAGATGGTCGCTGGCTGCCATGTTTAATATCGAATCAAAATAATTTTCAACAAGGACCAACATCATGTCATGCTGGTCATTTTAGAAAAAGTTCCATATCTGATTAAATATCAGTTATAGTTTTTAAGAAGTAGTCGTTACAGATTTATTTATGTTTTAAATTATTTTTAGCCACGGCGACCATCTTGAAATTCCGGCTAATCTGAAATTTTGGTAGGATCGACTAGACATCAAGAGCAACATATTTAGCCAGGGCGACCATCTTGAAACAGCGGCCGACCTGAAATTATGCTAGGATCAACTTGACATCAAGTGCAACATTCCTGTGAAGTTTCATGAAAATCCGTCAAGTAGTTTCAGAGTAGTCGCTACAAGTTTTTATTATGTTACTCCATGTAAACAAAGATGGCTGTTGGTGGCCATGTTTGATGTCGAATCAAAATAATTTTCGACAAGGATCAACATCATGTCATGATGATCAATTTAGAAAAGTGCCATATCAATATCAGTTTTAGTTTTCAAGAAGTAGTCGCTCCAAATGTTTTTTTTAAATCTATTTTTATTCGTGGTGGCCATCTTGAACTTCCAGCCGACCTAAAATGTTGCTAGGATCAACTAGACATCAAGAGCAACATTCTTGTGAAGGTTCATGAAAATCCGTCCAGTAGTTTCAGGAGTAGTCGCTACAGGTTTTTACTATATAACTATGTAAACAAAGGTGGACGCTGGGTGCCATGTCGACAAGAACCAAAAACATGTCATATGTTGATTATTTTAGAAAAAGGCCCATATCAATATCACTTATGGTTTTCAAGAAGTAGTCGCTATAAACATTTTTTTAAATCTATTTTTAGCTTTGGTGGCCATCTTGGATGTTACATCAATGTGAATTTTTGCTAGGATAAACTAGTCATCATGGGCTACATTCCTGTAAAGTTTCATGAAAATCCATCCAGTAGTTTCAGAATAGTAGTCGCTACAATACAGTTAAGGGCGGACACCGCACCACAGTAAGACTCTGCTGATCTTCGATCAGTAGAGCTAAAAACAAACAAAAACTTGTGATTTAACGTTTTAAAATCAAATACGGATCTGTTTCACAATTTACTAGAACATGTAAACGCAAGAGTTAGCAAGCTTGTATACCTTTTTAAAAGAGCATACATTTTAAATCAGTTTAATGCAAAAGTGACGGTAACATATTATACAAAAAGTCAATGATCTTTAGTTCATTATCAGTCGGGTTTACATTGCGGTATTGATTCATACTAAATATTGCTCATTCGTCCCCAACGTCGTTCGTAAATAGCAAATAAAATTGAAAACCAGTCTGTTCTGAAACCGAGAGTTGTTTTCGGCGATGCATATGTATAAACAAAACAGGAAGTCAATGACCTTGAAGCTCTACTGATAGATTTTTGATAACTAGGTCAACATTCCTGTGAAGTTTCATGAAAATCCATCAAGTAGTTTCATAGGAGTAGTCGCTACAAGTTTTCATTATATAACTCTTTGTAAACAAAGATGGCCGCTGGCGGCCATGTTTAATGTCAAATCAAAATAATTTTTGACAAGGATCCACAGCATGTCATACCGATCATTTCAGAAAATGTCCCATATCAATATCACTCATAGTTTTCAAGAAGAAGTCGCTACAATCTTGTTTTTTGAAAATCTACTTTTAGCCGTGGCGGCCATCTTGTATTTCCAGCCGACCTGAAGTTTTGTTAGGATCAATTAGACATCAAGAGCAACATTCGTGTGAAGTTTCATGAAAATCCATCAAGTAGTTTCAGAGGAGAAGTCGCTACAAGTTTTCATTATATAACTCTATGTAAACAAAGATGATCGCTGGCAGCCATGTTTAACGTCGAATCAAAATAATTTTCGACAAGGATCAACATCATGTCATACTGATCATTTTAGGAAAAGACGCATATCAATATCACTTATAGTTTTCAAGAAGTAGGCGCTACAAACTTGTTTCTTGAAAATCTATTTTTAGCCGTGGCAGCCATCTTGAATTTTCGGTCGACCTGAAATTTTCCTAGGATCAACTAGACATTAAGAGCAACATTCCTTTGAAGATTCATGAAAATCCGCAAAGTAGTTTCAGAGGAGTAGTCGCTACAAACTTTTACTATACAAACTCTAAGTAAACAAAGATGGCCACTGGCGCCCATGTTTAATTTCGAATCAAAATAATTTTCGACAAGGATCAACATCATGTCATGCTGATCATTTTAGAAAAAGTCCCATATCAATATCACTTAAAGTTTTCAAGAAGGAAGTAGTCACTACAAATTTATTTATTTAAAATCTATTTTTAGCCGTGGCGGCCATCTTGAATTTCCGGCCAGCCTGAAATTTTTCTAGGATCAACTAGACATCAAGTGCAACATTCCTGTGAAGTTTCATAAAAATCCGCCAAGTAGTTTCAGAGGAGTAGTCGCTACAAGTTTTTACTATATAACTCTATGTAAACAAAGATGGCCACAGGCAGCCATGTTTAACGTCGAATCAAAACGATTTTTGACAAGGACCAACATCATGACATGCTGATCATTTTAGAAAAAGTCCCATATCAATATCACTTATAGTTTTCAAGAAGTGGTCGCTAGAAACTCGTATTTTAAAAATCTATTTTAGCTTTGGTGGCCATCTTGGATTTCACATCTACATGAATTTTTGCTAGGATCAACTAGACTTCATGGGCAACATTTCTGTAAAGTTTCATGAATATTCATCCCGTAGTTTTAGAGGAGTAGTCGCTACAAATAAAAGTTTACGGACAGACAGACGACGGACACCGCACCACGGCATAAGCTCTGCTGATCCCTGATCAGTCGAGCTAATAAAAACCGACTTTTAATTTAGTATACAAGCTGTCGTTAATTTTTGTGTCTGATTTCATTCTGGCATTTTCGTCTTGTTTTTAACATGCCCGCTTGTAAAATTTACATGCCCGACATGAGTTTTACTAACTGCGGGCTCCAAAAACCCCAAAGAATGCATAATCCAATACACCAAAATAAACTTAGAACTACTCAAACCTGTAAACATCAAACATGTGCTTCATAATTATTATAAATGTCATCCATGCCTAACAGCACCTTTTAAAGATAACCCTGAAATAGCCCGTTTAACAGCTTTTTTGCATTTTTTTTGCTTTCGGTCTGTTTTTTTTCCATAGCATGAAAAAGGTCTGAAATGTGCGATCAGAAGTCATTTCCACTGTAAAAGGTTGCCTCCTTTAACTCAATTTATATAAAGCCGCTATATTATGCGATTTTTTTTATTTTAACGCGGCGAGACATAATGACGTCGTGTAGTTTCAGAGGAGTAGTCGCTACAAGTTTTTACTATATAACTCTATGTAAACAAAGATGGCCAAAGGCAGCCATGTTTAACGTCGAATCAAAACGATTTTTGATAAGGACCAACATCATGACATGCTGATCATTTTAGAAAAAGTCCCATATCAATATCACTTATAGTTTTCAAGAAGTGGTCGCTACAAACTCGTATTTTAAAAATCTATTTTTAGCTTTGGTGGCCATCTTGGATTTCACATCAACATGAATTTTTGCTAGGATCAACTAGACTTCATGGGCAACATTTCTGTAAAGTTTCATGAATATTCATCTTGTAGTTTCAGAGTAGTCGCTACAAATAAAAGTTTACGGACAGACGGACAGACAGACGACGGACACCGCACCACGGCATAAGCTCTGCTGATCTCTGATCAGTCGAGCTAATAAAAACCGACTTTTAATTTAGTATACAAGCTGTCGTTAATTTTTGTGTCTGATTTCATTCTGGCATTTTCGTCTTGTTTTTAACATGCCCGCTTGTAAAATTTACATGCCCGACATGATTTTTACTAACTGCGGGCTCCAAAAACCCCAAAGAATGCATAATCCAATACACCAAAATAAACTTAGAACTACTCAACCTGTAAACATCAAACATGTGCTTCATATTTATTATAAATGTCATCCATGCCTAACAGCACCTTTTTAAGATAACCCTGAAATAGCCTGTTTAACAGCTTTTTTGCATTTTTTTGCTTTCGGTCTGTTTTTTTTCCATAGCATGAAAAAGGTCTGAAATGTGCAATCAGAAGTCATTTCCACTCTAAAAGGTTACCTCCTTTAACTCAATTTATATAAAGCCGCTATATTATGCAATTTTTTTATTTTAACGCGACGAGACATAATGACGTCATGTGACATGACGTCACGCCACATGCTATTCTATATTTAAGGTCATCTTACTATGACATCGAAATACCATAGCAACCAGTACTTAAACGGGACATTAGCGATAGCAAACTGTCAATATAATGAAACAGTGCTAAGGCAAACCCAAGTATTACATCAATGGTTAGTTTTTAAATGGCATAAAGCCCAACTCAAACTTAGGAAATCCTACTAAAATTGCATATACCGACCGCAAGACACATGGGATCTTGAGATATCACAAGTTAGATATCTCACGATAAGTTGCGATACATCTTGAAAAATTGTAAAATATATCTCAATTTATTTTGAGATATCAATGACTCAAGACTTATTGAGATATCTGAAGATAATTATCTCAAAACAACTTAAGATGTCTCAAGACAGTTATCTGAAGATAAATTGAGATATACATTGAGATTTATGGGGATTAATTGAGATATCTCAATACAAATATCTCGATGTAAATTAAGCTATCTCATGATAAAATGTGATATCTCAACATGGAGTATCAAGATAAATTAGACATATATTGAGATATCTCAAGATACGGTGCATCGGGGAGTATAACAATATACATATTTTACTGAGTTGTTCATAATCTGGGTTTCGTAGCAATGCGTGTTTGCCTTATCGACAAATTACATTCTAACCGATGCAGGGGTGTAAACATTTGGAAAAATCAACTCGCGCTGCTGGACTAGTGGAACCAAAAAGCTACTCGCCCTTACCAATTTACCACTCGCCCTGCAGCATATAACCTGAACATTATTTTCACCACTATAGTAAGCTACAATAAGTACATTTGTGTACTCACAGACACTGTAGTAGCTGACAGGCAGTATGTGGATATTTTATTGTTATTCATATAAAGAAAGTGCCATATTATCTAACAACACATTTAATATTTGGGTCTGCAACCTGTACTCGTACACTGTCATTAAGATGTATTCCCTGCCACGCAAACATTCGTCAGGGAGTGGGCAAAAGAAATAAGCGCGGAAAATTAACTTCTACAACAACAACAAACAAGAGGTCAATGACTTGAAGCTCTACTGATTGATTTTGATTTCAGGAAGTAGTCGCTACAAACTCGTTTTTTGAAAATTTATTTTTAGCCATGGCCGCTGACAGCCATGTTTAACATCGAATCAAAACGATTTTTGACAAGGACCAACATCATGTCATGCTGATCATTTTCGAAAAAGTCCCATATCAATATCACTTATAGTTTTCAAGAAGTAGTCGCTACAAACTTGTATTTTGAAAATCTATTTTTAGCCATGGTGGCCATATTGAATTTTTGGCCGACCTAAAATTTGGCTCGGATCAATTAGACATCAAGAGCAACATTCCTGTGAAGTTTCATGAAAATCCGTCAAGTAGTTTCAGAGCAGTAGTCGCTACAAGTTTTCATTATATAACTCTATGTAAACAAAGATGGCCACTGGCAGCCATGTTTAACGTTTAACCAAAATAATGTTCGACTCGGATAACCATTATGTCATGCTGATCATTTTAGAAAAAGTCCCATATCAATATCACTTTTAGTTTTCAAGAAGTAGTCGCTACAAACTTATATTTTAAAAATCTATTTTTAGCTGTGGCGGCCATCTTGAATTTCTAGCTGATCTGAAATTTTGCTAGGATCAATTAGACATTAAGAGCAACATTCCTGTAAAGTTTCAGGAAAATCCGCCAAGTAGTTTCAGAGAAGTTGTCGCTACAAGTTTTTACTATATAACTCTATGTAATCCAAAGATGGCCGCTGATCATTTTAGAAAAAGTCCCATATCAATATCACTTATAGTTTTCAAGAAGTAGTCGCTACAAACTTGTATTTTGAAAATTTATTTGAAGCCGTTGCGGCCATCTTGAATTTCCGGCCGACCTGAGTTTTTGCTAGGATCAATGAGACATCAAGAGCAACATTCCTGTGAAGTTTCATGAAAATCCGACAAGTAGTTTCAGAGGAGTAGTCGCTACAAGTTTTCATAATATAACCCTTATGTAAACAAAGATGGACGCTGGCAGCCATGTTTAACGTGGAATCAATACGATTTTCGACAAGGACCAACATCATGTCATACTGATCATTTTAGAAAAAGTCCCATATCAATATCACTTAGAGTTTTCAAGAAGTAGACTTCATGGGCAACATTTCTGTAAAGTTTCATAAAAATCCATTCAGTAGTTTCAGAGGAGTAGTCGCTACAAAAAATGTTTACGGACGGACAGACAGACGGACGCCGCACCACGACATAAGCTCTGCTGATCTCTTCAGTATTTTGTCTCCGTTGGACCAATAATAGACGCCATAACTAATTATTAGCGGTTGGGAACTACGCTTGTTGTTCAGCCATACCCTTTCAGATTATCCGACACCGCTTGCAGGGTCGCGGACGCAGACTTTCCGAACAGCGACCTCATGTATGTTCGTTCACCCGCCATTTACGGTGTCGATATAAAAAAAAACACAGTCTGACTGGTTAGCGATATATTGTATCACACTCCAATTGATTTTAGCGTGAATTGAATCTCTGAACCCATGCAGTTTCGATGTTTGTGTCAGACATGAATAATAGGTAACTTATAGAGAAAGTGTTTACAATCAATACTCATGTCACCGACTACATCAGAGGTCTCGCAATTAGGCGAAGTCGCTTTAAACTTCGCTCTAATTTGACCGACTTCGTTTTTTATCAATGTTGGGAGAAATCTGAGTCGTCGGCAATAAGCAAAACTGCGAACTTCTGTGTGTTTTATTGACGACTTATTATTTTGTCAGCAAGTTTCATCTAAAAATCTATTTCTAACCGTGGCCGCCGTTTTTATTTTCAGTCTGACCTGAAATTTTGCTAAAAACACCTACACATCTTCAGCAACATTTCTGTGAAGCTTCATGACAATCTGTCAAGTTCTTTCACAGGAGTGGTCTTACAATTTTTAACTAGTTAACTGTGTAAACAGACATGGCTGCTCCCAGTCATGTTTCATCAAAATGATTTCTGACAATGACCAACATCATGTGATGTACATCATGTTACAGTAAGTCCCATATCAATATCAGTTATACTTTTTAGGAAGTTGTCGCTACAAATTTGTTTTGTTTTAAGCTTACTTTTAACAGTGCCGGCCGTCTTGAATTTTTTGCCCGACCTGAAGATTTGCCAGGTTCAACTGGGCTGCAAGAGCAACATCCCTCTGCAGTGTCATGAAGGTCCACCAAGTAGTTTCAGAGTAGGCGCAATTGTTTTTTATACAAGTGCTTATTATATCACTCCATGTCTGGCGGGCATGTTTGATGTGGAATCAAATTAGTTTTCGACATGGCTCAACATCACGTCATGGTGATCAGGGGTCTGGAAATATTTTGAAAATCCACTTGCCCAGGGCAAGTAGATTTTCAAATTCCACTTGCCCTGCCCAAAATGTCACTTGCCCCAATTTCAAAAGTCACTTTCCCCATAATTAAGCTACGTCGAGACCGCACGCTAGGTTAAACCCTTTTCTGTTTTTTTTTGTCATAATTTTTTACATAATTTCATTGTAAATTTAATGACTTAAATTATGAAGGTTCAGAGCTATAGGTTGTTACCGTTATGCACATATCAGTGTTTTCCTCCACCGGTGGGAGTGGGGTGTCAGTGGGGATACCCCGAGGATATAACATCACTGATGAACCTGGTACCAAATTGGTAGACTCTAATGCCTATGGAATTAAGATGTACAAGATGCTTGCTCCTAGTGCAGCAATTACAAAATGGCAGGCAGATAACAAAGTAAAGATGCATTAGGTTGAACACATTTTTTTTCTACTTTTACTTTTGTTATAGACTACACCAGTTAAAAAGAATGATGCATTAGGTCAAACAGAACTTTTTTCCTACTTTCACTTTCGTTATATAATTCATGTAGATAAATATTATGTGTTGGAAATTATTAGCATGTTTATGCCTAAATCTGACTGGTACTGTAGTTGTTTTTCTGTTAATATCTTTTGAGATGCCAAATTGAAATTCTGCTTGAACTAAAACTAACATGCAAATTTTTTTTTCAAGATGGCTGTGACAAAGTGTGTGACAGAGTGATCCTAACTTATGCGCATGCGCAAACAATAACAACCATAAAAACAATAACAAACTCTTGCCCCACATAGGCCAACTTTTTCTCACTCAACATAATCTTATAAATCCATATAGACACTCCACAAACATCCCTATCAAATAAGCCCCGCAATGGTATGTGACAAGTTCTCAACACTGCCCACAACTATTGCCACACATTCATGAACTTGTGGACAGCCCCGTGAAGCATGAGCTACTTCTCCAACACAACAATAATATGCCATATTACCTACCAAAACTTATCTACGGTACTTACCTTTCGCCCAAAAATATTCTCGCCCACGATTTTGCAATGATTACAATGGCTTGAAATGTCCAATGTAACGTATAACGTCGACCTACTGTACACCAGGATCCGTCGCAAAATGGCGTTCGTTAAAGCGTAATACATATAGCCTGCTGCGCAAGTGCGTCGGAAATAAACCGGAACTCAACAGTCAATTTATATTTACCAAAAACATACAGACGTTAAAGGAGCTACTTATGTAATAGCCAACTATTACGTCTCGTTCATGTATCTACGTCCATTAGTGATTTTCCGTACTAGAACAGATCGGACAGGGAAAGTAGCATTCAAGGAGGACAGTCAACCACAAAACACAGAAACAAACACGCAAACAGACAAACAAGAAGGCAAAAGTAATAAAAAATGCAAACGACATCACAAACACAAAAGGGTTGACAATAGGGCTACCGCCTTGGAACGGTCAGTGGCAAAGTAGGCCACTGGGGGATTAAACCGGTTCTAGGGTGCACCAAACCTCACACTTAACCTACTGTCATCCCATTCAAACAGGACAGTGTAAATAAAGAAATCCCCGTCATGATCTAATCTCTAACCAACAAGCATCAACAGGCAATATAAGTAAAACACAAATATGCTCGTGTAAATAAAATACAAAAAAACAAAAGCCTAGAAAGCCACAATAAAGGTACTCAATGACTTGTTAGAAGCCAGAGCAACAAGAGAATAAACCATTAAGGGCACGACAAGAAAAATCATAGACAAACATCAAACGCCACCGTCCCAGTGGGCTTTAGATAGGCGTCATCATAGGGTCCACATCCTGTCCGGTCATCGTACAATTAAAGAGGAAAGCATAGTGGTGAACTGTAAAAGGGTCCACCACCAAGCAGTCAAAATAACACACACACACACACACACTCGCAATATGTATATGTGCCATCAGATAAAAATAAGGTATACATCATATATATACATGACTATACTTAACAAAGAAAATAAGTAAACTCTCATATTGGAAATAAAATATTCAGAAGCATCATATAAGTAAATGAATGAGTATACCACTGTTAACATCGACACCTCGAGTGATGCAACAAATGGTTGCAACCAGTATCCTCGTAACACCATAAACTCTTGACTTCATGCAAAACAATAAGAATTTCAGTGTAGCAAAATGAACAGACAAACATTTGATTCTAATCATAAGACAGTTTGACAGATGGTATATAAACAATATATAAATCACTGTGTCCTACTGTCGTCATTGCTTGCACTGTTAGTCAATAGGGTAACTATTCCGAAATGATTATCATTATCAGGAAAACTAAACTACGGAGTGTATTTTACATGTATATGAAATTCAACACAAACAACTAGAAAATATATGAAATGGCATAAGCATATGAATAGAAATCTCAGTAACAATCGCAGTTATGGATTTATGCGTGTTCATAATTTATGGGGCAGTGGATCTCGGTTTTATGACTGGTCAGATAAAAAACATCTTAAAAGTATTTCGATATTTGATTATCGCGACCCCTGTACCACTGAGCCGTCATGCTAGTAAATACATTACGCTGTAACACATATTTGAACCCGTACATGTACAACACAAAACAACTATTTAGATTCCATCTGTAAATATAAGGGGAGGAACTTGGAATTACTTCCCAGTATCTCTGAGTAAGGATTATTTCCCTTTAACTACAACACAAAGTTCAGTCCTGAACATGTAGAATAATAATAATTTGTGTTTAATTTCAACTTACAAGCAGAACAGTAATATTTTAAGAAAACATCTTACACAACATAAGTATATGGATATAGTTAGAGAGGTCTATATTGACACTGAATTAATATATATCCATTATTAAACACATTGCGCTTTTTATGTAGAGCCCCTCCAAAAATGTGAGACAATGGTATCTTCTCTGCAACACTTTGGAGTTGTAAATTGTTAATAGACAAGAGTATATTGGATATGAGATTATACACTATTCAATAAGAGATAAACGCCTAATGTTAGCACACATAAAGGTTTAATTTACCAAACTAATACATGCTAATGAATGTAATACCACATACGAAATCAGCATATGACATAATTACTTGATTTCATCTCAACTGAACAAAACAATTGCATACATTGTTGTATCTATGTATACCTTGACTAGAGTTAAAATACAAACAATATAGTAATACAGAACATGCATACAAATTGGTTTGGCACATGTATACATAAAATGTAATTCATATATGACTGGCACCGTGTAGGTACAAACAGACATTATACCTAACTAGTGTAATAGTTCAACTCAATTCTGACACAATGTTAGACCACAGGAGGCGGTCTATAGCCTATTTGTTTATGTGGTTTCGCGTTCAAATGCGAAACTGGGACCCATAATGCATTTTGGGCGGATGAGACTGACAGTTGTTCAAGACCATTTGGATCAACATGGTCGGAGTATCTACGCGGTTTCTGTATAACACGCTTCGGACGTGCAGTAGGAATATTGGTAGGAATAATTTGATTATGATTGGACGCTTCGCCTTCGTTAGAAGCAAACTGGTCAGGAACAGTTTGAGAAGCTGTCGATGCTAATGTGGTTTTGGTAGCCTTACTAATAACAGTAAAGTAGTTGGATGGTTTTGGTTGACGAATATGTGCTCGTTTAAGTCGATCAACATGAATAGATTTGGAAGTAACTTCTTGCTAGATGGATCCATCAAAACACAAGTATGTGAGCTTGGCACATTATGCACGACATATGGACCAGTGTATTGATGCTTTAACTTTTTGGCTGCACTAGTTTTTTCATGTAAAAATACTCATGTAAACCTAATCACCTGCCGATAAAGTCAATGGAGTCTTTACATTTGCACTTACAATCATGTCTGCCTTGAGACTTTGCCAGGTGTAGTTTCACATCATCTCTTATGGTTGTAAGAAGAGCTTGTTTTTGTTGTAAATAGGTATGGTAGATTTTTGGAATAGACTTCAGATCCGGTACATGTGGTGACAGACGAAACTTGTGCAAACTTGTGCATAAAATATTTCAAACGGGGAGTATTCCATACTGGCTTTAACTCAATTGTTCATAGAAAACACTACCACAGGAATATGTCCCAATTGTTGCAATGTGTGTTCATATATGGTGTTAGGTTCGATGGGTACGCTCATATGCGAGACAGTGATAGCATCCTTATTGGCAAGGGACTTTGAAACTTCGAAAACATATCATTAGCTGTGAACAGGTATGTATTTCCTCTTGTTGAGCAGGGTAATGGATCATACAGATCAACCACTGACCGTTCCAATGCGGTAACCCTATTATCAATCCTTTTGTGTTATGTTTGGGATGTCATGGCATGTTTGCGTTGTTGTTTTTGTGTGTTGTGGTTGACTGTCCTCCTTGAATGCTACTTTCCCTGTCCGATCTTTTTATATTTCTTGCCATACTGAAAAAGGCTCTTTAGGAGTTTGATATGATGTTATGGCACTTTTAGTATGTATGTTGGTAATTTTTCTGCTCTGACATGCGTGACAAGATCGCACGAAATCACTAACAATCTGAGTCAGGTGTTCAAAATAGTAATGTTCCTTGACTCTATCAATAGTGTCTTGTATTCCACCATGACCACCAAACGGTGTATCGTGATACAATTAGAGTAAAGTCTGAATACGCATTTGTGGCAACACCAACTGGTACTGTGACTGCAGTTTTGTACGTTTACCCTTTGCAACGCGACAGTGAAACAACATATCATCTAAAATCACATAATCGGACTGTCGTAATAGTACTTGTCTACACTTTCTCTCGGACTTTGGCAAAATTTCTTGGACAAATAGTCAATGATCATCTTCAACTCTGGATCTGTAGATTGACACCGACTTATACTAACAGAAGTCATGTTTAGTTCATTTAAAGCAATGTGTCTTTCAACATCATACACACTTTCTGGCATTGCTGATTGCATATACACTCAACAAAATGCCTAATCGGTCACCTCAATAAATTGTAATTAAAAAAAAAAAAAAAAATCAATTTCGTGAATTTATTGATCGCATAAGAAAGCGGAATTCATTACAAATCAACAAACAAAATTTCATTTCAAACAAATAAAGAGTTGACATATTCCGCAGGAATGAATAAGGCGACCCGCACGGAGCGTTGTCTTGGTCGAGTTGCATGCCACGGTTTGCAGCAATGTGTGGTATAAGAACAGGTTGAATGATGTCCGTCTGATATCTTCGTGCATTCATGTTGCCTTGTATGGACACGATCGGTGTTTTGGTGTGCATCAAAATGCCCGCCCATATCATAATGGATCCTCCCCCGAACTGGTCCGTCTCAAGAACACAATTGGCGCTGTTTCTCTCACCACGTCGGCGATAAATGCGTTTGCGGCCGTCGGCGAAACGCAATGTAATCCTTGTCTCGTCGACGAAAAGAACATTCGCCCAGTCTGCCCTGGTGAACCCTAAATGTCGCCTAGCCCAAGCTAAGCGAACTTGGCGGTGTCTTCTCGTTAAGATAGGACCTTTCCGAGGTCGCCGGCATCGAATTCCGACGTCACGTAACCGGTTTCGTACGGTTTGAGTTGATACATGACGTCCATGAGTCCCCCTCATATGCCTAGATGTCGTTGTAGCTGGTAGAAAACGATCACGGAGATGTGATACGATCATGTATCTGTCCTGCCGTTGTGTTGTCACCCTCTGTTTGAACCGTCGGGGTCGATCAGCCACACTTCCGGTTTGGTTGAATTTCGCCCAAAGAGCTTGGATGGTGGATAGCCGCCGATTGAAGGTTCTTGCCACCTGAAATAAAGTTAAAAACGGAAATAGCCACCAAGATAATAGCTACAAATAAATTGTATCGATATTCTTTTGAAATTTCAAAAAATATAACTCACCTGTCGTAAAGGTGTTCCGGCCTGTAACATTCCGACAGCTCGGCCGCGTTCCTCTTGTGTCATTCTCGCCATGGTACGTGGATTTCAAGTAAGAAAATCATCAGCAATGACAAAAGTGTACATGGACACGTGCATATTGGTGTCCATGCCTTGCATGTGCAAAATGTGCTATATTGATCAACACGCCTAACACGGTTAATTTGACCGCGAGCCGGCCAGAAAAAATCAATAATTAGCTGCAGTACCTATTCAAATATCGATATGTGAAATTTCGTGTGAATACATGCTTGCCGTTAAATTCTAATTCGGCTAAACTCCGATTTTATTCCGTCCGATTTTAATACTTTTTTAAAACTGATTTACTTCTAACTTCGTGTCTTTGATGGGGACGTCAACTGCGCGGTCTCGTGTATCATCCGAGCTCATTAAAAAAACATAGGAATAAATTCGTTAGGATGTTTAGGGCAGGTTCCCGGATCCTATTCAGCGTTCCTCTCTATGGGCGGCTCTAAAATTTAAACCTATATTATGTTGATGAGCCGTTAAAAACATTCAATTTAATATTTCGTCACTTCTCACTCTTCCCGACATCTTACATCATGACTTTTCATTTCTTCATGACTTTTAACACCACGAGGTCCAATTCAAGAAGTGAAAAGTATGATTGTCGGTTTTTAGTGGAGGCGTCCCGCCAACAAAAACACTACTAGACTCACACTCCACTTCCACCCTCCTTGGGGAAATGCATTTCGTAAAAAGTAATGTTTACATACATGCAGTCAAACAAATTGTTTTAATTTCAAAAATAAGTGCTAAAATGATGTAAAACTCCATTCAGATCAAATCAAATGAATCGTCTCCGTGGTTGAACGGTTAACGACAATGCGTTGTAAACCTTCGTCTCTCACCACTGCGGGTTCGAATCCCACTCAGAGCTTAATTTGTTAGTGAGGAAGTGTTGATTCTTACGGATGGCGGGAGGTGAACAGTACTGGTTTTACGCAGAAAACTGCGTGGTCTGCCTCCACCACAAAAAATCAACCGTCAACTATAATCTTACATGTGTTGAAAATGACGTAAAACACCATACAAACAAAACAAGCAAACTTTTTAAAACGAAGTCGTCATAAGGCCCCATGTAATAAATGAGTGAGTGAGTGAGTGAGTGAGTGAGTGAGTGCGTGAGTGAGTGAGTGAGTGAGTGAGTGAGTGAGTGAGTGAGTGAGTGAGTGAGTGAGTGAGTGAGTGAGTGAGTGAGTGAGTGAGTGAGTGAGTGAGTGAGTGAGTGAGTGAGTGAGTGAGTGAGTGAGTGAGTGAGTGAGTGAGTGGGTATTGGGTGAGTCAATGAATAAATAATGGTGTTTTAAGGCCCCAGGTAATGAATGAATGAATAAATGAATGAATGAATGAATGAATGAATGAATGAATGAATGAATGAATGAATGAATGAATGAATGAATGAATGAATGAATGAATGAACGAATGAATGAATTTAATTAATTAATTAATAAATTAGTTAATTAATAATGGTGTTTTACGGCACGTCAACACATAAGTATAGGTCATATTGCGCGCAAAAACCCATGGAAGCAAAGACTAAGAAGTAAATATAAAGGAATGACAATCATGTCAATAATAAACGATGTATTTATAGTAACACTTGTTAGTTGCAACAAACAAAATATTCACGCAAATCTTTGTCAAGATAACGCTAACTTTTGATACGAAAGGTCAACCGTGCTGCCGCTAGGATTTGATCTGTATTTTCACTAATAGCATGTGTACATTCACCATCAATGTTATTGAATGTGTCTCTGTCACTTGTACTATTTAAAGAACAACTTTCCACTTTTATGGCTTGAAGATCACTCAATACATTGAAAGCAGTTCTGTCTGTATGTATAATATTTGAACCTGTCACACATGGACTGTTCATGTCACTATCCTCTGTTTGAACAAATATAGTTTCCGCAACTTATGGTAGTGACGCAGCAGGTTTGCGCAATCTATGATGTACTCTTTTCCGCACAAATCTTATGGTTTTGCTCTTCCCAATATCAATATTGTCCTCCGTATCAGCCTCATATAAATCGAGTTGCTTAGATGTAATGTCAACCTAGTTGACCTGTACTGGACGCGAAACATCATCATCTGCAACAATTCGAATTTTTGTTGAATTTTCCGGCATAAATGGAAAGAAACTATCCTCTTCTTCTGAACTATTCCCCAAGTATTCCAGATAACTTGGATTTCTTGACAGACTATCTGCTACAACCATTTGGGCTGCTGGTTTGTACAGAATATCAAAATCGAATTGCTGTAAAATAGCAAGCCATCGCTCATAGATAGCTCATTTTAATTGTTTTTGAAACAATGGCTTCAAAGCTTGGTGATCACACCCGACAACAAAATGTCTTCCCCGTAAATAAGATGCACAGTCTAGTATACTGGTAACCATACCCAACAACTCTAATTTGGTGGGTCCGTAAGATTGTTGCCACTTCGACAATCCTTTTGATCCGAACATTGCAAAGTGATTAACTCCATTATCATGTACTCGATACAACATGCAACCTATTCCCTTGCTGCATGTGTCTACTGCCAAACGAACTTAAAGGTCAGATCGGGGAAATGCCAAAACTTCTGAATTAACAAGACACTGCTTTAGTTTTTCAAAGCTGGACTGACATTCGCTATTCCACTCAAACCGAGAACCTTGTTTAAGAAGCCTATACAACGGACTGGCAGTGGCACTGAAATTTGGTATATATTGATGAAACCAGTTAAACAAACCAAGCGCACGTTCTAGTTCCTTTCGCGTAGTAGGTTCCGGAAAGTCTCGAACAATGGCTTCTTTCGTAGACGAGGGTCGAACACCCCACGTGATATTTCATGTCCTAAGAAAACACCCTTTTTAACACCAAACTGACACGTTTTGGGTCCCAGTTTTAACCCTGCTTGTTTAAGCCTTCTCAAAACTTCATTAATATCCTGCAAATGCTGTTTAAATGCTGTTCAAATGTTTGTGAACAATGCAAATATCATCAAGACAACACAACACTGAAGTAAAGGTCAAAGCTTTCAAAATCTTATCCATTAACAACTGGAAAAAGGTTGGTGACTGTCGCAAACCCATAGGTAAACGCAAAAACTTGTAAGTACAAAGCATGTATTAAATGCAGCGTAATTACTAGAATCCGTTGATAAACCAATCTGGAAAAATCCAGAACTCATGTCAATGATATATAATTTGGAGTATTTTCCGCAAACGACTACGTCAGTTCTTGTAGATCAGGAGTAGTATACCTAAAATCTTTAGTCTGTGTGTTTAAGTATCTAAAATCTACACAGAAACGGTCGGAAGACAGACTTTATTCTTTAGTAATGTTATATGGATCCAATTTGGGCTTATTCCGTTTGGCTACAAGAACTATCGAACTGGTTATGGGAACATCCTCCGTTTCATCAACTGGGGAGATACTACCCTGTTGCAACAATTCATTAAGTTGATGATGCAAAACTTCTCTCTTATCTGAGGGCAACCGGTATGGTCGTTGGTGTTTAGATACTGCATCGGGCTTCAAATGAATGTGATGCTGTAACACAGTAAAACCAATATCTGGGCGTTCATCTGTAGTAAAAATCTCCTTGTGTTCAGCTTCCAAGCGGATCAAGGTAAGCCACTGTATTAGCTTAGACGTTAAATGTAAACACTGAATAAGACTTATATGATGCTGGTGACATGTGTAGGTAGTATTTGTGTACTTTTGCTGTTTGCTGTCTTCAAAATGTCATCATTTTATCTGCTTTATGTCCCTTAAAAAGACGTCTAAATGCTACAAGGTATGTATTTCGTGTCTTTGTTACGTATGTGTCAATGTACGTATTGCTACACCGGGGATTCTTCAAGTTTAAATGGAGCAAAACACAAAAAGATATCGAGGAGAACTGCAGAAAAACAGCGTGCTGGGTGAAAATGGTGAACGTCACTCTGGACAAGCACGCGTACAAGGAACGGCTATGGACAAGCACATTGGCTCGGCCAAGACATCAAGAGGAATAAAGCTGCAGTCTCTGCGAACAGACTTGTCATGCAGTTGAAGTTGTGGCGGAAAGTATTAGGGAAATAGAGGTCAGTCCGTCTGTCATTTGTGTCATAATAAAGTGTGCATTAATGCTGATCATCTATCACTGGAGTCCCAATATATTAACAACCAGCACTCCAACTGTGTCAGCCGAGGGACATGCGATGGACATGGAAAATACTCTGGTTGCCTGCTTCATCTAAGGATTCATAATTATGTTGCGCTGTAATTGTCTTCTAATGTATTGTCTCATTGCGAGTCTTCTTTTTTTTCTTCATCATGTTCTTCTTCTTCTTCTTCTTCTTCTTCTTCTTCTTCTTCTTCTTCTTCTTCTTCTTTTCTTAATTTTCTCTTTTTCTTCAAGTTCAAGTTCAAGTTCAAGTATATTATGTGTAATTTCTTTTAAAGATATCTTATTGGTTTATTTACTTTTTTCCAAGAACAGTAAATATTTTACTCATGTATTTTTCAGAGATGGGGAGAAAGCTAAACAAGACCACCGACTGCAGTAGCTGCTGACAATGAAAACAAAAGTAAGTTCAACGTTATTTTAATGGTGATGTTTCAAATTCTGCTGATGAACTACTGCTGAATTGCACATTCTGTCACATATTAATTCCAGTTTTTCATGCTTTAGTGTATGCATGGTCACATCGACTGCTCACATAGTCAGCTTGGTCGTCTGCTTTTCTGCTGGCTGTACAATCTGTGTTTCCATTCCCTTGTACCACGGCGCTTTATTTTACGAGCTTTCGTCTTGAATTAATTGCATCCATCATCTTTTGATTGTTTACGATCCTGTTTCCAGAAAAAGAGTCGATGACTGAAACATGCTCAATATGTGTCTCTTCAACAGCTCTCGGTCGTAAAATCATGATATCTTGTTGACAGTCTGAAGCAGATGCACTCAGCAAAGCAACAGTAGAAGGTGGTCGATATCTTTCTGGCTGCAGTTCTTGATGTTCCTGCTACAGAATCACAAATTACTCCTTTATTATAAGGTATGCATTTCTTCTTAAACATGGTAGCTCGTCGCTTCTGATCGCCTCTGATGATGGAATCATAATGATGGAAGCCTGTGTAAGTAGTCCTTATGTAGCAGAAAGGTTATGTAACACTATATAACTGCAGCTGCTAAGAATGGGATGAGTCATCAAAGAATCTGAACTTCAAAGAAATGGTATGGTATAATCACACTATACTGGATTCCACTGTCTACACTGCATGTGGTCATTCTGTCATCACAGTAAAATGTTTTTAAAATTTAGTCCATGCAGGTTTTCTTTTTTAAAAATAGGCATTGACATTCTCATTGAATGCCAGTTCATATAAATGTGGGTTTTCCTGATAAAGCTGTCTTTCTATTGATATACAGTCTATTAATGCTTGAAATATGGCTTAAATTGAGTGGCGCTAATAACATGTTATTATTTAAGTGCTAATAATACATCTTGTCAAGTTGATAGGTAGTGTATTTTATTATTTTCTAAAAATACACGGTATATACACGGTATATAGTTGAATGGTTGTTGAAGAATAAATGTAACATATATTGAGGATATTGTGACATATGTTTATTCTATATACCGGTTAAAGGCACTTTTTGACAGACTCAGCAATTTCTTTTCCGTTTCAAGCAATTTTATGTCCTTTTTCTTGAATGTAATGTTTACCAAAAAAAATAAAAATTGCTAAGTCAAAAAGTGACTTGTGTTACTTTAACAGGTATATAGAATAAACATATGTCACAATATCCATGTACTTTTCTTGGAAAAAAGTAAATAAACCAATAATATATCTTTAACAAAAATCACAAATAATACACTTGAACTTGAACTTGAACGTGAAGAAGAAGAAAGAAGAAAGAAGAATGCTTCATAAGAAGAAGAAGAAGAAGAACAAGAATTCAATAAGAAGAAAAACAAGAAGAAGAAGAAGAAGAAGAAGAAGAAGAAGAAGAAGAAGAAGAAGAAGAAGAAGAAGAAGAAGAAGAAGAATTATTGTTCTTCTTGTTCTTCTTGTTCCTCTTCTCAAAGTATAAAGCTTGTTCAAAGTATAAAGCTTGATTTAACAAATATAAAACATAAAAAACACACAATAATTACATATACATTTAAATAAACAAACACTTGTTATACAAATTGAAGAAGAAGAAGAAGAAGAAGAAGAAGAAGAAGAAGAAGAAGAAAACTAATAATAAGAAGAAGAAGCAGAAGAGAAAATTAAGAACTATTCTTCTTTTGCTTGCTTCTGCTTCTTCTTTTTTTCTTCTTCTTCTTCATCATCTTTTTCTTCTTCTCCTTCTTCTTCTTCAAAGTATAAAGCTTGATTTAACAAATTGAAGACATAAAAAACACATACTAATTACATATAAATTTAATTAAACAAACACTTGTTATAAAAATGTAATAAGAAAAATAAGGGGGAAAAAAGAAAAAGAATAAGAAGACGAAAAAGAATAAGAATAAGAAGAACATGATGAAGAAAAAAAAGAAGACTCGCAATGAGACACTACATTAGAAGACAATTACAGCGCAACATAATTATGAATCCTTAGATGAAGCAGGCAACCAGAGTATTTTCCATGTCCATCGCATGTCCCTCGGCTGACACAGTTGGAGTGCTGGTTGTTAATATATTGGGGCTCCAGTGATAGATGATCAGCATTAATGCACAATTTATTATGACACAAATGACAGACGGACTGACCTCAATGTCTCTAATACTTTTCAGCACAACTTCAAATGCATGGCAAGTCTGTTCGCAGAGACTGCAGCTTCATTCCTCTTGATGTCTTGGCCGAGCCAATGTGCTTGTCCATAGCCGTTCCTTGTCCGCGTGCTTGTCCAGAGTGACGTTCACCATTTTCACCCAGCACGCTGTTTTTCTGCAGTTCTCCTCGATATATTTTTGTGTTTTGCTCCATTTTAATTTTAAGAATCCCCGGTGTAGCAATACGTACATTGACACATACGTAACACAGTCATGGCATACGGAGGATTAAATCAAGTTTACACATCATTTTAGGGCGTAACTGAATGTAACCGATGTGTAACTCGCATGTAACCGATGTACCTATAATTAATAATCACGTAGGCTTTACATTTTCACATGTAACCATTGTAACCGTTGAAACTATTATGTTGAGGAAAACGGAGGATTAAATCAAGTTTACACATCATTTTGGGGCGTAACTGAATGTAACCGATGTGTAACTCGCATGTAACTGATGTACCTATAATTAATAATCACGTAGGCTTTACATTTTCACATGTAACCATTGTAACCGTTGAAACTATGATGTTGAGGAAAACGGAGGATTAAATCAAGTTTACACATCATTTTGGGGCGTAACTGAATGTAACCGATGTGTAACTCGCATGTAACTGATGTACCTATAATTAATAATCACGTAGGCTTTAAATTGTTACATGTAACCATTGTAACCGTTGAAACTATGATTTTAAAGAAAATCTGAATAATAAGAAATTTGTATATCTCTTTGCGGCATAACTGAATGTAACCGATGTGTAACTCGCATGTAACTGATGTTCTTGTAATTAATAATCACGTAGGCTTTAATTTTTCACATGTAACCATTGTAACCGTCGAAACTATGATTTTGAGGAAAACGGAGCATTAAATCAAGTTTACACATCATTTTGGGGCGTAACTGAATGTAACCGATGTGTAACTCGCATGTAACTGATGTACCTGTAATTAATAATCACGTAGGCTTTACATTTTCACATGTAACCATTGTAACCGTTACTACGATTTCGAAGAAAAAGCAAAAGAAAAATGTTTTTATAACGCTTGACGACGTAACTGAATGTAACCACGGTGTAAATCACATGTAACTCACGTACCTTGTGTCAATACAATATCACTAGAATGTAAGTAGCGTTTGTCTTTCCGATGTAACCGACGTGTAACTGAACTGTAACTGAACTGTAACTGACGTAACCTTGCATCAATAAATACGCAGGTTTTTAACTCTTAATTGTTACGAGTGTAACCACTGTTACTATGACTATAATGAGTCTGTGCTAGAAAGCAATTTAATAACACTTATCGTAAGTAACACAATCTGTTATATTTAAATAGATTTGAAGTATACCAGCAGAACGTACCTGCTGTACCTGATGCACAGGAAGGTTACAAAGTGGACTTTTCTTATTTTCTGCGCCAGTTTTGTGCCCTATCTCATACTTTCCGCCACAACTTCAAATGCATGGCAAGTCTGTTCGCAGAGACTGCAGCTTTATTCCTCTTGATGTCTTGGCCGAGCCAATGTGCTTGTCCATAGCCGTTCCTTGTCCGCGTGCCTGTCCAGAGTGACGTTCACCATTTTCACCCAGCACGCTGTTTTTCTGCAGTTCTCCTCGATATATTTTTGTGTTTTGCTCCATTTTAATTTTAAGAATCCCCGGTGTAGCAATACGTACATTGACACATACGTAACACAGACATGACATACATACCTTGTAGCATTTAGACTCCTTTTGAGGGACATAAAGCAGATAAAATGATGACATTTTGACAGCAAACAGCAAAAGTACACAAACACTACCTACACATGTCACACGCATCATATCAGTATTATTCAGTGTTTATATTTAACGTCTAAGGTAATACAGTGACTTACCTTGATCCGGTTGGAACCTGAATAAATGCTACACATATTACATTAAAAAAAAATAAAGTACATAATTATTCACATATACTTACATGTCACTAGCATATATCCAAAATATTTTTGCCCCTGTTCAAAGTGTGTGGAACATGTTTGCTTCTAAGTACAGTCATCTATTTCTCGACTTGAAGCATAAATTCTCCACAACTACACACCGAGGGGTAAAATTGAAATGGAAATTATACTCACCTGTATGACTAGACTTCATTAAACTTTATATAAAATGAATAACCATAACACAGCAATTCTAAAAATATGTAGAAACAATCTGTAACAATGAAAACATAAGTTTCAGTGACACGGTATTGATGGTAACTAGCCGTTTCAAGCAATTTTACGACCTTTGTCTTCAATGTAATGTTTACAAAAAAAAAAAGAAATTGCTGAGTCTGTCAAATTGCTGTCAAATGTTTTCGTTACTTAGAATAAACATATGTCACAATATCCTCAATATATGTCACATTTATTCTTCAACAACCATTCAACTATATACCATATATTCCAGTTTGAACTTCAAACTTACAAATCCGAGGCATGGCGTTTATTTTCAAATTGTTGTAAATCCTTTACAAACAATTCAAGCTAGATGAAACTTCACAGTGTTGTTGCTTATATAGGAAATATTTAGAAAATAATAAAATAACGCTGAATAACCATAACACAACAATTCTACAAATAGATAGAAACAATCTGTTACAATGAAAAAATAAGTTTCAGTGGCACGATATGCATGGTAACTAGCCGTTTCAAGCAATTTTACGACCTTTTTCTTGAATATAATGTTGATAAAAAAAAGAAGAAATTGCTGAGTCTGTCAACAAGTGACTTGTGTTCCTTTAACAAGTATATAGAATAAACATATGTCATAATATCCTCAATATATGTTACATTTATTCTTCAACAACCATTCAACTATATACCATATATTCCAGTTTGGACTTCAAACTTACAAATCCGAGGCATGGCGTTTATTTTCAAATTGTTGTAAATCCTTTACAAACAATTCAAGCTAGATGAAACTTCACAGTGTTGTTGCTTATATAGGAAATATTAAGAATATAATAAAATAACGCTGAATAACCATAACACAACAATTCTACAAATAGATAAAAACAATCTGTTACAATGAAAAAATAAGTTTCAGTGGCACGATATGCATGGTAACTAGCCGTTTCAAGCAATTTTACGACCTTTTTCTTGAATATAATGTTGATAAAAAAAAGAAGAAATTGCTGAGTCTGTCAACAAGTGACTTGTGTTCCTTTAACAAGTATATAGAATAAACATATGTCATAATATCCTCAATATATGTTACATTTATTCTTCAACAACCATTCAACTATATACCATATATTCCAGTTTGGGCTTCAATCTTACAAATCCGAGGCATTTCGTTTATTTTCAAATTGTTGTAAATCCTTTACAAACAATTCAAGCTAGATGAAACTTCACGGTGTTGTTGTTTATATAGGAAATATTTAGAAAATAATAAAATACACTACCTATTCACTTGACAAAATGTATTATTACCACTTAAAAAATAACATGTTATTAGCGTTACTCATTTTAAGGCATATTTCAAACATTAAGAGCACTGTATATCAATAGAAAGACACCTTTAGCAGAAAAACCCACATTAAATATGAACTGCCATTCAATGAGAATGTCAATGAATTTTTTTTAAAAAGAAAACCTGTAAGGACTACATTTTTACAAACATTTTACTGTGATGACAGAATGACCACCTGCAGTGTAGACAGTGGAATCCAGTATAGTGTGATTACACCATACCATTTCTTTGAAGTTCAGATTCTTTGATGTCTCATCCCATTCTTAGCAGCTGCAGTTATATAGTGTAACATAACCTTTCTGCTATATAAGGACTACTTACACAGGCGTCCATCATTATGGTTCCATCATGAGAGGCGATCAGAAGCGACGAGCTACCATGTTTAAGAAGAAATGCATACCTTATAATAAAGGAGTAATTTGTGATTCTGTAGCAGGAACATCAAGAACTGCAGCCAGAAAGATATCGACCACCTTCTACTGTTGCTTTGCTGAGTGCATCTGCTTCAGACTGTCAACAAGATATCATGATTTTACGACCGAGAGCTGTGGAAGAGACACATATTGAGCATGTTTCAGTCATCGACTCTATTTCTGGAAACAGGATCGTAAACAATCAAAAGATGATGGATGCAATTGATTCAAGACGAAAGCTCGTAAAATAAAGCTCCGTGGTACAAGGGAATGGAAACACAGATTGTACAGCCAGCAGAAAAACAGACGACAAGCTGACTATGTGAGCAGTCGACGTGACCATGCATACACTAAAGCATGAAAAACTGGAATTAATATGTGACAGAATGTGGACTTCAGCAGTAGTTCATCAGCAGAATTTGAAACATCACCATTAAATTAATGTTGAACTTACGTTGGTTTTCATTGTCAGCAGGTACTGCAGTCTGTGGTCTTGTTTAGCTTTCTCCCCATCTCTGAAAAATACATGAGTAAAACATGAACTGTTCTTGGAAAAAGTAAATAAACCAATAAGATATCTGTAAAAAAAATTACACATAATACACTTGAACTTGAACTTGAACTTGAAGAAGAAGAAAGAAGAATTCTTCATAAGAAGAAGAAGCAGAAGAAGAAGAAGAAGAAGAAGAAGTAGAAGAAGAAGAAAAAGAAGAAGACAAAGAAGAAGAACAAGAAGAAGAACAAGAATTGCTGTTCTTTTTGTTCTTCTTGTTCTTCTCCTCAAAGTATAAAGCTTGTTCAAAGTATAAAGCTTGATTTAACAAATATAAAACATAAAAAACATACAAAAATTACATATAAATTTAAATAAACAAACACTTGTTATACAAATTTAATGAGAAAAATAAGAAGAAGAAGAAGAAGAAGAAGAAGGAGAAGAAGGATAAGAAGAAAAACAATAAGAAGAAGAAGAAGCAGAAGAGTAAATTAAGAACTATTTTTCTTCTGCTTGCTTCTGCTTCTTTCTTTTCTTCTTCTTCTTTTTCTTCTTCTTCTTCTTCTTCTTCTTCTTCCTTCTTCTTCTTCTTCTTCTTCTTCTTCAATGTATAAATCTTGATTTAACAAATAGAATACATAAAAAACACATACTAATTACATATAAATTTAAATAAACAAACACTTGTTATAGAAATGTAATAAGCAAAATAAGAGGGAAAAAAAGAAAAAGAAGAAGAAGAAGAAGAAAAAGAATAAGAATAAGAAGAACATGATGAAGAAAAAAAGAAGACTCGCAGTGAGACACTACATTAGAAGAATATTACAACGCAACATAATTATGAATCCTTAGATGAAGCGGGCAACCATAGTATTTCCCATGTCCATCGCATGTCCCTCGGCTGACACAGTTGGAGTGCTGGTTGTTAATATATTGGGGCTCCAGTGATAGATGATCAGCATTAATGCACAATTTATTATGACACAAATGACAGACGGACTGACCTCAATGTCTCTAATACTTTTCAGCACAACTTCAAATGCATGGCAAGTCTGTTCGCAGAGAATGCAGCTTTATTCCTTTTGATGTCTGGGCCGAGCCAATGTGCTTGTCCGTAGCCGTTCCTTGTACGCGTGCTTGTCGAGAGGTGACGTTCACCATTTTCACCCAGCACGCTGTTTTTCTGCAGTTCTCCTCGATATATTTTTGTGTTTTGCTCCATTTTAATTTTAAGAATCCCTTTGTAGCAATACGTACATTGACACATACGTAACAAAGACATGAAATACATACCTTGTAGCATTTAGACTTCTTTTTAAGGGACATAAGCAGATAAAATGATGACATTTTGAAGACAGCAAACAGCAAAAGTACACAAACACTACGTACACATGTCACCAGCATCATATAAGTCTTATTCAGTGTTTATATTTAACGTCTAAGCTAATATAGTGACTTACCTTGATCCGGTTGGAACCTGTATATATGCTACACATATTACATTAAGAACAAATAAAGTACATATTCACATATACTTACATGTCACTAGCATATGTCCAAAATATTTTTGCTCCTGTTGAAAGTGTGTGAAACATGTTCGCTTCTAAGTACAGTCATCTATTTCTCGACTTGAGGCATAAAATCTCCACAACTACACACAGAGGGGTAAAACTGAAATGGAAATTATACACACCTGTATAACTAGACTTCATTAAACTTTATATAAAATGAGTAACCATAACACAGCAATTCTAAATATAGGTAGAAACAATCTGTAACAATGAAAAAATAAGTTCAGTGGCACGGTATGCATGGTAACTAGCCGTTTCAAGCAATTTTACGAACTTTTTCTTGAATGTAATGTTTACAAAAAAAAGAGAAGAAATTGCTGCGTCTGTCAAAAAGTGACTTGTGTTACTTTAAAACAGGTATATAGAATAAACATATGTCATAATATCCTCAATATATGTTTCATTTATTCTTCAACAACCATTCAACTATATACCATATATTCCAGTTTGGGCTTCAAACTTACAAATCCGAGGCATGGCGTTTATTTTCAAATTGTTGTAATTCCAAGATGTATTATTAGCACTTAAAAAATAACATGTTATTAGCGCCAATCAATTTAAGGCATATTTCAAGCATTAATAGCACTGTATATCAATAGAAAGACAGCTTTAGCAGGAAAACCCACATGTAATATGAACTGCCATTCAATGAGCATGTCAATGCATTTTTTTAAAAAAGAAACCTGCAAGGACTACATTTTTAAAAACAATTTACTGTGATGACAGAATGCCCACCTGCAGTGTAGACAGTGGAATCCAGTATAGTGTGATTATACCATACCATATCTTTGAAGTTCAGATTCTTTGATGATTCATCCCATTCTTAGCAGCAGGGTTATATAGTGTTACATAACATTTCTGCTGTATAAGGACTACTTACACAGGCTTCCATCATTATGGTTCCACTTCCTGCTTCCAACCCCACCCCACCCTCATCCCAGCCACACTCAATTCATATCTTAAACTTCCTGCCAATTCGTCATGAGAGGTGATCCAATGGGCCGAGCCAATGTGCTTGTCCATAGCCGTTCCTTGTCCGCGTGCTTGTCCAGATGTGACGTTCACCATTTTCACATACACGCTGTTTTTCTGCAGTTCTCCTCGATATATTTTTGTGTTTTGCTCCATTTTAATTTTAAGAATCCCCGGTGTAGCAATAGGTACATTGACACATACGTAACACAGACATGAAATACATACCTTGTAGCATTTAGACTCCTTTTGAGGGACATAAAGCAGATAAAATGATGACATTTTGAAGACAGCAAACAGCAAAAGTACACAAACACTACCTACACATGTCACAAGCATCATTTAAGTCTTATTCAGTGTTTATATTTAACGTCTAAGCTAATACAGTGGCTTACCTTGATCCGGTTGGAAGCTGATCACAAGGAGATTTTTACTACATATGAAAGCCCAGATAGTGGTTTTACTCCTGTGTTACAGCATCAGATTCATTTGAAGCCCGATGCAGTATCTAAACACCAACGACCATACCTGTTGTAGTATCTCACCTGTTGATGAAACGGAGGATGTTTCCATAACCAGTCCGATAGTTCTTGTAGCCAAACGGAATAAGCCCAACTTGGATCCAAATAACATTACTAAAGAATAAAGTCTGTCTTCCTACCGTTTCTATGTAGATTTTAGATACTTCAACACACAGACTAAAGATTTTAGGTATACTAGTCCTGATATACAAGAACTGACGTAGTCGTTTGCGGAAAATACTCCAAATTATATATCATTGACATGAGTTCTGGATTTTTCCAGATTGGTTTATCAATGGATTCTAGTAATTACGCTGCATTTAATACATGATTTGTACTTATAAAGTTTTTGCGCTTACCTATGGGTTTGCGACAGTCACCAACCTTTTTCCAGTTGTTAATGGATAAGATTTTGAAAGGTTTGACCTTTACTTCAGTGTTGTGTTGTCTTGATGATATTTGCATTGTTCACAAACATTTGAACAGCATTTGCAGGATATTAATGAAGTTTTGAGAAGGCTTAAACAAGCAGGGTTAAAACTGGGACCCAAAACGTGTCAGTTTGGTGTTAAAAAGGGTGTTTTCTTAGGACATGAAATATCACGAGGGGTGTTCGACCCCCGTCTACGAAAGTAGCCATTGTTCGAGACTTTCCGGAACCTACTACGCGAAAGGAACTAGAACGTGCGCTTGGTTTGTTTAACTGGTTTTATAAATATATACCAAATTTCAGTGCCACTGCCAGTCCGTTGTATAGGCTTCTTAAACAAGGTTCTCGGTTTGAGTGGAATAGCGAATGTCAGTCCAGCTTTGAAAAACTAAAGCAGTGTCTTGTTAATTCAGAAGTTTTGGCATTTCCCCGATTTGACCTTGAAGTTCGTTTGGCAGTAGACACATTCAGCAAGGGAATAGGTTGCATGTTGTATCAAGTACATGAGAATGGAGTTAATCACTTTGTAATGTTCGGATCAAAAGGATTGTCGAAGTGGCAACAATCTTACGGACCCACCAAATTAGAGTTGTTGGGTATGGTTACCAGTTTACTAGACTGTGCATCTTATTTACGGGGAAGACATTTTGTTGTCGATTGTGATCACCAAGCTTTGAAGCCATTGTTTCAAAAACAATTAAAAGGAGCTATCTATGAGCGATGGCTTGTTTTTTTTACAGCATTTCGATTTTGACATTCTGTACAAACCAGCAGCACAAATGATTGTAGCAGACAGTCTGTCAAGAAATCCAAATTATCCGGAATATTTGGAGAATAGTCCAGAAGAAGAGGACAGTTTCTTTCCTTTTATGCCGGAAAATCCAACAAAAATTAGAATTGTTGCAGATGATGATGTTTCGCGTCCAGTACAGGTCAACTAGGTTGACATTACGTCTAAGCAACTCGATTTATATGATGCTGATACGGAGAACAATATTGATATTGGGAAGAGCACAACCATAAGATTTGTGCGGAAAAGAGTACATCATAGATTGCGCAAACCTGCTGCGTCACTACCACAAGTTGCGGAAACTATATTTGTTCAAACAGAGGATAGTGACATGAACAGTCCATGTGTGACAGGTTCAAATGTTATACATATAGACAGAACTGCTTTCAATGTATTGTGTGATCCACAAGCCATAAACGTGGAAAGTTTTTCTTTAAATAGTACAAGTGACAGAGACACATTCAATAACATTGATGATGAATGTACACATGCTATTAGTGAAAATCCTAGCGGCAGCACGGTTGACCTTTCGTATCAAAAGTTAGCGTTATCTTGACAAAGATTTGCGTGAATATTTTGTTTGTTGCAACTAACACGTGTTACTATAAATACATCGTTTGTTATTGACATGATTGTCATTCCTTTATATTTACTTCTTTCTCTTTGCTTACATGGGATTTTGCGCACAATATGATCTATACTTATGTGTTGACGTGCCGTAAAACACCATTATTCATTCATTCATTCATTCATTCATTCATTCATTCATTCATTCATTCATTCATTCATTCATTCATTCATTACATGGGGCCTTAAAACACCATTAATTATTCACTCACTCACCCACCCAATACCCACCCAATACTCACTCACTCACTCACTCACTCACTCACTCACTCACTCACTCACTCACTCACTCACTCACTCACTCACTCACTCACTCACTCACTCACTCACTCACTCACTCACTCACTCACTCACTCACTCACTCACTCACTCACTCACTCACTCACTCACTCACTCACTCACTCACTCACTCACTCACTCACTCACTCACTCACTCACTCACTCACTCACTCACTCACTCACTCACTCACTCACTCACTCACTCACTCACTCACTCACTCACTCACTCACTCACTCACTCACTCACTCACTCACTCACTCACTCACTCACTCACTCACTCACTCACTCACTCACTCACTCACTCACTCACTCACTCACTCACTCACTCACTCACTCACTCACTCACTCACTCACTCACTCACTCACTCACTCACTCACTCACTCACTCACTCACTCACTCACTCACTCACTCACTCACTCACTCACTCACTCACTCACTCACTCACTCACTCACTCACTCACTCACTCACTCACTCACTCACTCACTCACTCACTCATGACGACTGCGTTTTAAAAAGTTTGCTTGTTTTGTTTGTATGTTATTTTACGCCATTTTCAACACATGTAAGGTCGATTTTTTGTGGTGGAGGCAGACCACGCAGTTTCCTGGGTAAAACCAGTACTGTTCACCTCCCGCCATCCGTAAGAATCGACACTTCCTCATTTACAAATTAAGCTCTGAGTGGGATTCGAACCCGCAGCGGTGAGAGGCGAAGGTTTACAACGCATTGTCGTTAACCATTCGACCACGGAGACGATTCATTTGATTTGATCTGAATGGAGTTTTACATCATTTTAGCACTTGTTTTTGAAATTAAAACAATTTGTTTGACTGCATGTATGTAAACATTACTTTTTACGAAATGCATATCCCCAAGGAGGGTGGAAGTGGAATGTGAGTCTAGTAGTGTGTTTGTTGGCGGGACACCTCCATTAAAAACCGACAATCATACTTTTCACTTCTTGAATTGGATCTCGTGGTGTTTAAAGTCATGAAGAAATGAAAAGTCATGATGTAAGAATTCGAGAAGTGTGAGAAGTGACGAAATATTGAATTGAATGTTTTTAACGGCTCATCAACATACTATAGGTTACATTTTAGAGCCGCCCATATAGAGGCAACGCTGAATAGGATCCGGGAACCTGCCCTACACTTCCTATGTTTTTTTTAATGTGCTCGGATGATACACGAGATCGCGCAGTTTACGTCCCCATCAAAGGCGCGAAGTTAGAAGTAAATCATTTAAAAAAAAAGTATTTAAATCGGACGGAATGAAGTCGGAGTTCAGTCGAAATGGAATTTAACGGCATGCTACCACAAAAAGGTTATATGGCCCCAACAAAAATGAACAGGCCCGCTCTCCATTTACTTCTAGATAAAACATATGCGCATATGCAGAATGGGCATAGAACCTTCTCATCTGCAGAACTGCAGAGCTGATCTGCAAAACTGCAGCGCTGTTGCAAATTATATTGTAAACACTCCATCGTTCACTTGTTTACCAGTCAAGTAGCACACAAAACAATACAGGGATGACGATAAAGAATTTTAATGAACATGGCAAAAATGACACGATGCACATCACTTCGGGGAAAATGTTATCCCATTTATACATGTAACATTATCAACATGTTTACTGGCATAAAGTTGCAGTGGCCGATTGGTTAGCATCTTTGCAACTCTTTCAAAAGGTCTCGGGTTAGAATCACAGTGCGGTCACATCTCAGATTTTTAAAACATACTCTCGCAGTAGTTTACTCGTGCAAGGTATTTTGAAACTATGCCTTCTTTCAAGTGGAGTATAAACAGGTAAAGCCGTCGATCCCGTTGCAGGGAGTCTTACCCTGTGCACGTTAAAGATATAGCTAACTTTTGTGTTTTCATAACCGTAAACCTAGGCCTTATCTCTGTGTCGTGGATTCATATGTCCCCAATAAAGGTTTTTAAAGTAAAACAAATAATTAAAAAAAATATATATATATTAACAACATATTTTTAAAAAAAAAGAAAAAGAAGAAGAAGAAGAAGAAGAATACCCCTATTACAGAGTTTGGTATTGAACAAAACAAGAAAGACAGAAAGTGTAACATGAAGTGAAATGAACCCAAAGCAATAGACGAAGAAGAAGAAGAAGAAGAAGAAGAAGAAGAAGAAAAAAAAGAAGAAGAAGAAGAAGAAGAAGAAGAAGAAGAAGAAGAAGAATACCTATTACAGGGTTTGGTATTGAACAAAACAAGAAAGACAGAAAGTGTAACATGAAATGTAATGAACCCCAAGCAATATACATTACAATCTATTTATAGTAACACGCGCTCGACTTCTGTCTGTTACAAACAAACAAAACATTTATTGAAACATTTGTCATATTAACGCGATCTTTTGCTTTCCGAGGTGAATCGTGCCGCCGCTAGGAGTTTCACTGTAGTACTCCCAGTGAAGATGACCACAGTTCACCAGATACAGTTACGGCGACTGATACAAACACAAAGGATCCGAGTCCTGATAATTTAAGTTTAAATGATCCGGTGATTTCGGACACTAAAAATGAAGCTCGTTCCATGTTATTCTTTCTGATATGAATTCAGAAGATCCATATATGCAATCAGCAATGCCAAAAAGTGTGTATGATGTTGAAAGACACATTGCTTTAAATGAACTAAACATGACTTCTGTTAGTATAAGTCGGTGTCAATCTACAGATCCAGAGTTGAAAAGAAATATAAAAAGATCGGACAGGGAAAGTAGCATTCAAGGAGGACAGTAAACCACAAAACACAGAAACAAACACGCAAACAGACAAACAAGAAGGCAAAAGCAATAATAATTGCAAACGACATCACAAACACAAAAAGGGTTGCCAATAGGGCTACCGCCTTGGAACGGTCAGTGGCAAAGTAGGCCACTGGGGGTTTAAACCGGTTCTAGGGTGCACCAAACCTCACACTTACCCTACTGTCATCCCATTAAAACAGGACAGTGTAAATAAAGAAATCCCCGCCATGATCTAATCTCTAACCAACAAGGCAGCATCAATAGGCAATATAAGTAAAACACAAATATGCTCGTGTAAATATAATACAAAAAAACAATAGCCTAGAAAGCCACAATGAAGGTACTCAATGACTTTGCAGAAGCCAGAGCAGTAAGAGAATAAACCATTAAGGGCACGACAAGAAAGATCATGGACAAACATCAAACGCCACCGTCCCAATGGGCTTTAGGTAGGCGTCATCATAGGGTCCACAGCCTGTCCGGTCATCGTACAATTAAAGAGGAAAGCATAGTGGCAAACTGTAAAAGGGTCCACCACCAAGCATGCAGTACGTTGAAAAATGATAGGGTCATAACCTCTTTTGATAAACTTTTTAACAAGTTTAACAAAGATAGTATGAAAGTGATCATGACCTAGAATCTTACGAAGTTTATAAATCACATCACATCACCATAGAAGTCAGGTTGTGATAGTCCTTGTCGCAGAAGAGTCCTTAAATTACTTTTATATTTGGAAAGAAGATCAGGGTTACGATAATAAAATTTTGCAAATGTTTTACGAAGTTTATGGTAACGGTAACCCTGATTGAGTAACTTTTTAGTTATACAAAGATTACGAATATTAAAGTCCTCAACTCGAGATGATAATCGATTATTTATCCCAGGGAATTCTGCCAAAATCCCAGAGAAAGTGTAAACAAGTACTATTACGACAGTCCGATTATGTGATTTTAGATTATATGTTGTTTCACTGTCGCGTTGCAAATGGTAAACGTACAAAACTGCAGTCACAGTACCAGTTGGTGTTGCCACAAACGCGTATTCAGACTATACTCAAATTGTATCACGATACATCGTTTGGTGGTCATGGTGGAATACAAGACACTATTGATAGAGTCAAGGAACATTACTATTTTGAACACCTGACTCAGGTTGTTAGTGATTTCGTGCGATCTTGTCACGAATGTCAGAGAAGAAAATTTACCAACATACATACTAAAAGTGCCATAACATCATATCAAATTCCTAAAAAGCCTTTTTCAGTATGGCAAGTTGATCTGTATGATCCATTACCCTGCTCAACAAGAGGAAATACATACCTGTTAACAGCTATTGATATGTTTTCGAAGTTTCTATTCACGAAGCCCCTTGCCAATAAGGATGCTATCACTGTCTCGCATATGAGCGTACCCATCGAACTTTAGCTACCAGGCTAACACCATATATGAACACACATTGCAACAATTGGGACATTATTATTCCTGTGGTAGTGTTTTCTATGAACAACTGAGTTAAAGCCAGTACGAGATACTCACCGTTTGAAATACTTTATGCACAGAGACCAAAGTTTCCTCTGTCACCACATGTACCGGATCTGAAGTCTATTCCAAAAGACTACCATACGTATTTACAACAGAAACAAGCTCTTCTTACAACCATAATATATGTTGTGGAACTACACCTGGCAAAGTCTCAAGGTAGACATGATTAAAAGAAAAGTGCAAATGTAAAGACTCCATTGACTTTATCGGCTGGTGATTACGTTTACATGACAGATGAAAAAACTAGTGCAGCCAAAAGGTTCAAGCATCAATACACTGGTCCATATGTCGTGCATAATGTGCCAAGCTCACATACTTGTGTTTTGATGGATCCATCTAGCAAGAAGTTACTTCCAAATCTATTCATGTTGATCGTCTTAAACGAGCACATATTTGTCAACCAACACCATCCAACTACTTTACTGTTATTAGTAACGCTACCAAAACCACATTAGCATCGACAGCTTCTCAAACTGATCCCGACCAGTTTGCTTCTAACGAAGGCGAATCGTCCAATCATAATCAAATTATTCCTACCAATATTCCTACTGCACGCCCGAAGCGTGTTAAACAGAAACCGCGTAGATACTGTGACTCCGACCATGTTGATCCAAATGGTCCTGAACAACTATCAGTCTCATCAGACTCTGGTGACTTTCATAAGATCAAGCGTGTTTTAGCTCAACGCCATTCTATTGATGGAATACAATATCTTGTTCACCTTGTTGGTGAATTCGCCCAAAATGCATTATGGGTACGCGAAAGCACATAAACAAATAGGGAATAGACCGCCTACTGTGGTCTAACATTGTGTCAAAATTGAGTTAGGATCTGTTGCAGTTATCAATTGTTTATGATATGAACTATTACACTAGTTAGGTATAATGTCTGTTTGTACCTACACGGTGCTAGTCATATTTGAATTACATTTTATGTATACATGTGCCAATCCAATTTGTATGCATGTTCTGTATTACTATGTTGTTTGTATTTTAACTCCAGTCAAGGTATACATAGATACAATAAATGTATGCAATTGTTTTGTTCAGTTGAGATGAAATTTCATATGCAGATTTTGCATGTGGTATTACATTCATTAGCATGTTCTAGGTAGTTTGGTAAATTACACCTTTATGTGTGCTAATATTAGGCGTTTATCTCTTATTGAACAGTGTATAATCTCATATCGATTATACTCTTGTCTATTAACAATTTACAACTCCAAAGTTGCAGATAAGATACCATTGTCTCACATTTTGGGAGGGGCTCTACATAAAAAACACAATGTGTTTAATAATGGATATATAGTAATTCAATTTCAATATAGGCCTCTCTAACTATATCCATATAGTTATGTTGTGTAAGATGTTTTCTTAAAATATTACTGTTCTGCTTGTTAGTTGAAATTAAACACAAATTATTTCTTTTTTTTTCTTTTCTTTTTCTACATGTTCAGAACTGACCTTTGTGTGTGTGTAGTTAAAGGGAAATAATCCTTACTCATAGATACTGGGAAGTAATTCCAAGTTACTTCCCTTATATTTACAGAGATTGTTACTGAGTGCTATTACGTAACCATTATGCCATTTCATATATCTTCAAGTCTTGTATGTTGAATTTCATATACATATAAAATATACTCCGTAGTTTAGTTTTCCTGATAATGATACTCATTTCGGAATTAGTTACAATATTGACTTGTAAGCAATGACGACAGTAGGACACAGTGATTTATATATTGTTTATATACAATCAGTAACAGAAATATGTCAAACTGACTTATGATTAGAATCAAATGTTTGTCTGTTCACTTTGCTACACTGAAATTCTTATTGTTTTGCGTGAAGTCGAAAGTTTACTGTGTTAAGAGGAGACTGGTTGCAACCATATTGTTACATCACTCGAGGTGTCGAGGTTAACAGTGGTATACTCATTCATTTACTTATATGATGCTTCTGAATATTTTATTTCCAATATGAGAGTTTACTTATTTTCTTTGTTAAGTATAGCTTAAGTCATGTATATATATGATGTATACCTGATTTTTATCTAATGGCCACAGTTAAATATTGCGAGTGTGTGTGTGTGTGTGTGTGTGTGTGTGTGTGTGTGTTATTTTGACTACATGCTTGTTGGTGGACCCTTTTACAGTTCGCCACTATGCTTTCCTCTTTTATTGTACGATGACCGGACAGGCTGTGGACGCCTACCTAAAGCCCATTGGGACGGTGGCGTTTGATGTTTGTCTATGATCTTTCTTGTCGTGCCAGGGGGCTGGCGTGGCGCAGTCGGTTGCGCGGCGGATTTGTAACCGGAGGCCCCGGGTTCAATCCTCCGTGGTGCCACTGAGTTCCGTCGGTGTGTTCTTGGGCAAGACACTTTACCTTAGCCTCGTCCGTCGGATGGGGACGTAAACCGGGCGGTCCCGTGTATCGGTCTATCCTCCGAGCACGTTAAAGAACCATAGGAATCTATTCAATAATAAGAGTAGGGCAGGTTCCCGGATTCCTATGTATCCTTCCCCTCTCTCTGGGGCGGCTCTAAATAACCTATACTGTGTTGATGAGCCGTTAAACAAAATTCAATTCAATTCTTGTCGTGCCCTTAATGGTTTATTCTCTTATTACTCTGGCTTCTGTCAAGTCATTGAGTACCTTCATTGTGGCTTTCTAGGCTTTTTATTTTTTGTATTATATTTACACGAGCATATTTGTGTTTTACTTGTATTGCCTATCTTGATAGTTAGAGAATAGATCATGGCGGGGATTTTTTTATTTACAATGTCCTGCTTTAATGGGATGACAGTAGGGTAAGTGTGAGGTTTGGTGCACCCTAGAACCGGTTTAAACCCCCAGTGGCCTACTTTGCCACTGACCGTTCCAAGGCGGTAGCCTTATTGTCAACCCTCTTGTGTTTGTGATGTCGTTTGCATTTTTTATTACTTTACTTTTGCCTTCTTGTTTGTCTGTTTGCGTGTTTGTTTCTGTGTTTTGTGGTTGACTGTCCTCCTTGAATGCTACTTTCCCTGTCCAATCTTTTTATATTTCTTTATAGTTCTTACTGACGGGATTTATAGTAACTTGCCAAATATTGGTATAGAATTAACAGAGCTCATTTAAATTCATTGTGTGTAATACCGTTAGGGTAAATTGTAGGGAACTTGTAATTCTCAAGTGCTGTATTGAGTAAAAAAAGTTCATGTATCAACCAGTTATTCCACATTGTTAATCATAATAAAATAACAATCATTGTAATTTGTCTAGTGGACTCTTTATGGCGATGTGAGTTTCTGTGAGTCATGATAAGATTGCACAACAATTTTAATTTTTGACGTAGGGCTGTTATATCTCTCTCGATATGAGTCACGGAAACTCGCATTGTATTCATTTGGCCTTACAAGACAAAATGTTATGTTATGAGAGTTGCTTCCCTTGTTGGAGGTTTGGGCCGCTTGTGCCAAGGGCAAAAATAAAACAATACGCGAAATTATCAAAGAAAAAAGTTTTCTGAATTATTCTTTCTTTAACCACTGTCGACGTTCCCCAATACTATAACAATGCTACTATCTGTATTACATTCTACAAGGTGTTTTCACTATATGATCATGGATCACAACAGTTATCGAGTCTAGAATTAATAGTAAATACTGGAATTTGTGCGTTGAAGGACAAATTACTGTTATTCAAGTGGAATATAAAATAAATTTAGTGTATACATTTTGCCGGTGCATTTTATACATAGACAACGGCAACTTTAATTATCAAATTCTTTATCTCTACACAGTTGGATAGAACAACAGGTTCAGTAATTCATTCGGTACAAAACATTTATTTTATCTGTATTCGCAACTTAAACCTTACATTTAAGGCTTTTGTAAATTGGTAAGTACGTTACTGGTCATTTTGTAACAAACTATTTGTTTCAGGGGAATTTAGTTTATTAGGATTAAAAGCGATTGTAAGAATGCTTTCAAGGGAAATAACTGTTCCTACATGATACGGTATGATACGTGATTTAATGTTGGAGTTGTTCCTCTTCGATGTTCTTAACATAATGTTTATTGTTTTCGTTTATAAAACTATACATGTTTGTTTCTTGTTTTATAAGTGCGGTAAGTGATTGGGTTCTGAAGAGGACTGCAGCTAGGATTCGGCGGATGCTGTAACTGGACACAGGGCTCGTTTTTTATCATATTATAATTAATTTTCACCCTCGAAATACACACGATTGATCATAGCTATTGTTCTTACCGACGGAAGGAAAATGCTGTTGTGACCTGGATGTTCTGTCATTGATCATTGATCAGGCTGATCTTTTGCATGTTTGTGGGGGAGGGGGAATAAATAAATAAAATTATAGAATAAACCTTATTAAAGAAGTTGTTGGGGGCATCAGGCGAGGTGTCGTCGCTCCGGAACCTGAGGCCGGTGTCGTGGTTCCTGGACCTGAGGCCTCACTCCAAGGTACGAGTATACAGAATGCCGTTTTACCAGTGTCGATAACCAGCATTCACGATGAGTTGGGTTCCAACATTGGGCCTAGCTTATGAAGCAAAATGTTAAACGGGGAATATGTTGATCTTGCGTTACTCCTTTCAAAGCCCCAGGAAGACATTTCAAAACATGTCTCTCTGATTGATGGGCAATTGATTTTGCATTCAAGGTCTTCTGGATCTAAAATTGCTGATGTTCAGCAATAGACAGACGCTTTTTTGATTTATATAAGTGTCTATACTTCCTTTCATCCAGAGGCAATATCTGGTTTATTAAAATACTTAAGTATTATTCGCTTGGGGGCCCAACGTTTTGCAGGGCTGGGTTGGACATTGTATGACGAACAATTTAGGTTGAAGAAGGCCCGTGACCCATCTTCTTCTTGGGGTTCGGTTGATCAGGAACTATGGCAGTTATATATGTATTACACGCCTTCTACACCTGTTCAATCGGGTCTAAAACATCACAAGTGTTTCGACTACAATTCCAAGGGTTAGTGTACCAAAAAACCATGCAATTATCTTCATATATGTATGAGATGCTCGGGTTTCCACCCATCTTTGCGATGCAACAGTCACGCTTCACCATTGAACCAACCTCAGGCTAGTAATGTATTTAATTTTAGGGCAGGCGATGGAAGTCAGCAAGGGGCACGTTTCCCGTCTCCTGTGCCAAGCTACCCAACACGTCCAGTATATAGGTCAGCTGCGCCAGTTGGGGATTCGCCAAGGCTCCAATTTAGATATGCCAATTCGCGGGCAAACACCCATTAGAATCAAACCTCTTTGTAGCATGTTGGAGTTTTACCCCGATACAGACACCGCCAATGAATTGATAAATGGTTTTGTTAATGGATTTAGATTGCATTATTCGGAACCTAGGCAATTTTGGGATTGCCAAAACTTAGTCTCTGTCAAAAACAATGAAGCGGAAGCTTTAAGATAGATAAACAAGGAAATTTCTTTAGGGCGTATGGCAGGCCCATTTTTGGATCCACCTTTTCAAAACATAAGAATATCTCCAATCGGTTTGGTCCCGAAAAAAGACTGTAGTTTTCGGTTAATACACCATTTGTCATACCCATGTGGGTCCAGTATTAACGATTTTATTGATCCAAATTTATGTAATATTCAATATGCTTCTTTCGACCAGGCCATTGAAATGATCCAGGGCCAGGGACCAGGGGCTTTGCTGGGGAAAATGGACATAAAATCTGCTTTTAGATTACTGCCAATAAATTATCTAGATTTCGAGTTGTTGGGCTTTAAGGTTATGGGACAATTCTTCTACGATATGTGCCTTCCGATTGGATGTTCCATTTCTTGTTCTCTTTTTGAAACATTTGCAACTGCTCTTGAGTGGGTAGTCAAACAACAGTCCAGATTAGATAGTGTTATTCATTATTTAGACGATTTTCTTTTTGGCGGTAGGAAAGAATACTCAGACTGTGCCTTGCTTATGGCTAGTTTTAGTAATTTGTGCATGGAAATAGGCGTTCCTATTGCGGATGACAAAACAGTGGGGCCTACTCATATTTTAATAGTTTTAGGCCTTGAAATTGATTCTGAGAAAATGAAAGTGCGAATTCCCAATGACAAATTGATCGAGTTAAGTTGCTTATTAACATTTATTTTGGGGAAGAAGAAGGCCACTCTCAAGTCTCTGCAGTCTCTTGCTGGCTAGCTGAATTTTTGCTCACGTGCAATACCAGCGGCTCGTGCATTTTGTAGGCCTTTTTATGACGCTATGTCGGGTGCAGCACAACCACATCCTTTCATTAGAGTGTCCAAACCAATAAAAGAAGATGTAAAAATGTAGTTAATATTCCTTTATTTTTTTAATTGCTACTGTTATTTCTCGGATTCAGTTTGGACCAGCAATTTCGACTTGCATCTTTTTACTGACATTACAGGCAAAGCTGATTTAGGGTGTGCTGCATATTTCGAACCACACTGGACTTTTTTCCAGTGGTCAAATAGTTGGCGCGACACAGAACTGATAACGGATATAACTTTTCTCGAGTTGGTACCCATAGTTTTGGCTTTTCAAATATGGGGCAATATGGTAAAAAGATTGTCCTGCATACGGACAATCTCGCGCTGGTCTCTATTCTAAACAGAAAAACGTCCAGATCTGTTAGAGTGATGCATCTTGTTCGTCCCCTTGTTTTGCAAACTATGTTGTTTAACATACAGTTTCATGCAGTTCATATTGAAGGAAAAAACAATTGTATAGTTGATGCCTTATCTCGTAAACAATGGGTTCGTTTTCAGCAGCTGGCTCCCAGGGCAGAACAACACCCATGTCCAGTTCCTGCATATTTCCTAGCGTTGATATCCAGTCTCGAGCAGACAGGCTTTTAGAGGCATCGTTGGCCTTTAACACGCGGGAATCTTACAATACAGGCATTAAATCATTTGACACTTTTCGGGTTAATTATAATATGCAATTGGCCTGGCCTCCAAGCATACAGCAAGTAGTCGATTTCATTGCTCATCTGTCTCTTAAAGGGTGCGCACCCGCAACAGCTCGTTCCTATTTGTCTGGCATTAGTTTCAAATGCAAACTTTTGCATTTATCAGATGTAACAAATAATTTCTAAATTAAAAAAATGTTAGTCGTCTTGATAAAAGGGTCGATCCCAGACTCCCCGTTACTCCAGATATGTTGGTCATTTTTTCAAATATTTTCAAAATATTACCGGCTATTTGCAGTTCAAATTATGAAGCTTCTATGTTCGCAGCTACCTTTGCACTGGCATATTTCGGATTTTTTTGAGCAGGAGAATTAGTGTCGGATAATAAGAGCCATACAATTCATGCACTGACTTTCGACAGCATACACTTTTCTCAAGAAAACACTCTACTCGAAATACATTTGGCACACTCAAAAACAGATCAGAGGGGTGAGGGCACTATTATTTCACTTCCAGCTATTAACTCTACAATATGTCCTGTCACTCGTCTTAAATCGTATTTAGAGGTTCGCCCCAAAAGTATCGGTCAGCTATTTATTCATTTTGGGGGTGGTCAAGTCACTCGGTATCAATTTAGCGGTGTTAAAAAAAGCGTTGATCGCTTTAGGAATTGATGCCAAAAATTATAAGTCTCATTCTCTACGTATTGGCGCAGCTTCCAATGCGTCGCGTCTGGGAATGTCGGATGACATGATCAGAGAGCTTGGGCGATGGGACTCTAAGGCTTACAAAACATATATCCGAGTTCGACCGAACTGCCCAACTATTGTTCCCCTAGTTGAATCGAGTCTTAAGTATTCCAGATACAAGATCTCGAGTGTGGATTATTGGCTCGTCCATTATTACGAGGGCGTTTACATATGCCAGACAATCACCATCGGAAGGAGTCGGCCTGGGTTTAGACGAGCTCCATGCGAGTGTTTGGTGGCAGGAGAAAGGTGGTTTGAGATGGCACCAGGTCGAGAAGAGGCTCCAACTGCTGTTGACTAATGAAGATCCTCCTAATATACTAGTGTTGCACTGCGGCGGTAATGATATAGGTCAAGTACCAGCTGCAGACTTAAGGCACCAAATGGTTAAAACCTTAAACAATATCAAAGACCTTATAATACCTGGAGTTTTTATTGTGTGGTCACAAATTCTTCCGCGTTTAGTTTGGCGGGATTAGTTATCTCATTCAGCTTTAGAACGTGTGAGGGTTAATAGTAAGGCGGCTACAGAAGTGATTAAATTGGGGGTGCGGGTATATAAAATACCCGGAAATAGCAGAGTCAAATTTGCATTTGTATTCTGGCGAAGTTCATTTGTCCGACCAAGGCAATAAAATATTCTTGCAAAACCTACGTCTCGGGCTGCATTATCTTCTTTTACTTTTAAACAATGAATAACAATGTTTAACCCTCTGGCAATTTGACTGTTAGTGTGTACATGTCGGGAGTGTGCTAATACTGTTGCAGTCTCTATTGCAGACTTTTATTTTGAACGTTCTCTATTTCGAGACGTTTATTGTTTATATTGTCGAGATAATTGCTTCAGCTATTTCCTCTACTTGAGGAGTGTGTTGCATCTATTTGAGGCTTTTTTTTCTCTTTGCGCTCTCTATTTGAGGCGTTTCTTATTTTGGCGAGACATTTGCGTCAGCCATTTCTTCTATTTGAGGCGTTTTTTATTTTGGCGAGGCATTTGCGTCAGCCATTTCCTCTATTTGAAGTTGTTATTTTAAATAGTTTTTGTTGGCCACTCAGCTTTGTCGTATATATTTAAACCATGTTGCATTTAGTCTAGTCTTTAAGCTGTGTCCCGCTTCCCCCATGTGTGGCGGTGTCACGCAGGGATTTGCTTTTCGCAGACTGCATGACATGTGGCAGTTTTTCGCGGTCACAGCAATTAATTATTGTGTAGTTAATAAGAATGTTGACATTTTCAATGCAAGAGCTTTCAATGCGGTACATTTGTCTTTGTGAACTGCTGTACCCAGAGTTCATAAAGTACATACATATGTTTAATTAACTACACATTTTATCTTCTATATTAGGTACATTTGTCTTTGTGAACTGCTGTACCCAGGGTTCATAAAGTATATGAATATGTTTTATATTTTATTTTGTTGAAGCCGTGGCCAATATATTCCAATAAACATAAACTTTAAACATTGCCTTGTATTGTGCTTAACCCATCTTTAATAATGGAATTTGTGCGTTGAAGGACAAATTACTGTTATTCAAGTGGAATATAAAATAAATTTAGTGTATAAATTTTGCCGGTGCATTTTATACATAGACACCGGCAACTTTAATTATCAAATTATTTTTCTCTACACAGTTGGATAGAACAACATGTTCAGTAATTCATTCGGTACAAAACATTTATTTTATCTGTATTCGCAACATAAACCCACCCACCCTCTCCTGTTATTGAAAACAGTGTTTTCGGTTTTTTATGTTTTTATTTTCAGAGCATGGGATTTCATCGGTTTCAGTCGGGCTCTTCTGTCGCGGCTTCAACAGAGCTTACAGCAGTCCACTTTCGGAATCTCCACACGTTGGCGGCAGTTTTTCGCGGTCACAGCAATTACTTATTGTGTAGTTAATAAGAATTTTGACATTTTCAATGCAAGAACTTTCAATTCGGTACATTTGTCTTTGTGAACTGCTGTACCCAGGGTTCATAAAGTACATACATATGTCACAGAGTTAAAATATCCCATTTGGCATGTTGTCCAAATCCTATATTTTCCCTATATGGTGTGGCCCTCCTGTTCAATCCAATATACTAAGTGTCCGGTATTTGTCCATTGTTTGTATATGTAAGTCAGGTCAGTCCATGTTTTGTTATGTCATGTGCATGTATACGTCAGTGTGGTCGAGTGATCTGATTGGGTATGAATGAACCTTAACCTCTTGTATGAAATATGAATTCCCGCATATTAGGGACACGCTCGCACTAGGCCTTTTTGAACAGTCGCAATTTTGTAGATCGTAAACCGTATTTGCATTTACATGCACTACAACTGTTAAAATGATATATCTTAAGAGATCTCGAATATACATCTATCCATGATAAGTCATTGCTAAACTTGTTGTTATAATTTATCATGGACTTGATGCTAATTGTAATGTTGGTGTGACGAAGTCTTTTACAAAGGCCCGGCAATAATGGCGGCGGTTGTTTATATGTCTCAGTTCAATAGAGAATGCGATATATTGAGAATGCGAGAAATTATCTTTTACATATATGTTAATGTTGGAATTGAACTAGGATGGGATAACCATTGCATGATTACATTTACTCTAATATGTTAACTGACTCAGTGATAAATATTAAGGTATTCAATATTGTAAATACTTGTTTTTATATCGATAGGTCACCTAATAAAGGAATACAAGAAAACCCCACTACATAGTTTTGTTTACACGACCCCGATGACAATGGCGCCCAACGTGATTTATTCCATTGGTGATCATGGATTGGACAACATTAGTGTGTATTGAATTAGCAGACCAGGGCAGACCATGCAGAGTTCTCAACGACTTTGAGGAAAACCCGGCCGGTTATACATGTAAATATGCAGTTGCAGCAAAGTGTTGTATTTTCCCCCGCGGAACAGATTTTTTTTAGTGCACTACGTTTCGATTTAGCAATCAAACGATATTTTTTTGAGATCTCGACGGGATTTTGATTCATGTGGCTAGCCTGAAAGGAAGGAATCGGTTGTTCGAAATGGGATGTTGCGATTGTGAGACTACACGCGCCGTGTTGTGTTGGACGTTTCAAACGTTTGGATATTGACAGTGTATTAGAGCTTGTGTGTTATTTAGTGTGAATTAGTTGTTCTTTATACTAGACAAGCTCTAGTTTTGTAATATTTTAGGAGTTAGATGGAAAACGGGTGAGTCTATATATTGACCTACTTATTTTGTTTACCTGTGTGTAGAATTACTTCTCACATATAAAAGTACATGCCTTGGTCAAATATGTCATATGTTTACCTGCATACAGGCATAGCCTCTAGTTACAAACAGTATTTTTGTGTTTTTCAACCGCTACAACACATATTTTTCATCAACACTCTTGGAATATCTTATTTAGATGTATTTGTGAAAGTGAAAGTAGGAAAATGAGGACAAGTGACCTTTATGTAAAGCCTAAAGGGACACATTAAAGTGACACTTACTGTTATTTTTGTGAAAGTGTTCACAGGGTTACCAATTTATATACAGAGTAGTTAGAAATGTGTTAATTTGTAAACAATAAGGTTGTTGTTTGATTTTTGAACTTTTCTGGCCTGATTTATTCAAACTCTCAGAGCACTCTTTCATTGTTTAACTGTCTGCACACTCTCTTTGCACACTACCATAAAGAATGAGAAAGATGAATGTGAGGTAAGTGTTTATGTTACATGTTGTGTTGTCAAAATTGTTCAATGTTGCCTATAATTGTGTTTACATATATAGTGACCTTTGACCTAGCCCTGTGTATGACATGCATAGCTTGCCCTATATAGGAAATCTCTGGGGAAAGTTTTTTTTTATATTTTTTTCAGAATTTGTCGTCGCGTCGTTCTTTTTCGCGTTATTATTCTTCATCGCGCTATTTAGAACTGCGGACCGAATAATATTTTCAGAGATTTGGGATTTTGATATTGATGTATTAGACATTACCATACACAGTGGTGAAATCATGCATTGCATTTGATTTATATAGATTAATATGAATTGTGATTGTATTAAACTGTAAATTTTCTCTTATTACAGATTAGAAGCTTGTTGATACAGAGAATAATTTATTCTGATCCAGAATTAAATTGTTGAAATTTCAGAACAGAAATTAATTGATTGAATTTCAGGTGGGCTGTTATTAAATTGAATTACATTTCAGATTATTAGAATTACAGGAATTGTAAGCAGAAGTTGAAGCTGTGTGATGACAGTTTAAAGCTGTATTATGTCCATTAAAGTTGTGTGATTTTGTTCAGAAGGTTAAAGCTGTATTACCCTAATTTAATTAAGTCGATTGACAGAGATTGGATTGATAATTGTGTTGTTGTTTTTCAGTTATACAGTTGTCAATTATATTGAAGGTTCAACATGTTCATTGAAAGTGTTTACTGTTTACAGATTTAAAGCTGATCAGTCTTCATTGAAGTGAATTGACATTTGTTTACTTTTCAGTGTTTTGTGAATTGTATTGATAATTGATTATGCAGTTTAAAGCTGTCTAGTCATTGTATATAGTGAACTATTTGACATTTTATTTCAGTACTTTGTATTTTGTTGATTCTTTTTGGAATTAGGAATCATGGACAAGGCACTTGATCTTCCCAAAACACATTGTGTTGAGGATGATGATGCTACACATGTGAAGACAATATTAGATGAAAATGATTTTCAGATGATGATCAAGGCTCTTAGAAGCAATAAGTATGTGGTCCTGAAGCAGGAGGAGTATGATGTTCTGGCGTCATCTAAACATGTAACCAGTTCACACAGAACACCTGCCAGAAATGTATTGTTTGATTTTCAGGAACCAATCGCATCACCGATCTTATCTTCAAGACTCTTAGATGTTTCAACACTCATCAAAGGTGCAAACCGTGACGTAGGTGCAAGGCCCAACGAGAGGAAACCTACTCAGACTCCTGCTGTTTCAGGGAATAATGTTTTCATGAGTACTCCTTACTCACAATTACCCAAACTACCTTTGTTTTCAGGGGATGAGCCTTCACCTAAGGGTGAAATCAATTATGAAGTTTGGCGTTTTGAATTTAAATGTATATTCAATGACCCTTCATTTTCAGAACACCAGATATTGCATGCAGCCAGAATGTCCCTTAGAGGCACTGCTAGACAGATGTTAATACCACTTGGAGAAACAGCTACTAGCAAGGATGTTTTACAGAAACTTGATACTTTGTATTGGAATGTTTCTACCAATGAAAATGTCATGGAGAAATTTTATACAGCTGTCCAGCATGATTTGGAATCAGTTACATCTTTTGGTTGTAGGCTGGAAACCTTACTGCAGATTGCTGTTGATAAAGGACATGTTAAACCTATGGCAAAGAATGACATGCTTCGTTCTAAGTTTTGGACTGGTTTACGTGATGAGACTTTGAAGTCACAGACTCGTCATAAGTACGACACTAATTTTTCATTTGATGCATTACTTCGTGAAATTAGGTCAGTGGAGCAGGAGTTGTCTCTTTCAGGTAGCAAGAGATCCCCCACTGTGTCATCGAGTGTACCATCTCATACTAATATCAAACATAATCCAGTTTCAGCATCTGATCCATCTAACAAATTAGACAAGATGGCTGATCAAATGTCGAAGCTCATGGAAACGCTTCAAAAGCTGGAGGAGAAAGTAGATAGACAAGAGGACTCAAAGCTACATCAAAGCACTAACCAACACAGTTTCTTTTCAAGATATAACGATAGAGGTCGTGGCAGAAGTTATCGGGTTTCTTCTGGGCCCAGTAGAGCTCACGATAACAGTAATAGAGGTCAATCGAGAGGAGCCGGACGCGGTAATTCTCGAGGAAGCCATACCTATTACAATGATAGTTTCACTGACCATCATTTAAACTTCTAACCTCCTCAGTTAAAGGGCAACGTGGGGAGGTGAATCATGTTCAATATGATAAAGACCCTGACACACCTAAAAATTCTAAACCTGAATTACTCAGTAGAATGGTTGGAAGTTCCAACCATAGTAAGATCAACATATGTGGTGTTGAATCTGATGCGTTGATTGATAGTGGAAGCATGATTACTTGTATCTCAGAGGAATTCTTTCGCTCACTTAATCCATTACCATCTCTTCTCAGTATGGATGATTTTGAACTGAACGTTTTTGCAGCTGGAGGAACTAATCTACCTTTCTCTGGATACATTGAAGCTGAGATTGTCATTCCATTTCTTTCTTCATCTCCGTTTGTTATACCAGTTCTGGTAATGCCTCTGAAGGATTACGTCCAGTCTGTTCCTGTCATTGTTGGTACCAATGTCATCCGACTTTGCAAGAATTTAGACTATCATACTGTACCAGAAGAATGGCAGACAGCTATTGACAGTATGTGTACTGTCAAAAGTATCCCTGTCAGAACTACCAATAGTATTCTTTTTACTAGTTCACCCCATCAAGTTGTTACTATTCATGGGTTTGCCAGGAAATCCGGTAATTTAGACAATGCAGTGACCGAAGTTGTTTCTTATGCACAGTCTCAGAGTTACACCGTTTGTCCTAGGGTTGTTTCTCTTTCGAAAACATCTGGCAAATCTGTTCGCATACCTGTTCGAGTGTGTAATCTGTCTGCTCATTCTATACGAATTTTACCAAAGTCAGTGATTTGTTCATTGAACGAAGTCAGTGTCCTTGAGAGTTGGAAACCAGAACCATCTGTGTCTAATCCTAAGAGCAGTGGTAAAGGATCTCCCCTTGAAGATCTTGGAGTTCAGATCAACAAGGAGAACCTTATACCAGAGCAACTTAATAGGTTAAGACAAGTTCTTGGTTCTTGGGATCACTTGTTCTCCAAGTCGATAGTGGACTTAGGAAAGACAGATACTGTCGAACACCGTATTCATCTTACAGATGATGTTCCCTTTAAGCAACCCTTTAGGCGAATACCTCCAGGTTTGTTTGAAGAGGTCAAACATCATCTTAAGGAAATGATAGAAGCTGGAGCAATACGGAAGTCGAAGAGTCCTTACTGTTCTAATGTAGTCCTTGTCAGGAAAAAGGATGGTTCTCTTCGCTTCTGTATTGACTTTAGACAGCTGAATGCAAAGACTATACGGGATGCATACTCTCTTCCTCGTATAGATGACACTCTAGATAGTCTCATCGGTGCCAAATACTTCAGTAAACTCGACCTTCGTTCAGGTTACTGGCAGGTCGAGATTGCTGAAGAAGATAGGCAAAAGACCGCTTTTCTGTTGGGCCCTTAAGGTTCTTCGAGTGCAACAGAATGGCCTTTGGCCTGACCAACGCACCTGCCACGTTTCAGCGTCTTATGGAAACGTGTATGGGCGAAATGAACCTCAAAGAGTGTTTGATCTTCTTGGACGATATTCTGATATTTTCGAAGACCTTTGAGGAGCATATCGAAGGGCTTGAGGGTGTGTTTGAACGTCTGGCTAAGTACGGCCTGAAGCTCAAACCATCCAAGTGCGAGTTTTTCAAGACGTCGGTTACTTACCTTGGTCATGTGGTTTCCGAAAGTGGTATTGAGACTGACCCTGAAAAGATCTCGGCGCTTACAACTTGGCCATTCCTACCTCGGTGAAGACTCTAAGATCTTTCCTTGGATTTTCAGGGTATTACCGCCGTTTTGTTAAGGATTACGCCAAGGTTGTTAAGCCGCTGAACGACCTGTTAATAGGTCATCCCACTAACAAAGCATCTAGGAAATCTGGACTAGCCAAATCTAAATGGGAATGGGGCGAATCTCAAGAGAAAGCAGTCAATACCATTATTGGATTGCTTACTCCCCCTCCTGTGTTGGCTTATGCAGATTTCCAGAAGCCTTTTGTTGTACATACCGATGCTTCCATCGATGGTCTTGGTGCAATATTGTATCAGGAGCAGGATGGAAAGCAACGAGTTATTGCGTACGCAAGTCGCGGACTGCGTAAAAGTGAGCGCAACTACCCAGCGCATAAGTTGGAGTTTTTATGCCTTAAATGGGCCCTTACAGACAAGTTCCATGACTATTTGTATGGGAACAATTTTGAGGTATTGACTAACTACAATTTTAAGTTGGTGTATCGACCTGGTAGGTTAAACGGTGATGCAGATTTTTTCTCGCGTCCACCACAGCAAACAGAAATGTTTCCTGAGGTTGTTAGAGCTATCTGCAGCGCCGCATAAGCTTCCAGGGAAGTACTTCCACTTATTGAAAGTTTGGCCGTCACAGGCAGTGCAGAGTTGAGTTCTTTAGAGTCCGAAGTCTCTTTGGATGCCCAAGAATTCAGCAGCATTGACTGGTGTAAGGAGCAAGCTGCTGATCCAGTCATCGATAGGGTTTTGCACTACTATTATGTTGGACATCGACCAACATCAGAGGAGTGCCAATCGGATTCGACCGATGTACAGTGTTTCGTACGTGAGTGGAAAAATCTTCATCTCACTGATGGAATACTGTACCGTAACACAACAGTAAATGGTGAGGATGTCCAACAACTTGTTTTACCCTCTGCATACAATATCCATTGCATTGAAGGGACTACATGACGATGTTGGACATCAAGGCCGTGACAGAACCTTAACTTTGGTTAAGAGGAGGTTCTTTTGGCCGAACATGGAGTCTGACGTTGAGCGAAAGGTTGCTCAATGTGGACGCTGTATTCGACGAAAGACCCCTACAGTACCTCGTGCAACACTTGTTCCCATCCAGACTTCTCGTCAAATGGAAATGGTTTGCATTGACTATTTATCCCTCGAGCGTTCCAAAGGAGGGTATGAGGATATATTGGTCATCACCGATCATTTTACTCGGTATGCCCAAGCATATCCTACCCGGAACCAGACAGCACATACGACAGCTAAAGTGCTATTTGAACACTTTATTTGTCATTACGGCTTTCCAGCAAGGTTGCACAGTGATCAAGGTCGTAACTTCGAAAGTAACACCATCAAGGAACTGTGTAATATTGCTGGAATAGTCAAGTCCCGCACAACGCCCTATCATCCAATGGGGAATGGTCAGGTTGAACGCTTCAACCAGACCTTACTCAAGATGTTAGGTACGTTGGAAGACAATCAAAAATCTGATTGGAAGTCTTTTGTGGCACCGCTTGTACATGCATACAACGCCACAAAACACGATTCCACTGGTTTCTCTCCTCATTATCTGATGTTTGGATGGCACCCTAGGTTAGCAATAGATGCTTACCTCGGCGTCAACAATCCATCAAATGAACATGTTAGTCGAGAGAATTACGTCGCCAAGCTCAGTAAGCGACTAGACTTTGCGTACAAAGTGGCACAGTCCCATGCTGACAAGCATGCAGAGAAATACAAGACACATTATGACGCTAGAGTTAGAAACTCTGAACTCGCAGTCGGTGATCGTGTACTTGTAAGGACTGTTGGGTTAAAAGGGAAGAATAAGCTGGCTGATAAATGGGAGAAGGATACGTACATTGTCAGGGGTATTCCTAATGAAGACGTACCAATTTACCAAGTTAGGAAGGAAGTTGGTAAAGGTACCATTAGAACTTTACATAGGAATCTTCTCCTTCCATTTGTCGCCATACCTTGTGTCGACCCTGATATTGTTGCTGATTCTAACACTACAAGACGGGTTAGAACCAGAGCAAAATCAAACAAGCACCGGTTCCAGATTCAGAAGAGAGTTCTGAATCTGACGCGGACACAGAATCATCACTTGATGATGCTCCTAGATACGTCATTCCTGCGAGACGCGAAACAATGTCTAGGCCTAGCCTTGTGTCTACAGTCTCTGAGGACAGGACGGTCTCTTTTGCGAACACATCAAATCACAGTAGTCTGAACAATAACAGAAGTGTGCAAAATGATGTAACAACCTCTGCACCATTTACATGGTCTAGGAATAGTTCATTTACACGTTCTGAACCTTCTGGAACTGTTCGACAAGATGTGAACGACTCAACCCCGGATATGACTACTACTAGTGTGGAAACACCGTCCACAAGTATTCCGCAATATATTTTGATGGCTTCTCCGCCTCCGCGTCGGTCAACACGAAACCGTAAACCGCCAGACAGATACGGCACTTGGGTTAGAGGTTGTCGTGTTTAGTTAGGTTGAACCGTAACAGGGGAGGATGTCACAGACAAGTGTACTTATGTGTACCACTTCAGTTATTTTATGATAAAGATGTATTTTATTATGTTTGTTTTTATTTCAGTTAGCAAACACCAATACAGTCACATTTATGTTACTGTATATGTTGTTAGGGGAGAATGTCACAGATTGACCGTGAGCCATACACTTTTTTGTTACCATCTCAAGGGACAAATTCTTAATAGAACCATGTTATTGCGTACCTTGTAGAGAAACAAAAATTCCATGATAGCAGTGTGAACAGGGTAGCTGATTCTTGTTATTAGAGTTATCTCCCCCTTTTAAGCAAAACTCTTGTTTCTTTAAAAAATCGTTTTCGCTGAAACTAGAAGAGCTACAGGTCTAATATTTTGCATGTATTATACATTTAGGGTCCTCTACCAAGTATTTATAAAATGGTGACCCAAGGGTCAAATATGGCCCAGCCCCGGGGGTAACATTTTTTCATACAGTTATATAGGAAATCTTTAAACATAAATAATTTTCTCTAAAACTGTAAGAGCTAGAGGTCCTGTATTATGCATGAAGCATAAGCTTATGGTCCACTAGCAAGTTTGTTAAAATGTTGACCTGGGGTCATATCTGGCTCCGGCCCAGTGGTCATATATTTGCATAGAGTCATATAGAAACATCTTTAAAATCTCTTCTTTAAAAAACAACAAGAGCCAGATGTCTATTATTTTGCATATTGTACAAGCTTATGGTTCTCTACCACTTTTGTTCAAATCGTGACTCTGTGTCCAACTATGGCCCGGTTCTGGGGTTATTAAATTGAATTGAACTGGGTTTTAAGGCGCACCTACACATGAAAGGTTATATGGCGCCTAACAGGCATGAACATGCCAGCTCATCCTCCATGTACATCGAGATAAAATATGGAGAATGGGCCTAGGACCTCCCACCCTGAACTGCAGAGTTGCTGCAAATTCTATTTTACACACTCCATTTACGCTGTAGCCACGTTTATTGTTTTCTGCCACTGCTCTTAGTGATGTGAGCGGGATGGCACCTGAAACAATGCAGGGGTCATGATGAAGACCTTTAATGAGCATGAACAAAAAATGACAAAATGAATATGAATGGGGGTGTGTTCTACCCCTCTGCATGTGACGGCGTCTTTGCAGTGGTTGTATTCTACCCTGGCAACCATACGGCGGGTGGGGGAGGGGTTCCGGGGTTATAGTTTTACAAAGAGTTATATAGGAAAGTCCATACAAATATCCATTTCTGATACTACAAGAGCTAGAGGTCTAATACGATGCATGTAGCATAAGAGTATCGATCTCTACCAATTTATTTTGTTCAAATGGTGATCTTATGGTCAAATTTCGCCCGGTCCCGGGGGTCTCATATTTACATAGAGTTAAGCAGGAACGTCTATAAACATCTTCCCTGAAACTACAAGACCTAGAGGTGTAATAAGCTATATGTAGCTTAAGATTATTGTCCTGTACCAAATAATTTAAATGGTGTCCCTCTTGAATCAAGCCTGGAATCAATTTTGACCCTGTTCCGGGGGTCACGCTATAACATTGCATTATATAGGAAAACATAGTCAAACAGCTTCTGATACTTCAAAAGCTAAATAATAGTTCATATATGATCCTCTACCTAGTTTGTTCAAATGGCGACAATGGGGTCAAATATGGCCACTACGGGGGTCACAGTTTTACAGATTTATATAAAGAAATTGTTGTTCTTTCTTAAAACATGAGAGCACTTTGAGACAAGGCGAGTGGGTCTCTTGTTTATGGCGTGAAGTTGTACACTTTTCATAAAATAACTTCAAAAGTTTTAAGCGAACTGAAATATATAGAGAATATGACTTTTGATAAGGTATTCCATTATGAAGACTTAACCATGTTTACAAATCGCATATTGAATAAAACCACGAACTAAAATCACAAAGTATACCACTGCATTTTCGACAAATTGCAAAAAAAAAAACAGAAAGAAAAAGAAAAGGCATTTTACGGTTTAACTGTTGATATTTAGGTGTTTGTTATACAAATTTTAAAATAACCGTCAAATTACGACAAAATTACACTACAAAAACAGTTTATCAAAACTCTATCCAGGTGTTCATCTCATATAATAATGCATATGCGTCGCTTAAAAGTATATGTTTATTCATGTTTTTTTGTAATATCCGTAATTGAATAAGTGTAAAATGAATTATCCATTTTTTTTGTCTGGCTGGTTATAGCTATTTATATTGTATCTATAGAGTTTTGATTCTCAAACGATGTAAGTTATGTATATACCTTGTGGTCAGTAGGTTTAGAAACGATGTCGTATGTTGTAAAATGTGGCTGTTGTTGGCGGGATAGCTACTTTAACTGCAGTAGCACCTGTATGTCGGATATAGCTTTTAGAGTAAACATCAGTAAACTAACCGTGATCACTAAATGTAATCTATCTCGATGCACTGGGTACCGATTCTTATTTGGAAGCGTTTATATATTTTTTATATCTTATATGTATGTTATATTGTCACATTAAGTTATATTATTTAAATCAGATACTATGAACTGAGTATTCTTAATTGTCCTGTTCTATCCCAAGGCATTATCAAAACAGCAAAGAGCTGGGCATATATAAGGCTTTCAGGCATATTGCAACTCGACATACATGAATGCTAGATAAGAGAGACCGTTATGAACCCAGCTCCTTGGATATAACCTTTATGACGGATTAACATTTTAGTTGTATGTATTTTAATGCAGTCATCCTGCTTGAGCGCATACAGCCTGTTGATGCAGTGGATAGCACAGGGGACTTTAAATTCAGAGGTTCAAACCTGGTTCAAACCTCACCGGAGCCAGTGAATTTTGTGGGTGTGTTCTTGGGCAAGACACTTTTACCCTCGTCCGTCGGATGGGAACGTAAACCAGGCGATCCCGTGTATCGCTTGTTTTTTTTCTCCCATCACGTTAAAGAAGCAGGTGATATTGTAACAACTGCATCAATACTAACAAATAGTTGCCATGGTAAGTAGTTAGCACAGTGATCTGAGTATCACCCTAAAAATATTTCTTTGTCGACGCCGTTGGTTCCCGGGCAAGAATATGACCACTGCATATCCAGGCATAGGGGTAAAATTTCCCCGAATTCATGTTAATTTTGTCATTTTTAGCTCTACTGATCAGAGATCAGCAGAGCTTATGCCGTGGTGCGGCGTCCGTCGTCTGTCTGTCCGTAAACTTTTTTTGTAGCGACAACTCCTCTGAAACTACTGAATGGATTTTCATGAAACTTTACAGAAATGTTGCCCATGAAGTCTAGTTGATCCTAGCAAAAATTCATGTTGATGTGAAATCCAAAATGGCCGCCAAATCTAAAAATAGGTTTTTAAAAAACAAGTTTGTAGCGACTTCTTATTGAAAACTATAAGTGATATTGATATGGGACTTTTTGTAAAATGATCAGCATGACATGATGGTTATCAGAGTCAAACATTATTTTGATTCGACGTTAAACATGGCTGCCAGTGGCCATCTTTGTTTACATAGAGTTATATAATGAAAACTTGTAGCGACTACTCCTCTGAAACTACTTGACGGATTTTCATGAAACTTTACAAGAATGTTGCTCTTGATGTCTTATTGATCCTAGCAAAATTTCAGGTCGGCCAAAAATTCAAGATGGCCGTCGCGGCCATCTTGAATTTTCGGCCGACCTGAAAAAAAAATTTTCTTCAAAAAACAAGTCTGTAGCGACTACTTCCTGAAATCAAAATCAATCAGTAGAGCTTCAAGGTCATTGACCTCTTGTTGTTCATTTTTTTCATCATGAAACCTGTATTGTTTCAGGTGCTACTTCAGTGGTGGCAGTGATCGTGCTCCAGCGAAAAATGGAGTGTTTACTAGAGAATTTGAAGCAACTCTGCAGTTCTGCAGGTAAGAAGGTTCTAGGCACATTCTGCAAATTTTTATCTAGATGTTAATGTAGAGTGAGCCGGGTCGAATGTTCATTCCTGTTGGCGCCGTATAACATGTTTGTGTTGGTGCGCCGTAAAACCCCAATTCAAATCAATTCATCTTTGTCGATTCTTTTTTCAGTAACACAAAAACGGTACGTGCAAAGGCATATACTACTATTTTTACATTTCGTATGCAGAATTCTTCATTGTGTTATATATGGGTCGGGTAATTCAGGTGTAAACATCCTTAACATATGCATCAATTGTAATTAAAAAGTATTAAAATAGACAACTTTTAAGATTTTGCGTTGCAATATGCAATGTTTAATTCATGTATTTATGTGTAATACATAATCCAAATGTGTAATCATAATAAGTATTGCCATGACGCATACACCTAAAAAAAGACTTTTGTTAAAAAAAAAACACGTTAAACCGCACAATTCCTTTATCTAGAATCCTTTGGACTATGTGTCGTCTGTGCAATATATGTATATATCAGAACATGTTAATACTAGTTATGTTGCAGTTACTTTGAGGAAGGCTTATACTTCCAGTTTGGCATGCGTCTCAACTTATCAGGCTTACTGAACACATATGTGCAATGCCATGGACATTGCTTAGTACTTAATTTCATCAATATATCATAACAATCCCTTATTCATATTATAATATTATGTAAATCATGTAGAAAGGTTGTAAATTACTGATTCTTACAAGTTTACACATATATTGTAAAAAATATTAACTGAACTAAATGCATAAAAATGTGTCAATAGTGGGTGGGGTAAATTGACTTCTAAATTGAAACAAAATAGAGATTTTAAATTGAATTCAGTGCTAAAAATGAGCTTATTTACGCTTTATGTCACTCAATGAATTGTAAACTTAAGTGCATCTTTAAAAAGTACATCAATAATTATTCACACAAGTATGACATTCAAAAATGAACATCAAAAACGTATATGAAAGCGCTACAATGATAACCTATTAATGTTCGATTTATTTTTATATAAGCTACCTGTTCCAGATTGCTATCATGGAAAAACATAATCTATATACAATGCTCTTTTCAAAAAGTGATGGTAGAATTTGTCCCTTGAGTTGGTAACAATATCGAAAAATTTGGGTCCTGGCTCAAGGCCTAAGAGTCAAAATATCCCATTTGGCATGTTGTCCAAATCCTATATTTTGCCTATATGTTGTGGCCCTCCTGTTCAATCCAATATACTAAGTGTCCGGCATTTGTCCATTGTTTGTATATGTTAGTCAGGTAAGTCCATGTTTTGTTATGTCATGTGCATGTATACGTCAGTGTGGTCGAGTGATCTGATTGGGTATGAATGAACCTTAACCTCTTCTTTGTATGAAATATGAATTCCCGCATATTAGGGACACGCTCGCACTAGGCCTTTTTGAACAGTCGCAATTTTGTAGATCGTAAACCGTATTTGCATTTACATGCACTACAACTGTTAAAATGATATATCTTAAGAGATCTCGAATATACACCTATCCATGGTAAGTCATTGTTAAACTTGTTGTTTTAATTTATCATGGACTTGATGCTAATTGTAATGTTGGTGTGACGAAGTCTTTTACAAAGGCTCGGCAATAATGGCGGCGGTTGTTTATATGTCTAAGTTCAATAGAGAATGCGATATATTGAGAATGCGATATATTATCTTTTACATAAATGTTAATGTTGGAATTGAACTAGGATGGGATACCCATTACATGATTATATTTACTCTAATATGTTAACTGACTCTGTGATAAATATTAAGGTATTCGTTATTGTAAATACTTGTTTTTATATCGATAGGTCACCTAATAAAGGAATACAAGAAAAAACCACTACATAGTTTTGTTTACACGACCCCGATGACACATATGTTTAATTAACTACACATTTTATCTTCTATATTAGGTACATTTGTCTTTGTGAACTGCTGTACCCAGGGTTCATTAAGTACATGAATATGTTTTATATTTTATTTTGTTGAAGCCGTGGCCAATATATTCCAATAAACATAAACTGTAAACATTGCCTTGTATTGTGCTAAACCCATCTTTAATAACAGTCCGAATTGCTCCCATTTGCAGTATATTGTGTGTTCGATTGCACAATGCGACCATGTGTATAACATGTACTCCATATGGCTGTTAACTAGCCTCTCCCAAGAAAACATTCTAACAAATCCATACGTACACGCTAAAAGGTCAGTTTCATAGACTGAGGATGACTCACTGTCTCATATCACTTCTCTTATTAAATTATAGTTGCCTATGTTAATGATATTTGATGAAGTTAATATATTGATAAGAGATACTATTTAATTGTTCAGGACATCTGTTTTCCAAAAGTAATAGAAAACGCAAAATGATTCACAACCACCACGTATTATAATGACATTTAAACCTTTAATAGCATGTAATAAAGTACAATACGTGCAATTTACGCTAGACTAGCACTTGCATTTATTCTTATTCTTTGTCTCGACCTAAACATAATGTTTGTATTACTTGCTTTGAGATGAATTCTTGATACAGTTACTTTCTGCAAGATACTCGCTTAATGTTACTTTAAGCGACTTGTTGGATGGATATGATAATAAATACTGAAAAGTGGATGTCAAATATGAGAGACTTAACACATAAAACAGATGCCAACAATGATCAGTCGGTGGTATGCCCAGTGGTACTACCATGAGCTTAAAACCGGTTCTAGTGTTGGCCATCCTCGCTCTAACCATAGTATCATTCATAGCAAAGTAGACTGAGTCTTTTGGTTATAAACCAGACAGTGCAAATAAAGAAATACCGTCACATTATATTCTCTAACGCACCAGACAGTGCTAATATTATGAAACCCGTCACATCACAGGCGGTGTAAATAAAGAAATTAATATTGTCCATTTGTGCATTTCAGTATTCAGTAGATAGTGACTATTAGTGGGCTTGAAGGCATGCAATGGCATATGAATGTTCAAAATATTCTATATATTATGCCATTATCTCAGAGTGTTTAAACCTTATTGAACATAACCTCAACAGCCTCAGTTGTTTATATCTCGCCTGAGCCAAGGGCATCTTAGAAACTGCTTGGCCAGGTTTTTACCAAACTTTACATGAATGATCATTACCTTTCAGAGTTGTAAAATAATGTCACATAGTTATATAAGAAAATCTTAAAAACGAATATTCTCTGAAACTACAACCTATTGATCTGATATATTGCAGGTGGTCGCTAAACGTCAAACATCGAGATACGGAAACTCCCAAGACAAGTCTAAACGTAACTCCGCCCCCGCCACAGTAACTGCTTTTCCAATCAATGTATCTGTCCGTTTGTTCGTTCGTTCGTTCGTTCTTTCTTTCATTTACTAAGTTATAACATAAATAAACAGGTTTATCAATATACATTAGTAGATCGGCTTCCACGCAGTATACAAGGACATATCCATGGGGGTGGGGGCTGGTGTTTGTTTATAACACTGTTTATCAATACCAGCACTAGCGGATTCACAGGTATTGTCAGGACCCCTTCCACAAGAAATGTGAAAAGTACAGCATACACGGATGGATCTGAGGAGGGGCTGGCGTTCCTTTATTTACTGATAACATTAATTATAAAATTGTTTATTGATACCAGTACTAGCGAATACAGGGGTAACATCAATGTTTTTTCATCAATTTATCTGTCCTTGTGTTCGTTCGATTGTTCATTTACTAAGTTATAACATAAATAAACATGTTAAACATCAATATCAACATTAGCAGATCGGACTCTTGCATAATACAAGGACAGATCCAGGTTGCGAGGCTTTTAGCTCTAATGGCCAGTAGGTCAGTTGTCCGATGTCCGTCTTCTGTCGTATACAAGTACATATCCAGGGGTGGCCTTCCCCGCAGAATACAGGTACAAATATTGCGCCTGGGTGAGGGGAGGGGTGAGGGGAGCTTCCACGCAGTGTTGTCGGGACCACTTCCCCAAGAAATTTGAAAAGTACAGCATACAAGGATGGATCGGTGGAGGGGCTGGCGTTCCTTTATTTACTGATAACATTAATTGAAACACTGTTTATTAATACCAGTACTAGTGAATCCGAGGGGTGGTTTCAGGGCCCTAATTCGAGCCTTCTCTGACCGTCCGTCCGTCCGTCCGAAATGCTTGTCAGTACTATAAGACTTTGAGATACCAACTTGGTATGTGGATACATCTTGGGATAGCGGTGTCGCGTACCAAAAAAGGTCTCCTTGACCTGTGACCTCTGTCATAGAAAATGCTTAAAGGATCACCTTTATCAGTATTTATTAACATTCACACTAGCGTTCGTTTAGTGCAGTGTGGCAGCTGTAAAATGTCTCCCCGTGCTACGAATCAGTAGTGTTATTTTTACTGGTCCTTTGGGACCAACGAGCCCAATATAGGTGGCTTTGAAGTAGAATACTGCTTAAACCGGTGCTAGGGGGCGTGAGAGGTGTTGCTTCTTTCATTACTTCTCATGAACAGACTCAATAAAACCGAGACTATCAGGTGCTGCTTGCTTGTCAGTTTAGATTGCCTGTCCTTTCCGAGATTTTTTTCCCTTTTGAGATGCTCCATCCAATATCCTCTAGATTTAAGTTTGCATTACCTTTCCAAATGTGTGTCTCTTAGTAACGAATAGATTCCTATGGTTTAAAGGGACAGATGGCAATATTTAATTTTAGATCACCTGAGCCGTCATCCGTCCGTCGTCGTCGTCATTAACTTTTGCTTCAAACGACTTCTCAGAAACCGCTTGGCCAATTTTGACCAAACTTCACGTGTATGATCCTTTGATGAATGCTTTTTAGATTTGTTAAAATTCTAAAAAGATTATGGTCCTTTACCAAGTTTGTTCAAATGGTGATCCTGGGGTCATTTGTCCCCGCCACGGGATCACAGTTTTACATAGGCTTGTATATAGAAAAACTTTTAAAAAAATCTTTTCTGAAACTGCAAGAGTCAGAGGTTTACTATTTTGCATTTGCTATAAGCTTACGGTCCTCTACCAAGTCTGTTCAAATGGTGACCCTGGCTCAAATTTGGCCCCGCCCCGGGGGTCACAGTTTTTCATAGACTTCTATAGGAAAACATTAAAGTCTTCTTCTCTGGAACTACAAGAGCCAGAAGTTTAATATTTTGCATTTACTTTACTCTTATGGTCCTTTACCAAGTTTGTTCAAATGGCACCACCCCATTGGTCATATGTTTAACATATACTTGTATCTGGATGACATATTGAACATTGACAACCCTTTCTTTCCAACTATGGTTAATAATATTTATCCTAAAGAACTTCAGCTTAACAAAGCTAATATATCTGATAATAACGCTTCTTTTCTTGATTTAGATCTCTCGGTTGAAAATGGTGAAATAATTAGCAAAATCTATGACAAGAGAGATGATTTTAATTTTGACATTGTTAATTATCCCCCACTTGGATGGGGATGCACCCCGAGCAACTTCTTATGGGGTGTATGTGTCTCAACTTATTCGTTTTTCAAGAGCTTGTACTCTAGTTGAGGACTTTAATATTCGTAATATTTGTATAACTCAAAAGCTACTCAATCAGGGTTACCGTTACCATAAACTTCGTAAAACTTTTGCAAAATTTTGTTATCGTAACCCTTATTTTCTTTCCAAATATAAAAATAATTTAAGGACTCTTCTGCGACAAGGACTATCACAACCTGACTTCTATGGTGATGTGATTTATAAACGTCGTAAGATTCTTGGTCATGATCACTTGTTAAACTTGTTAAAAAGTTTATTAAATGAGTTTATGACCTATCATTTTGCAACGTACTTCATGCTTGGTGGTGGACCCTTTTACAGTTCGCCACTATGCTTTCCTCTTTAATTTTATGATGACCGGACCTGCTGTGGACCCTATGATGACGCCTACCTAAAGCCCATTGGGACGGTGGCGTTTGATGTTTGTCTATGATCTTTCTTGTAGTGCCCTTAATTGTTTATTCTCTTGTTGCTCTGGCTTCTGCCACGTCATTGAGTACCTTCATTGTGGCTTTCTAGGCTATTGTTTTTTTGTATAATACTTACACGAGCATATTTGTGTGTTTACTTATATTGCCTATTGATGCCGCCTTGTTAGTTAGAGATTAGATCATGGCGGGGATTTCAGGATGACAGTAGGGTAAGTGTGAGGCTTGGTGCACCCTAGAACCGGTTTAAACCCCCAGTGGCCTACTTTGCCACTGACCGTTCCAAGGCGGTAGCCCTTTTGTCAACCCTTTCGTGTTTGTGATGTCGTTTGCATTTATTATTACTTTTGCCTTCTTGTTTGTCTGTTTGCGTGTTTGTTTCTGTGTTTTATAGTTGACTGTCCTCCTTGAATGCTACTTTCCCTGTCCACAAGGCACACAGCTCTCATATATTACTGTAGCCCGGGGGTCACATTTTGTGCTGCCTCAGGTGTTACACTCTAGCACCTTCACTTTGTATTTGGTCTTTACCAAACTTTGTCAGTGTCTTTATATCAATGTTGTTAACACAACAGAGGCCACATTTCTTGAACAATCTTAACCAAACTTGCACAGATTGTATATGACCATAAGATTTCGAAAAAGTTCCATAATGTGCCAGTACTCAGGTGATCGATTGAGGGCCATCTTGGCCCTCTTGGTTAAAACTCACGGAGTCCCGTTAGTTTTTCTATGTCGAACTTTAAACCCCAGCGGCCTTTTTTGCCACTGACCGTTCCAAGGCGGTAGCCCTATTGTCAACCCTTTTGGGTTTGTGATGTCTTATTTGGCCTTTTATTCATCTTTACAATTGTTGTTTGTTTCTGTGTGTGTTTGTGGTTGACTGTCGTCCTTGAATGATGTTTTTCCTGTTCGATTTGTATATCTATATTGTATTTAATTATACGCAAGCCGGTTAAGCAGGTTTAAAGTCAACATGATACTGGATAAGTAAATGGACACTTCAAGAGTGCCATGTGTCACTTTAACATTTTCGAAGGATATACTCTGATAGATGGGTCCGTCCAGTTTACGTCCCTGCCCATGCTAGAGGATTAAGAAACGTGTCTTGACTAAGCGCAGTGATGCCGGTGACGATAGAACCGATAAAAAAAAACATTGCAGCATAATCGAATGATTCTAGTTTATTTATAATCACATTGTTTTTCAGCTTTGACTTTAATTTTACCAATACCCTGCATTCCACATGGCAGAGCTAAGTTTGAATGTTGAATACAAAGCTGGGTTCGAATGTTGAACGCATGGCTGGATACGAATGTTGAACGCATATCTCTGTTCAACTGCTGAACGCAGCGCTGAGTTCGAATGTTAAACGCAGGGCTGGGTTCGAATGTTTAACGCTGGGCTAAGTTCAAATGTTAAATTCAAGACTTGGTTCGAATGTTGAAAGCAGGGCTGGGTTCGTATGTCAAACATTGGACTATGACGGAACGTTGAATGCAATGCGTGTTATAATAGTCTTCGAAACGTCTCTCGTCCACTGACCATCTGTTTCGAGCATTATTTGTATAGTATAAATAGTTTTGTACTTATGTATGTGGCAATATGTATCCCCTCACAACCTTTATAATTCGAAGTTGACTGCTGTCAAGACTATGTTCATTATATGTTTATATTGGCGTGGCCCAGTGGACAGCACGGTGGATTGAAGTGGAGGTTTTAGCCTCACCGGCGTCACTTAGTTTCGTTTGTGTGTTATTAGGCAAGACACTTTCAATTAACCTCGGCCATCGGACCTGGACGTAAACCGGGAGATCTCGTATGTCGGAGTCTATCCTCTGAGCACGTTTGCAAAACCATAAGGATTATATTCGTTAGTAATAGTCGCCAGATTCCCGGACTCCGGTGTATCCGTTCCCTCTCTGGGATAGTAGAGCTCTAAATAACCTATATTGTGCTGACGAGCCGTTAAAAACACAGTCAAAAATATTCATTATTATTAACATAAAGAGAGCCGTTTCTGGTATTATTCTAAGATTAAAGGGACTGGAAGCGGTATGTAAGATTAATGGGTGTCAATCCAAATAGGAGTAAAACTGTCGTAATGTGTTTTCAGTTTTGCATATGCATTGTACATATGCATTAAATTATATATAGCTAGCCCCATAAAATAATCGATTAAATTATTATAATTAAATATTTTGGTCTGGAAATTATTTATGTTAATTCATATGATGCTTTAAGCCTACACTAAATTAGTTTGTTGTGATCTTACTACACCTTTATTTAATAGTGTGTACAATTGCTAGCAACATGAACCCAATATGAATTAATATTGATGCGTTAACAACAAAAATACACTAAGTCATCGTGTTTACCAGCTGAAACATTTTCATAAATAAGGGATGATACATTTAAATATGAGCGACTGTGTTGCGAAATAAGGTACGAAACTGGGGACGAAACGCGATTTTTCAAAAAAACTTCTTATTTTGGTACAAAATATAGTTTTACTTAATATAACTTCTACCTCAGAAGACATCATAATATCTTAAGGCAGGAAAAAGCAATGTATGTATAAACCATGGTCATTATATGTACAATTTGCAAATGTATATGGTCGAGTACGAAATAAGCAAATTGTAAATTAAATGAACTAGTAACCGGATAGGACAATTTATCCGAATTTCGATGGACGTTTAAATGCGTTTATACTAAAGATTTTTTGTCTAATCATCTATTTATACATAGTTTTAGAAAATATGAAAACATGTTCTGTTGAAATTAGTCCGAGGTGTTATGTTTTAATGATTACACTATTTTATTATTATTTGTTGCGATGACTTCATTTTTTGTCGGAAGTCACTTCCGAACTGAGTAAATTATCTTCGCGATAAACTCTCAACAAAAACGACAACACGGTTATCTTCTTTATATGATTATTATATATGACCCAACATTTATATGAACTCTGTCAAAATATCGCGGGTAATAGTTATGATATAGTGTATTGTTATTTGATGTGGAGTCATTTTAAGTTTTAAGATACACACGGCAATCTTGACGTGTTTATCAAATATTGAAATTAGCGTCTCGATTTATTCAGTATTATTTTAACTTAAAACCTGCTTGCATATAATGAAATACACGTTTGAGTTTTAATGTTTCGTCTTATTCTACCACAGGTTTAAATATATTAAATGCATTGGTGCAATATTATCAACAGTTAAATGCAAAAACAATTTGCTGTATACGATTCTTGTAATTAATATTAACGATTGAACTAATTCAAGTTATGTGGACAAACTATCGGGACGCCGTGAGTTTTTAAAAATCAAGATTGTCATGTGTCCCTTTAACTTCTAATCCAGTAGTGTTGTTTTTGAGGTTGTGACTGTAACAACGCTAAAGGTAACAATTCCGTTAAAGGTAAAACTTTCAGGCTAAAGGTAACAATTTCAACTCTAAAGGTAACAACCACCGCTAAAGGTAACAATTTCAACGGTACCTCCGCTAAAGGTAACAGTGCTTACGCCACATGTGTCACAGTAACTAAAAATAACCCGTTTAATCAATTTTCATTGAAACTGTAGATGTTGAAAAAATGTGTTACCTTTAGCGCTAGCTTTGTTACTTTTAATAGAAGAGGTGAGTGTTACCCTTAGCGGAGGTTGTTACCTTTAGCGTTGAAATTGTTACCTTTAGCGGCATGTGTTACCTTTAGCGGAATTGTTACCTTTAGCATTGCTGCAGTGGCATTTGTTATTCCAGTCACGACAAGTGAAGGCATCAGGTCCAATGCTATCAGTCGCAGCACTAAACTAGGGATCACACAAGAGCTCCGGAAGTGCATTATTAAATGATCGGGCAAACTCTGAAACACTCTCAATGGATGATTACAACCACTTAAAGCGTTCCACTTTGATATGCTGATGTGATAGGCGCCTGTTATAGTTATTAGAGTTGTCATTTTGTTTCATATTGATATGAAATGATAACAATGGCGAATCTTTGCCGGCTTTCATTTGGGATTATTCGATGTGCGGATGTATGAACTAATTATTGTGTTATCGTATTGCGTACAAGTACTATTGACAGGCCCGTAGCTACGCTGAGGCACACGGATCGAGGCAATTGCCACACCGGAGGCAGTGCCTCGGTTGAATTTTGGGAATGTTCATGATACTTTACATACTAGTACTTATAGAAACAACTTCAGTATCGATATATTATCAATCGTAGACAAAAAAAGGTCACGCTTGAAAACATTGTCTGGGAAATGCAACAAAATGCAGGAAATCAAAACAAAATATGGAGTGGAGAGAGAGGTGAATGCCACCGGCCGGACCGCATAATTTATAAGGGATTTGCCTCCATTAAACTTGAGGGCCGGCTATGGGCCAGATTGACGTTATTGAAATAGGTGATATACCAACACAATTATAAGGGATTTGCCTCGGTTAAACTTGGAGAGAAGGGGGAATTAAATACGTATACTTCCGGAACATATAAACACACAAACAGCACTTGAAATACTTTGTTTTATTTGTTTGTATGCTGTTTTACATCATTTTCATCAAATGCAGTCACTACTAAGATCATGAGGGTAAAATATAATTTAATAAATGTTCTATTCCTGGTGTGTGTAGATCTACTAGGTTAGGCATGAAATCGATTTAAATGCACACAAAAACAACAACAGTTTGCTATTCTACAACAGCAGAGTTGCCATTGAAATTTTTGTAATAATCGCCTAGGGGTGTCAAGGTGGACGAATGGGCGTGAAGCAGGCTCGCAGACGTACCGATCCAGCCGGTTGTCGTAATACGTGACATGTACCACGCATACCTGTGGAAGAGAAATTGACGATTGAACAAGTGATAATTATTTTTTCTTATTTTCTAAACAATTTGTTTTCTAAAGAATACTTACTGTATGCATAGTAACCAAGCCTGCTTAGTTACCAATATGACTTTTACCAAGTTAGATCTATTCAGTGTGGCTAAAACGCATACAACTGACGATGCACATGAAATAAAAGTTTAAAACTTATGCACAAATTTCCAAGGAAATAGTTTTTAATAAAATGAGATTTAACAATGGGATACCGAAATGGAGGGAGCTTATGTATTTAATTTATATCAAAAGGATGTTATTACTTATATGGTATTTTTGATGATAAAACAAGTTAACATTTAATATAGTCTATTAAACACCATATAAGTATCTTCGCATCTAATACCACTAGCGGATCCAGGGGGGTGGGGGGGGGCGCACCCGGCGGGCGCCCCCCCCCCCCTAAAAATTCCGGATCATACATGTATGTCCATTTTACTGTAGATAAAATATAAAATACGCCCTCAGTATAAAAAAAATTCTCGCTCGCTTTGCTCGCTCGACGCATCATGGCTAATGTGTGGTTTAATTAACACATTGTTAAATCCTTTTATTTGAAAACGGACTTTTTTATTCATACATGTATGTCCATGTAACTGTAGATAATATATCAAACAATTTCGATGCACACCCTCATTATAAAACAAATTCTCGCTCGCTCGACGCATAATGGCTAATGAGTGGTTTAATTAACACATTGTTAAATTCTTTTATTTGAAAACGGACTTTATAATTCATACATGTATGTCCATGTTGCTGTAGATAATATATCAAACAATTTCGATGCACGCCCTCAGTATAAAAATATTCTCGCTCGCTCGACGCATAATGGCTAATGAGTGGTTTAATTAACACATTGTTAAATCCTTTTATTTGAAAACGGACTTTTTATTCATACATGTATGTCCATGTTATTGTAGATAAAATATCAAACAATTTCGTTGCACGCCCTCAGTTTAAAATTTTTTATCGCTCGCTTCGCTCGCTCGACGCATCATGGCTAATGAGTAGTTTAATTAACACATTGTTAAATCCGTTTATTTGAAAACAGACTTTTTTATTCATACATGTATGTCCATGTTATTGTAGATAAAATATCAAACAATTTCGTTCCACGCCCTCAGTATAAAAAAAATTCTCGCTCGCTTGACGCATAATGGCTAATGAGTGGTTTAATTAACACATTGTTAAATTCTTTTATTTGAAAACGGACTTTTGTTATTCATACGTGTATGTCCATGTTACTGTAGATAAAACATCAAACAATTTAGATGGACGCCCTCAGTATAATCTTTTTTCTCGCTCGCTCGACGCATAATGGCTAATAAGTGGTTTAATTAACACATTGTTAAATCCTTTTATTTGAAAACGGACTTTTTTACCCTATAAATGCACTACCGCAAACGTTTTATGAGGCTAGAGACGGACCCGAAAATTGACCAAAATATTACGCCCCCCCTAAGCTGAAATCCTGGATCCGCCCCTGAATACGGTTAACTATAATTACAAAATGTACATTTAAAGCTGCAATATCGCCAAATACAGCCATATTATACAACATACGAGTGTGTACACCGTTTCTAAACCTACTGACAACGAGGTACTTAATTATTTTGAGAATCCAAACTCTACAGGTAAAATATTAACGGCTTTAACCAGCCCCGCCAATCCCCCAGAAAATCACCGGTATTCTTTAGTCGTCACATCTACATTATTATATGACATGGACACCTGGATAGAGTTTCGATAAACGGTATCTAACATAGTTTATTAAAATACTCAATGTTGATTGGTTATTGGCGTGGTCTAAAAAAAGCTATATAAACCTAAGACATCATTTTAAACGTCAGATGCAAAACAACATCGCAATAAAAATCGAGATTTTAAGCGACGCTACGTTCCCACAACACATTTAAATAGGATGACGCTGTATATTCTTCTCGTTTGATGTTAAGAGATAGGCATAAAATGTAAGTTGTGAGAATTTGTTTGTATTTTGTGAAATCTCTCGACAAAATGTGTTTCTTGATACATAAAACTCCATGTTAGATAAGAAATAAAATATTTCCAGCGGGTTTATATTGTGCGATATCAAAACCTGGTGTAACTGGTGTTTGAGATTTGATTGATAAACGCGTACCATCCGTCGGAGGCAGATATATGAGGTAGTGGTGGTGTGAATGTCTGTGGGGTGGGGGTGGGGGTGGCACATAGTTTTATTTTTGGTTGATAGGCTGGACGGTCTAAACATTTAGAATAACATACACTAACAATGTTCCAAAAGAGTGTCGTATGTCCGCGGACACATTGGCACCCTACATAATTATGTACTTTAATTTAATATTAAGACGTGGCCGGTCTACAATAACAACGTTCCTGTAAATATGGAGGTTGACAATGTGGATGTGGGTAGGGGGTGTAGACATGCAGCAAACAGTTTAAATGGAGATTGGTGTGGTGATGCACTAAAGAGGTTCAACAATGACAGATCCTTCTCGCTTGCCAGAATTTCACAACGGTACCCTTTGTGGTACGACTGGGGTCAGTTATAACTCTGAGATGTACAAATGTGATAGATATATATGATGAAAGGGGAATGGACGAGTTAACTGGGAGCTACCCCTGTTCACCTACCTGGCAATGTAGTCTGCAGCTTCTAGACGAGGTAGAATGTCCTTCATGTACTGCAGCTGTGCGTTTTCGTCGTGCTTTCTACTACATGCGAACTCTGTCAGCCATATTTTCTTGCCATAAAGGTCATACAATTTCTTCAAGATCTTCATTGTTGTGTCAGCATTACACACATACAAATGCGTGGCAAGGTAATCAACAGTGCAGTTGTTGCAAAGTCGGAAAAACTCGTCAAACCACTCGATTGTGTCTCCATGACATTTAGACGATGCGCATGGTGATGCAGAGGGGCTCACAAGCGGTCGTCCATGAGAGTTTTTTTCAATATTTTGCCAATGTAAAGCAGCTTTCTCTGGAGTCAGGTTCGACTGGTCCTTGTGGTTAGGTTCGTTATAGCCCAGAACCGCAATGGCATTAGCATCCACTACCACCGGCTTCCACCTTCCCCAGATCATGGGCACATGGTTCCACAAATGGGTGTCGATATCAGAACAGTTGGTGTTCTCATGGTAAAACGATAAATCCCTTCGCCAATCATACCTAAAGAGTACAAATATTGTTTAAATAGCTACTGCAACTACACAAGTATTGCGTTTACTTTATTATGACCACAAGGTGCTAATACGATAGTACAGAAGGATAGGGAGAGGAAGAGGTAGTGTAATAGGATATGTATACTGAAAGGAAAAAGAAACGCACAACGGGAATTTCTGCTATATATTGTATGTACAATATTCTGCTGTTAATCGAATGGTACATGGCTACGCAAGATCTTTCCATTCGGAAAAAAAACACCTTAAACAACACGTACCACAACAAATAGTATTCCTGCAAAGTTTCATTATTGACAAAGTACGCGTTTGACGCAAACTTAGGATGCAACATTTTGCAAACTCTCTACGTCAAATACCGTACTGAACTGGCTCATTTTTTCAAAGAGAAATTTCGACATTTATGAATTTCTTGTTACAATGTGTATTGTGATTAAAACATCTACAACATCACAGTTGTGTCCTTTCTCTAACTAACTGTTACTGGTTTTTTTACAAAACATCTTGGGATTTCCTTGGAATATATATGGAATTAAGTGTGCAGTATATGCAAATATAGCGAAGATTCCCGTGGTGCGTTTCTTTTTCCTGTCAGTATATATAGCTGGACACTGTAACACTATCTCTCCTTCTCTCTATCCTTCAATAATGGAAGTAGCTAGCATCGTTGCTCCATGTATTATAAAGTAAACGCTTTCCTTTCCAGTGGTGTAGATATACTCCACTCATTCGCATTTTAAATAACAAATTTGCGGGTGATTACTAGTATATAATACACTGAATTGAAATTGAAAGACAACGTGACTCCTGTTTGCTTTTCTAAATACACGCAGTAGATATTAATGATATTAACCGGACGTAATTTTACACGACAATAAATAAAACTTTTATTTTTTAATTTCTCACATGTATACTACATAATACACTACTCAACTTTTATAATCGGTCATCCAGTTTTTTTTGTAAATAACACGAATATTAAAAACAATTTTCAGATTACATTGTTGATAAACTTAATAAAATATTGGTATGTGTTTCGGTGATTTCCAGTTTTCATTATTCGTGTTATTTTCAAAAAACCTGGGTGACCGATTATAAAAGTGGAGTAGTGTATGTTCTATATGCGTTCTCACTTTCAGCAGGGACTGTAGATAGACGCATAATATAAAATGGGTCCTGCTTTCTGTGAGTGAGTGAGATCATCTGAGAGAATATACCTTCTTATTGAGAAAACCAGCGCTAGTATGTAGACTTCTTGACTGATTAGTGTTCTTATAATTTATAAAAAAATGACCAAACTTACCACCAGGCTATATTACCGAACGCCTTGATATCATCGCACATGAATTCCTGTAAACCATCCTTCGGACCACCATGCACACTGACAGCAAGACCCTTCTTTACAGAGCCGTTTGAAAATTCCACAAAATTCAATAAGATGAGATAAAAACACAAACTGAAAAGCGTGACAAACGCCATCGTTTCTGGTGTTCAAACGTTATGTTTACGCAAATGTGCTGCTTTGCCAAATAACCGAACGTCTGCGCTTAATTTCGAAATAGTTATGCAAATATTTTCCAATGTATCTCTATGTCAACTGTGAGTGAGCCTTATTTAAACCCAGGACCACCATTTGAACAAACATGGGGGAGGATCGTAAGTCTATGCTACATGCAATATTACTGGTCGGTGCTAAACGTCAAACATCGATGCATGGAATCTGTTGAGGCAGGTCCGCCTCCTCGCACGTAGCTCCGCCTCTATGAATCGGATCGCTTCAGACCGGATGTTGACTATCACAATTTTGCGGTGAACATGTTTTCAACAGTGACGCAACCTTTACTTGGAAAAGCCACAGACATAATAATAAGGTCTGTGGAAAAGCTTGAAATCGAGCAAAGTGTTCAATTTGTAAAACAAAAGTCCCGAAATCTTGGTTTGAATCGTAAGTAGCTACAAAGATTTGAAAAATAGGCAGAGCATTGACAATTTAATACCAAAGGAAACATATTACAGACAATTTTAGCATGAGTATGTTAATGTATCTACCATCTAACAGGGGTGGCATGAGCCTGAATTGGTTGTTGATATAAATTCATAATTGTCAATAGATTTACTATTTCAGTCGCGTCATCCTGGTGTTATTATATAAAGTTTCATTGTAAGTAAATAAATCTGTTTTAATTTAATTGTAAGTAAATAGTTCGGGTAAGTCTTGGGTGGTAATGTAGTGCATTAAATAAAATTATCACAAATTATAGGAGTCGATATATATGCTATAGGTCTAATTACACTAAATCAACAGGATGTGCTCGCCTGGTGCATCGAAAGTAGTTCTGTATTAAAGAGTGCTAATCTTTTTTTCTTTAAAAACTTTTTTTAGTGCTGGTTCCTGTTATTTTTTGGCTATAACTGTATTCTGGACATGTTGTTGATATTTGAAAATGCAGCTCATCATGTTTTTGACAGTTTTTTATATACATTTGAGAAGTGAAAGTAGACAGGGTATGAAATTGTAAGGGGTAAAAATAGTGTTGACCTTTGACCCGGTGTTAGTATACAACTGAAGAAATGTTTCTTAGAAGGTATTAAAGCCCCTATTGCCTTGTTGATGTTTAATAGCAGACATGTTTATTTTGCATGATAAAGTAAGTTTCCCAGAATTCTAACGAGGTTTGAGTTTTTAACAGGTTGTCAACATTCTAACTTTACTATGGAAGGGCAATGGAGACTCATTTACGCTATTATAACCTTTATGCGCAAAATGAGAATATGGACAATTCCGGATCTCTTAAGTGTTATAGTATTGAAAATACTGTCCGGACAAGCATTTTCTACGACAGAGGTCACTGGTCAAGGTCACAATGACCTTATTTGTGTACGCGACACACCGCTATCCAAAGATGTATTCACATACCAAGTTTGGTATCTCTAAATGTTATAGTATTGAAAATACGGTCCGGACAAGCATTTTCTATGCATTTTCTATGACAGAGGTTACATATCAAGGTCAAGGTCACAATGACCTCATTTTTGTACGCGACACACCGCTATCCCAAGATGTATTCACATACCAAGTGTTGTGTCTCTAAGTGTTATAGTATTGAAAAAATGGTCCGGACAAGCATTTTCTATGACAGAGGTCACAGGTCAAGGTCACACTTACCTTATCACACCGCTATTCGAAGATGTATTCAAATACCAAGTTTGGTATCTCTAAGTGTTATAGCTGTAGGTTCGATCCCTCAGGGGCCTAGGAATCTTTATGAGAGGAAGCTATCCAGCTGGCTTGCGGAACATCGGTGGATCTACTCAGGTGCCCGCCCGTACACGAAAATTGCCCGGGGGCACCTGGGGTCTTCCTCCACCAGTGGAAGCTGAAAAGTCGCGATATGACCTTAGCTGTTGGTGCGACTATAAAATCCAATTCAATTCAATTCTAAGTGTTATAGTATTGAAAATACGGTCCGGACAAGCATTTTCTATGACAGATGTCACAGGTCAAAGTCAAGGTCACAGTGACACTATTATGGTACACAACACCCCACTATCCCAAGATGTACCCGCATATCAAGTTTGGTATCTCAAAGTCTTATAGAATTGTAAATATGGCCCGGACAAGCCTTTTCGGAACATTTTCTATGACAGAAGTCACAGGTCAAGGTCAAGGTCAATGTGACCTTATTTTGGTATGTGACACATCGCTTTCCCAAGATGTATTCAAATATCAAGTTGTGTATCTCTAAGTGTTATAGTATTGAAAATACGGTCCCGACAAGCATTTTCTATGACAGCGGTCACAGGTCAAGGTCACAGTGACGTTTTTGGGTACGCGACACACCGCTATCCCAAGATGTATCCGCATACCAAGTTTGGTATCTCAAAGTCTTATAGTATTGAAAATATGGCCCGGACAAGCATTTCGGACTGACGGACGGACGGTCAGAGAAGGCTCGAATTAGGGCCCTGAAACCACCCCTCGGATTCACTAGTACTGGTATTAATAAAAAGTGTTATAATTAATGTTATCAGTAAATAAAGGAACGCCAGCCCCTCCACCGATCCATCCTTATATGCTGTATTATTCACATTTCTTGGGGAAGGGGTCCCGACAACACTGCGTGGAAGCTCCCCTCCCCCTCCCCTCACCCCCGCGCAATATGTGTACTTGTATTCTGCGGGGAAGGCCACCCCTGGATATGTATTTGTATACGACAGACAGACGAACATCGGACAACAGACCTACTGGCCAGTAGAGCTAAAAGCCTCGCAACCTGGATCTGTCCTTGTATTCTGCAAGATTCCGATCTGCTAATGTTGATATTGATGTTTAACATGTTTATTTATGTTATAACTTAGTAAATGAACAAACGAACGAATACACGGACAGATAAATTGATGAAAAAACATTGATGTTACCCCTGGGTTCGCTAGTACTGGTATCAATAAACAATGTTATAATTCACGTTATCAGTAAATAAAGGAACGCCAGCCCCTCCTCCGATCCATCCGTGTATGCTGTACTTTTCACACTTCTTGTAGAAGGGGTCCTGACAACACCCGTGAATCCGCTAGTGATGGTATTGATAAACAGTGTTATAAACAAACACCAGCCCCCAACCCCGTGGATATGTCCTTGTATACTGCGTGGAAGCCGATCTACTAATGTATATTGATAATCCTGTTTATTTATGTTATAACTTAGTAAATGAAAGAAAGAACGAACGAACGAACGGACAGATGCATTGATGGGAAAAGCAGTCACTGTGGCGGGTCGGAGTTACGTTTAGTAGAAGAGGCGGAGACCTGCCTCGGGAGTTTCCGTATCTCGATGTTTGACGTTTAGCGACCACCTGCAATATATCATAGTTAGAATTGTTTTTCTTATAACTCTATGTGACATTATTTTACAACTCTGAAAGGTAATGATCATTCATGTAAAGTTTGGTAAAAACCTGGCCAAGCAGTTTCTAAGATGCCTTTGGCTCAGGCAAGATATAAACAACTGAGGCTGTTGAGGTTATGTCCAATAATGTAAGCACTTCGAGATAACGGCATAATATATAGAATATTTTGGACATTCATATGCCATTGCATGCCTTCAAGCCCACTAATTGTCACTATCTATTGTCATATGCCATTGCATGCCTTCAAGCTCACTAATTGTCACTATCTATTGAATACTGAAATACACAAATGGACAGTATTAATTTCTTTATTTACACTGTCTGGTTTGTTAGAGAATATAATGTGACGGGATTTCTTTATTTGCACTGTCTGGTTTGTTAGGCAATAGACTCAGTCTACTTTGCTATGAATGATACTATGGTTAGAGCGAGGATGGCCAAATCTAGAACCGGTTTGAAGCTCATGGCGACATTTGTACCATTGGGCATACCACGGACTGATCATTGTTGGCATCTGTTTTATGTGTTAAGTCTTTCATATTTGACATCCACTTTTCAGTATTTATTATCATATCCATCCAACAAGTCGCTTAAAGTAACATTAACTGAGTATCTTGCAGAAAGTAACTGTATCAAGAATTCATCTCAAAGCAAGTAATACATGTACAAACATTATGTTTAGGTCGAGACAAAGGATAAGAATAAATGCAAGTGCTAGTTTAGCGTAAATTGCACGTATTGTCAATCACCGTTTACTATTCATATGTATCACATAAGGTTAAAACAGTATTTTAAAAGAGAAATTGAAAATGCATTATACGTTGCGAAATATCAGTAAAGGAATTGCAGTAGATGTTGGGTTCCTCTAGACACTAAATGCTGCGGTAACATGTATTCGTACCCATGTAAACACTAAAGTCACACTTTTATGAACAAGAAATGAAAAGTGTGACTTTAGTGTTTACATGGGTCGTTTGTAATTGCTTATTGTGGTTTAGTTCTAGCATTGCCCATGAAAAAAATAAAATGAAATGATGTAAAAATGATTGAATTGGTATTTCCTTTTTATTTTATTGAAAAACATTCAACCCATCGATATATATAACCCAAAACGTAGCGGTGTAGTTAGCAGTTTTGAGAAGTGTAGTTAGAGAGGTCTATATTGAAACTGAATTAATATATATCCATTATTAAACACATTGTTGCTTTTTATGTAGAGCCCCTCCCAAAATGTGAGACAATGGTATCTTATCTTCAACACTTTGGAGTTGTAAATTGTTAATAGACAAGAGTATATTGGATATGATATTATACACTATTCAATAAGAGATAAACGCCTATTGTTAGCACAAATAAAGGTGTAATTTACCAAACTAATACATGCTAATGAATGTAATACCACATACAAAATCAGCATATGATATAACTACTTGATTTCATCTAAATTGAACAAAACAATTGCATACATTGTTGTATCTATGTATACCTTGACCAGAGTTAAAATACAAACAATATAGTAATACAGAACATGCATACAAATTGGTTTGGCACATGTATACATAAAATGTAATTCATATATGACTGGCACCGTGTAGTTACAAACAGACATTATACCTAACTAGTGTAATAGTTCATATCATAAACAATTGATAACTGCAACAGATCCTAACTCAATTTTGACACAATGTTAGACCACAGGAGGCGGTCTATTTGTTTATGTGCTTTCGCATTTAAACGCGAACCTGGGACCCATAATGCATTTTGGGCGGATTCTCCGACAAGGTGAACAAGATATTGTATTCCATCAATAGTATGGCGTTGAGCTAAAACACGCTTGATCTTCTGAAAGTCACCAAAGTCTGATGAGACTGACAGTTGTTCAAGACCATATGGATCAACATGGTCGGAGTCACAGTATCTACGCGGTTTCTGTATAACACGCATCGGGCGTGCAGTAGGAATATTGGTATATAACTGGACGCTTCGCCTTCGTTAGAAGCAAACTGGTCAGGAACAGTTTGAGAAGCTGTCGATGCGAATGTGGTTTTTGGTAGCCTTACTAATAACAGTAGAGTAGTTGGATGGTGTTGGTTGACGAATATGTGTTCTTATAAGTCGATCAACATGAATAGGATTTGGAAGTAACTTCCATCAAAACACAAGTATGTGAGCTTGGCACTTTATGAACGACAGATGGACCAGTGTATTGATGCTTTAACTTTTTGGCTGCACTAGTTTTTTCATCTGTCATGTAAACGTAATCACCTGCCGATAAAGTCAATGGAGTCTTTACGTTTGCACTTATAATCATGTCTGCCTTGAGACTTTGCCAGATGTAGTTTCACATCATCTGAAGAGTTTGTTTCTGTTGTAAATAGGTATGGTAGTCTTTTGGAATAGACTTCAGATCCGGTACATGTGGTGACAGAGGAAACTTTGGTCTCTGTGCATAAAGTATTTCAAATGGCGAGTATCCCATACTGGCTTTAACTCATTTGTTCATAGAAAACACTACTGCAGGAGTAGTAATGTCCCAATTGTTGCAATGTGTGTTCATATATGGTGTTAGTCTGGTAGCTCAAGTTCGATGGGTACGCTCATATGCACCAAGACAATGATGGACAAAACTAGGTGTAAATTGTTGAGGAATATCCATCATTTTGCACAATTCAGCAGTCACCTTGGCAGTGAACTCTGTTCCTTGATCGCTTGTCAATGTGTCACACGTACCATACTGATAATGCTTCCGAGACAGTGATAGCATCCTTATTGGCAAGGGGCTTTGTCAATAGAAACTTCGAAAACATATCAATAGCTGTGAACAGGTATGTATTTCCTCTTGTTGAGCAGGGTAATGGATTATACAGATCAACTTGCCATACTGAAAAAGGCTCTTTAGGAGTTTGATATGATGTTATGGCACTTTTAGTATGTATGCTGGTATTTTTTCTGCTCCGTAATTCGTGACAAGATCGCACGAAATCACTAACAATCTGAGGTAGGCGTTCAAAATAGTAATGTTCCTTGACTCTATCAATAGCGTCTTGTATTCCACCATGACCACCAAACGGTGTATCGTGAAACAATTTGAGTATAGTCTGAATACGCGTTTCTGGCAACACCAACTGGTACTTTGGCTGCAGTTTTGTACGTTTAGCCTTTGCAACGCGACAGTGAAACAACATATAATCTAAAATCATATAATCGGACTGTCGTAATAGTACTTTCTACACTTTCTCTGGGACTTTGGCAAAATTATCTGGGACAAATAATCAAAGATCATCTTCAACTCTGGATCTGTAGATTGACACCGACTTGCACTAACAGAAGTCGTGTTTAGTTCATTTAAAGCAATGTGTCTTTCTAACATCATACGCACTTTCTGGCATTGCTGATTACATATATGGATCTTCTGAATTCATATCAGAAAGAATAACATCGGAGCGAGCTTCATTTTTAGTGTCTGAAATCACTGGATCATTTAAACTTAAATTATCAGGACTCGGATCCTTTGTGTTTGTATCAGTCGCCGTAACTGTATCTGGTGAATTGTGGTCATCTTCACTGTGAGTACTAAAATGAAACTCCTAGCGGTGGCACGATTCACCTCGGAAAGCAAAAGATCGCGTTAATATGACAAAGGTTTCAATAAATGTTTTGTTTGTTTGTAAAAGACAGAAGTCGAGCATGTGTTACTATAAAAAGATTGTAATGTCTATTACTTGGGGTTCATTACACTTCATGTTACACTTTCTGTCTTTCTTGTTTTGTTCAATACCAAACCCTGTAATAGAGGTATTCTTCTTCTTCTTTCTTTTTCTTCTTCTTCTTTTCTTCTTCTTCTTCTTTTTTTTTTAAAATATTTTATTAATATATGTATATATTTTTTAATTATTTGTTTTACTTTAAAAACCTTTAATGGGAACATATGAATCCACGACACAGAGATAAGGCTTAGGTTTACGATTGTGAAAACACAAAAGTTAGCTATACCTTTAACGTGCACGGGGTATGGCTCTCCCTGCAACGGAATCGACGGCTTTACCTGTTTACAATCCAATTGAAACAAGGCATAGTTTCAAAATACCGTGCACGAGTAAACTACTGTGAGAGTATGTTTTAAAAATCTGAGATGTGACCGCACTGTGATTCGAACCAAAGACCTTTTGAAAGAGTTGCAAAGATGCTAACCATTCGGCCACCGCAACTTTATGCCAGGAAACATGTGTTGATAATATTACATGTATAAACGGGGTAAAAATTCTCCCCGAAGTCATGTGCATCGTGTCATTTTGCCATGTTCATTAAAATTCTTTATCGTCATCCCTGTATTGTTTCGTATGCTACTTGAGTGGTGGCAGAAAACAATGATCGTGGCTCCAGTGAAAGAGGAATTGTTTACAATAGAATTTGCAACAACGCTGCAGTTCTGCAGATCAGCTCAGCAGTTCTGCCGATGAGAAGGTTCTATGCCCATTCCGCATAATTATGCATATAATCCACGGAACACGGTGATGCCTATGCACAACTAGGCTTGGTACTGATCATCCCTGCAAGGTTTCGCTGAAATCCGTCCTGGGTTCAGGAGAACTAGTGCGGACAACGTCTGTGAAGTAAAACATTTAAAGGGCCATAACTCCACAAAAACTTATTCAACCGGAGCATGGTGACGATATGCACAACTAGGCTTGATACTGATCATCCTTGCCAGGTTTCATTGAAATCTGGCCAGGGGTTTAGCAGAACTAGTTCATACAAAGTATGTGTATTAAAACCTTTAAAGGGCCATAACTCCGGCAAAATTCATTCAACTGGAACAAGGTGAAGATATACACAACTAGGCTTGGTACTGATCATCCCTGCAAAGTTTTGCTGAAATACGGCAAAATGAAAGCCCTATCATAACAATCTGGTAAAGTTTGGTAAAGATTAGATGAAAACGTAGGTGCTAGAATGTTGACATCAAAAAGTTTTTCAATAATTCAAGGGCCATACCTTCAGTGTTACTGGTCCAATCAGGCTGGATTTCGAAGTTTCGTTAATTGAAGGACAATAAGTCTGGTGTTACTGCTCCGATCTGGCTGTTTTTCGAACTCATCGGGGCTTTCATTGATATACATTATCTAGTGAAGGTTGGTAAAGATTTTATGAAAAATTAAGGCGCTAGAGTGTTGACAAGACAAAATATAAAACTTTTCGTTAATTCAAGTGCAATAACTCCGGTGGTACTAGTTCAATATGGCTGATTTTCAAAATCCTTGGAGCTTTTATTATTATTAATAAGATGGTAGAGTTTGGTAAAGATCGGATGTAAACTGGAGGCGCTAGAGTGTCGACAAGACAAAATATAACAATTTTCCTTAATTCAAGGGCAATAACTCCGGTGTTAGTGGTTTGACCTGGCTGGTTTCCGAGCTCATTCGAACTTTCATTGATATTAATAATCTGGTAAAAGTTGGTAAAGATCGAATGAAAAATGGAGGCGCTAGAATGTTGACAAGACAAAATATAGCAATTTTCGTTAATTCAAGGGCAATAACTCCGATGCGACAGGTCCGCTCTGGCAGGTTTTCGAATTCATCGGAGTTTCATTGATATGTATAATCTAGTGAAGGTTGGTAAAGATTTGATGTAAAATTAAGGCGCTAGAGTGTTGACAAGACAACATATAACAATTTTCGTTAATTCAAGGGCAATAACTCCGGTGTTTGTGGTTCGATCTGGGTGGTTTTCGGGCTCATTTGTACTTTCATTGATATCAATAATCTGGTAAAAGTTGGTAAAGATCAAATGAAAAATGGAGGGGCTAGAATGTTGACAATGCAAAATATAGCAATTTTCGTTAATTCCAGGGTAATAACTCCGGTGTGACTGGTTCGCTCTGGCTGGTTTTTCGAATGCATCGGAGCTTCATTGATATGAATAATCTAGTGAAGGTTCGTAAATATTTGATGAAATATTAAGGCGCTAGAGTGTTGACAAGACAAAATATAACAATTTTCGTTAATTCAAGGCAATACCTCCGGTATTAGTTGTTCGATCTGGCTGGTTTTCAAACTCGTCCGAACTTTCATTGATATTAATAATCTGGTAAAGATTGGTAAAGATTGGATGAAAAATGAAGGTGCTAGAGTGTTGACATCAAAAAGTTGACGGACGACGGACAAAAGACCATGGCATAAGCTCTATACTGGCCAGCTAAAAAAATAAAATAAACAAGAGCATCAAGAATTGCAGGGCAATCCATAGTCCCCCACCGGCACAGACAAACATTTTCCAGACTTTTCTATGATGGAGGTCAAATATCAAGGTCAAGGTCATAATGACCTTATTTTGGTACGCGACACACTGCTATCCCAAGATGTATTCACATACCAAGTGTGGTATCTCTAAGTGTTATAGTATTAAAACTACGGTCCGGACAAGCATTTTCTATGATAGAGGTCACAGGTCAAAGTCACAGTGACCTTATTTTGGTACGCTACACACCGCTATCCTAAGCTGTATCCACTTCCCAAGTTTGGTATCTCTAAGTGTTATAGTATTAAAAATACGGTCCGGACAAGCATTTTCTATGACGGAGGTCAAGGACAAGGTCACAGTGACATTATTCTATGACGGAGGTCACAGGTCAAGGTCACAATGACCTTTTTTTGGTACGCGACACACCGCTATCCCAAGATGTATTCACATACCAAGTTTGGTATCTCTAAGTGTTATAGTATTGAAAAAACGGTCCGGACAAGCATTTTCTATGACAGAGGTCACAGGTCAAGGACAAGGTCACAGTGACATTATTCTATGACGGAGGTCACAGGTCAAGGTCACAATGACCTTTTTTTGGTACGCGACACACCGCTATCCCAAGATGTATTCACATACCAAGTTTGGTATCTCTTAAGTGTTATAGTATTGAAAATACGGTACGGACAAGCATTTTCTATGACAGAGGTCACTGGTCATGGTCACAATGACCTTATTTTGGTACGTGACACACCGCTATCCAAAGATGTATTCACATACCAAGTTTGGTATCTCTAAGTGTTATAGTATTGAAAATACGGTCCGGACAAGTATTTTCTATGCATTTTCTATGACAGAGGTCACAGATCAAGGTCAAGGTCACAATGACCTTTTTTTTGTACGAGACACTCCGCTATCCCAAGATGTATTCACATACCAAGTTTGGTATCTCTAAGTGTTATAGTATTGAAAAAACGGTCCGGACAAGCATTTTCTATGACAGAGGTCACAGGTCAAGGACAAGGTCACAGTGACATTATTTTGGTACACGACACACCACTATTCCAAGATGTACCGGCATACCAAGTTTGGTAACTCAAAGTCATATAGTATTGAAAATATGGACCGGACAAGCATTTTCGGAACATTTTCTATGACAGAAGTCACAGGTCAAGGTCAAGGTCACTGTGACCTTATTTTGGTATGTGACACATCGCTTTCCCAAGATGTATTCAAATATCAAGTTTGGTATCTCTAAGTGTTATAGTATTGAAAATATGGCCCGGACAAGCATTTCGGACTGACGGACGGACGGTCAGAGAAGGCTCGAATTAGGGCCCTGAAACCACCCCTCGGATTCACTAGTACTGGTATTAATAAACAGTGTTATAATTAATGTTATCAGTAAATAAAGGAACGCCAGCCCCTCCACCGATCCATCCTTGTATGCTGTACTTTTCACATTTCTTGGGGAAGGGGTCCCGACAACACTGCGTGGAAGCACCCCTCCCCCTCCCCTCACCCCGCGCAAAATGTGTACTTGTATTCTGCGGGGAAGGCCACCCCTGGATATGTACTTGTATACGACAGACAGACGGACATCGGATAACAGACCTACTGGCCAGTAGAGCTAAAAGACTCGCAACCTGGATCTGTCCTTGTATTCTGCAAGAGTCCGATCTGCTAATGTTGATATTGATGATTAACATGTTTATTTATGTTATAACTTAGTAAATGAACAAACGAACGAACACACGGACAGATAAATTGATGAAAAAAACATTGATGTTACCGCTGGATTCGCTAGTACTGGTATCAATAAACAATGTTATAATTCACGTTATCAGTAAATAAAGGAACTCCAGCCCCTCCTACGGTCCATCCGTGTATGCTGTACTTGTCACATTTCTTGTGGAAGGGGTCCTGACAATACCTGTGAATCCGCTAGTGCTGGTATTGATAAACAGTGTTATAAACAAACACCATGCCCCACCCCCATGGTTATGTCCTTGTATACTGCGTGGAAGCCGATCTACTAATGTATATTGATAAACCTGTTTATTTACGTTATAACTTAGTAAATGAAAGAACGAACGAACGAAAGAACGGACAGATACATTGATGGGAAAAGCAGTCACTGTGGCGGGTCGGAGTTACGTTTAGTAGAAGAGGCGGAGACCTGCCTCGGGAGTTTCCGTATCTCGATGTTTGACGTTTAGCGACCACCTGCAATATATCAGAGTTTCAGAGAATTTCAGAGAAAATTCGTTTTTAAGATTTTCTTATAACTCTATGTGACATTATTTTACAACTCTGAAATGTAATGATCATTCATGTAAAGTTTGTTAAAAACCTGGCCAAGCTGTTTATAAGATGCCTTTGGCTCAGGCGAGATATAAACAAAGCCCACTAATAGTCACTATATAGTGTCATATGCCATTGCATGCCTTCAAGTCCACTAATTGTCACTGTCTATTGTCATATGCCATTGCATGCCTTCAAGCCCACTAATTGTCACTATCTATTGAATACTGATTCGCTAAATTGGCAAAATTCCTGGGACAAATAATCAATGATCATCTTCAACTCTGGATCTGAAGATTGACACCGACTTATACTAACAGACGTCATGTTTAGTTCATTTAAAGCAATGTGTCTTTCAACATCATACACACTTTCTGGCATTGCTAATTGCATATATGGATCTTATGAATTCATATCAGAATGAATAACATCGGAACGAGCTTCATTTTTAGTGTCCGAAATCACCGGATCATTTAAACTTAAATTATCAGGACTGGGATCCTTTGTGTTTGTTTCAGTCGCCGTAACTGTATCTGGTGAATTGTGGTCATCTTCACTGGGAGTACTACAGTGAAACCCCTAGCGGCGGCACGATTCATCTCGGAAAGCAAAAGATCGCGTTAATATGACAAAGGTTTCAATAAATGTTTTGTTTGTTTGTAACAGACAGAAGTCGAGCGTGTGTTACTATAAATAGACTGTAATGTATATTGCTTGGGGTTCATTACACTTCCTGTTACACCTTCTGTCTTTCTTGTTTTGTTCAATACCAAACCCCCTAATATGGGGTACTCTTCTTCTTCTTCTTCTCCTTCTTCTTCTTTTTTTTAAAATATATTATTAATGTATATATATTTTTTTTATTATTTGTTTTACTTTTAAAAACCTTTATTGGGGATATATGAATCCACGACACAGAGATAAGGCCTAGGTTTACGGTTATGAAAACACAAAAGTTAGCGATACATTTAACGTGCACGGGGTATGTCTCTCCATGCAACGGGATCGACGGCTTTAACTGTTTACACTCCACTTGAAAGAAGGCATAGTTTCAAAATACCTTGCACGAGTAAACTACTGCGAGAGTATGTTTTAAAAATCTGAGATGTGACCGCACTGTGATTCGAACCCGAGACCTTTTCAAAGAGTGGCAAAGATGCTAACCAATCGGTCACCGCAACTTTATGCCAGTACACATGTGTTGATAATGTTACATGTATAAGCGGGGTAAAATTCCCCCGAAGTCATGTTCATTGTGTCATTTTTGCCATGTTCATTAAAATTCTTTATCGTCATCCCTGTATTGTTTCGTTATCAGCTCTGCAGTTCTGCAGATTGGAAGGTTATATGCCCATTTTGCATATGCGCATATGTTTTATCTAGAAGTAAATGGAGATCGGGCCTGTTCATTTTTGTTGGGGCCATATAACCTTTTTGTGGTAGCGTGCCGTTAAATTCCAATTCGGCTAAACTCCGATTTCATTCCGTCCGATTTTAATACTTTTTTAAAACTGATTTACTTCTAACTTCGTGCCTTTGATGGGGACGTCAACTGCGCGGTCTCGTGTATCATCCGAGCACATTAAAAAAACATAGGAATACATTCGTAAGGAAGTGTAGGGCAGGTTCCCGGATCCTATTCAGAGTTGCCTCTCTATGGGCGGCTCTAAAATGTAAACCTATATTATGTTGATGAGCCGTTAAAAACATTCAATTCAATATTTCGTCATTTCTCACTCTTCCCGACATCTTACATCATGACTTTTCATTTCTTCATGACTTTAAACACCAAGAGGTCCAATTCAAGAATTGAAAAGTATGCTTGTCATTTTTTAGTGGAGGCGTCCCGCCAACAAACACACTACTAGACTCACACTCCACTGCCACCCTCCTTGGGGATATGCATTTCGTAAAAAGTAATGTTTACATTCATATGCATTCAAACAAATTGTTTTAATTTCAAAACTAAGTGCTAAAATGATGTAAAACTCCATTCAGATCAAATCAAATGAATCGTCTCCGTGGCCGAATGGTTAACGATAATGCGTTGTAAACCTTCGCCTCTCACCGCTGCGGGTTCGAATCCCACTCAGAGCTTAATTTGTAAGTGAGGAAGTGTTGATTCTTACGGATGGCGGAAGGTGAACAGTACTGGTTTTACCCAGGAAACTGCGTGGTCTGCCTCCACCACAAAAAATCAGTGAGTGAGTGAGTGAGTGAGTGAGTGAGTGAGTGAGTGAGTGAGTGAGTGAGTGAGTGGGTATTAAGGCCCCATGTAATGAATGAATGAATGAATAAATGAATGAATGAATGAATAATGGTGTTTTACGGCACGTCAACACATAAGTATAGGTCATATTGTGCGCATAATCCATGGAAGCAAAGAGTAAGAAGTAAATATAAAGAAATGACAATCATGTCAATAACAAACGATGTATTTATAGTAACACGTGTTAGTTGCAACAAACAAAATATTCACTCAAATCTTTGTCAAGATAATGCTAACGTTTGATACGAAATGTCAACCGTGCTACTAGCATGTGTACATTCACCATCAATGTTATTGAATGTGTCTCTGTCATTTGTACTATTTAAAGGAAAACTTTCCACTTTTATGGCTTGTGGATCACTCAATACATTGACTGTCTGTATGTATAACATTTGAACCTGTTACACATGGACTGTTCATGTCACTATCCTCTGTTTGAACAAATATAGTTTCCGCAACTATGATGTACTCTTTTCCGCACAAATCTTATGGTTTTGCTCTTCCCAATATCAATATTGTCCTCCGTATCAGCATCATATAAATCGAGTTGCTTAGATGTAATGTCAACCTAGTTGACCTGTACTGGACGCGTAACATCATCACCTGCAACAATTCTATTTTTTGTTGAATTTTCCGGCATAAATGGAAAGAAACTGTCCTCTTCTTCTGAACTATTCTCCAAGTATTCCGGATAATTTGGATTTCTTGACAGACTATCTGCTACAACCATTTGGGCTGCTAGTTTGTACAGAATGTCAAAATCGAATTGCTGTAAAATAGCAAGCCGTCGCTCATAGATAGCTCCTTTTAATTGTTTTTGAAACAATGGCTTCAAAGCTTGGTGATCACACTCGACAACAAGATGTCTTCCCCGGCAATAAGATGCACAGTCTAGTATACTGGTAACCATATCCAACAACTCTAATTTGGTGGGTCCGTAAGATTGTTGCCACTTCGACAGTCCTTTTGATCCGAACCTTACAACGTAATTGACTCCATTCTCATGAACTTGAGACAACATGTAACCTATTCCCTTGCTATATGTGTCTACTGCCAAACGAAATTCAAGGTCATATCGGGGAAATGCCAAAACTTCAGAATTAACAGGACACTGCTTTAGTTTTTCAAAGCTGGACTGACATTCGCTATTCCACTCAAACCGAGAACCTTGTTTTAGAAGCCTATCCAACGGACTGGCAGTGGCACTGACATTTGGTATATATTTATGAAACCAGTTAAACAAACCAAGCGCACGTTCTAGTTCCTTTCGCGTAGTAGGTTCCGGAAAGTCTCGAACAATGTCTACTTCCGTAGACGGGGGTCGAACACCCCACGTGATATTTCATGTCCTAAGAAAACACCCTTTTTAACACCAAACTGACACGTTTTGGGTCCCAGTTTTAACCCTGCTTGTTTAAGCCTTCTCTAAACGTCATTAATATCCTGCAAATGCTGTTCAAATGTTTGTGAACAATGCAAATATCATCAAGACAACACAACACTGAAGCAAAGGCCAAACCTTTCAAAATCTTATCCATTAACAACTGGAAAAAGGTTGGTGACTGTCGCAAACCCATAGGTAAGCGCAAAAACTTGTAAGTACAAAGCATGTATTAAATGCAGGGTAATTACTAGAATCCGTTGATAAACCAATCTGGAAAAATCCAGAACTCATGTCAATGATATATAATTTGGAGTATTTTCCGCAAACGACTACGTCAGTTCTTGTAGATCAGGACTAGTATACCTAAAATCTTTAGTCTGTGTGTTTAAGTATCTAAAATCTACACAGAAACGGTAGGAAGACAGACTTTATTCTTTAGTAATGTTATCTGGATCCAATTTGGGCTTATTCCGTTTGGCTACAAGAACTATCGGACTGGTTATGGGAACATCCTCCTTTTCATCAACAGGGGAGATACTACCCTGTTGCAACAATTCATTAAGTTGATAATGCAAAACTTCTCTCTTATCTGAGGGCAACCGGTATGGTCGTTGGTGTTTAGATACTGCATCGGGCTTCAAATGAATGTGATGCTGTAACACAGGAGTAAAACCAATATCTGGGCGTTCATCTGTAGTAAAAATCTCCTTGTGTTCAGCTTCCAACCGGATCAAGGTAAGCCACTGTATTAGCTTAGACGTTAAATATAAACGCTGAATAAGACTTAGATGATGCTGGTGGCATGTGTAGGTAGTGTTTGTGTACTTTTGCTGTTTGCTGTCTTCAAAATGTCATCATTTTATCTGCTTTATGTCCCTTAAAAAGAAGTCTAAATGCTACAAGGTATGTATTTCATGTCTGTGTTAGGTATGTGTCAATGTACGTAGTGCTACACCAGGGATTCTTAAAATTAAAATGGAGCAAAACACAAAAATATATCGAGGAGAACTGCAGAAAAACAGCGTGCTGGGTGAAAATGGTGAACGTCACTCTGGACAAGCACGCGGACAAGGAACGGCTATGGACAAGCACATTGGCTCGGCACAGACATCAAGAGGAATAAAGCTGCGAACAGACTGGGGAAGCATATAAAATAATTGTGTACTATTGATTTTATGAATATTGAGTTCTGCTCAACCCGGGGCTAGAGGGCGTGAGCGGTAGCTAGCATATTTCACTACCGCTCATGAACAGTCTCAATCAAACCGAGACTGCAATATTTCGTATGTGTCGTGCTCGGCTGTTTCCAAAGGTCCATTATACTCTTTTTTTGCCATGCATTTGAAGTTGTGCTGAAAAGTATTAGGGGCATAGATGTCAGTCGGTCTGTCATTTGTGTCATAATAAATTGTGCATTAATGCTGATCATCTATCACTGGAGTCCCAATATATTAACAACCAGCACTCCAACTGTGTCAGCCGAGGGACATGCGATGGACATGGAAAATACTCTGGTTGCATGCGTCATCTAAGGATTCATAAGTATGTTGCGCTGTAATTGTCTTCTAATGTATTGTCTCATTGCGAGTCTTCTTTTTTTCTTCATCATGTGCTTCTTATTCTTCTTCTTTTTCTTTTTTTTCTTCTTTTTCTTTTTTTCCCCCCTTATTTTTCTTATTACATTTTTATAACAATTGTTTGGTTATTTAAATTTATATGTAATTAGTATGTATTTTTTATGTCTTCTATTTGTTAAATCAAGCTTTATACGGAATGAAGTCGGAGTTCAGTTGAATTGGAATTTAACGGCATGCTACCACATAAAGGTTATATGGCCCCAACAAAAATGAACAGGTTCGCTCTCCATTTACTTCTAGATAAAACATATGCGCACATAGAACCTTCTCATCTGCAGAACTGCAGAGCTGATCTGCAGAACTGCAGCGTTGTTGCAAATTATATGGCACACACTCCATCTTTCACTTGTTTACCACTCAAGTAGCACACGAAACAATACAGGGATGACGATAAAGAATTTTAATGAACATGGCAAAAATGACACTATGCACATGACTTCGGGGAAAATTTTATCCCATTTATACATGTAACATTATCAACATGTTTACTGGTATAAAGTTGCAGTGGCCGATTGGTTAGCATCTTTGCAACTCGTTCAAAAGGTCTCGGGTTAGAATCACAGTGCGGTCACATCTCAGATTTTTAAAACATATTCCCGCAGTAGCCGTCGATCTCGTGCAGGGAGAGCCATACCCCGTGCACGTTAAAGGTATAGCTAACTTTTGTGTTTTCATAACCGTAAACCTAGGCCTTATCTCTGTGTCGTGGATTCATATGTCCCCAATAAAGGTTTTTAAAGTAAAACAAATAATTAAAAAAAGATATATATATTAATAACATATTTTAAAAAAAGAAGAAGAAGAAGAAGAAGAAGAAGAAGAATACCCCTATTACAGGGTTTGGTATTGAACAAAACAAAAAAGACAGAAAGTGTAACATGAAGTGTAATGAACCCCAAGAAGAAGAAGAAGAAGAAGAAGAAGAAGAAGAAGAAGAAGAAGAATACCCCTATTACAGGGTTTGGTATTGAACAAAACAAAAAAGACAGAAAGTGTAACATGAAGTGTAATGAACCCCAAGCAATATACATAACAATCTATTGATAGTAACACACGCTCGACTTCTGTCTGTTACATTTATTGAAACCTTTGTCATATTAACGCGATCTAGGAGTTTCACTGTAGTACTCCCAGTGAAGATAACCATACAGTTACGGCCACTGATACAAACACAAATTTAAGTTTAATTTAAGTTTAAATGATCCGGTGATTTCGGACACTCAAAATGAAGCTCGTTCCGATGTTATTCTTTCGGATATGAATTCAGAAGATTCATATATGCAATCAGCAATGCCAGAAAGTGTGTATGATGTTGAAAGACACATTGCTTTAAATGAACTAAACATGACTTCGGTTTCAATCTACAGATCCAGAGTTGAAGATGATCATCGATTATTTATCCCAGGGAATATTGCCAAAGTCCCAGAGAAAGTGTAAACAAGTACTATTACGACAGTCCGATTATGTGATTTTAGATTATATGTTGTTTCACTGTCGCGTTGCATAGGCTAAACGTACAAAACTGCAGTCGCAGTACCAGTAGGTGTTGCCACAAACGCGTATTCAGACTATACTCAAATTGTATCACGATACACCGTTTGGTGGAATACAAGACACTATTGATAGAGTAAAGGAACATTACTATTTTGACTCAGGTTGTTAGTGATTTCGTGCGATCTTGTCACGAATGTCAGAGAAGAAAATACTACTAAAAGTGCCATAACATCATATCAAATTCCTAAAGAGCCTTTTTCAGTATGAAAAGTTGATCTGTATGATCCATTACCCTGCTCAACAAGAGGAAATGCATACCTGTTAACATCTATTGATATGTTTTCGAAGTTTCTATTCACAAAGCCCCTTGCCAATAAGGATGCTATCACTGTCTCACATATAAGCGTACCCATCGAACTTTAGCTACCAGGCTAACACCATATATGAACACACATTGCAACAATTGGGACATAATTATTTCCTGTGGTAGTGTTTTCTATGAACAACTGAGTTAAAGCCAGTACGAGATACTCGCCGTTTGAAATACTTTATGCACAGAGACCAAAGTTTCCTCTGTCACCACATGTACCGTATCTGAAGTCTATTCCAAAAGACTACCATACCTATTTACAACAGAAACAAGCTCTTCTTACAACCATAAGAGATGTTGTGAAACTACACCTGGCAAAGTCTCAAGGCAGACATGATTATTAGTGCAAATGTAAAGACTCCATTGACTTTATCGGCAGGTGATTACGTTTACAAGACAGATGAAAAAACTAGTGCAGCCAAAAAGTTAAAGCATCAATACACTGGTCCATATGTCGTGCATAATGTGCCAAGCTCACATACTTGTGTTTTGATGGATCCATCTAGCAAGAAGTTACTTCCAAATCTATTCATGTTGATCGACTTAAACGAGCACATATTCGTCAACCAAAACCATCCAACTACTTTAGTGTTATTAGTAAGGCTACCAAAATCACATTAGCATCGACAGCTTCTCAAACTGATCCTGACCAGTTTGCTTCTAACGAAGGCGAATCGTCCAATCATAATCAAATTATTCCTACCAATATTCCTACTGTACGCCCGAAGCGTGTTATACAGAAACCGCGTAGATACGGTGACTCCGACCAACATGATCCAAATGGTCTTGAACAACTATCAGTCTCATCAGACTCTGGTGACTTTCATAATATCAAGCGTGTTTTAGCTCGACGCCATACTATTGATAGAATACAATATCTTGTTCACCTTGTTGGTGAATTCGCCGAAAATGCATTATGGGTACGCGAAAGCACATAAACAAATAGGGAATAGACCGCCTACTGTGGTCTAACCTTGTGTCAAAATTGAGTTAGGATCTGTTGCAGTTATCAATTGTTTATGATATGAAATATTACACTAGTTAGGTATAATGTCTGTTTGTACCTACACGGTGCTAGTCATATTTGAATTACATTTTATGTATAATGTGCCAAACCAATTTGTATGCATGTTCTGTATTACTATGTTGTTTGTATTTTAACTCCAGTCAAGGTATACATAGATACAACAATGTATGCAATTATTTTGTTCAGTTGAGATGAAATCAATTAGTTATGTCATATGCTGATTTTGTATGTGGTATTACATTCATTAGCATGTACAAGGTAGTTTGGTAAATTACACCTTTATGTGTGCTAACATTAGGCGTTTATCTCTTATTGAATAGTGTATAATCTCATATCGATTATACTCTTGTCTATTAACAATTAACAACTCCAAAGTTGCAGATAAGATACCATTGTCTCACATTTTGGGAGGGGCTCTACATAAAAAGCACAATGTGTTTAATAATGGATATATATTAATTCAATTTCAATATAGGCCTCTCTAACTATATCCATATAGTTATGTTGTGTAAGATGTTTTCTTAAAATATTACTGTTCTGCTTGTTAGTTAAAATTAAACACAAATTATTTTCTTTCTTTTTTCTACATGATTAGAACTGACCTTTGTGTGTAGTTAAAGGGAAATAATCCTTACTCATAGATACTGGGAAGTAATTCCAAGTTACTTCCCTTAAATTTACAGAGATTGTTACTGAGTGCTATTACGTAACCATTATGCCATTTCATATATCTTCAAGTCTTGTATGTTGAATTTCATATACATATAAAATATACTCCGTAGTTCAGTTTTCCTGATAATGATAATCATTTCGGAATTAGTTGCAATATTGACTAACAGTGTAAGCAATGACGACAGTAGGACACAGTGATTTATATATTGTTTATATACCATCTGTCAAACTGACTTATGATTAGAATCAAATGTTTGTCTGCTCACTTTGCTACACTGAAATTCTTATTGTTTTGCATGAAGTCAAGAGTTTATTGTGTTACGAGGATACTGGTTGCAACCATTTGTTACATCACCCGAGGTGTCGATGTTAACAGTGGTATACTCATTCATTTACTTATATGATGTTTCTGAATATTTTATTTCCAATATGAGAGTTTACTTATTTTCTTTGTTAAGTATAGCTTAAGTCATGTATATATATGATGTATACCTGATTTTTATCTAATGGACACAGATAAATATTGCGAGTGTGTGTGTGTGTTATTTTGACTACATGCTTGGTGGTGGACCCTTTTACAGTTCGCCACTATGCTTTCCTCTTTAATTGTACGATGACCGGACAGGCTGTGGACGCCTACCTAAAGCCCATTGGGACGGTGGCGTTTGATGTTTGTCTATGATCTTTCTTGTCGTGCCCTTAATGGTTTATTCTCTTATTGCTCTGGCTTCTGCCAAGTCATTGAGTACCTTCATTGTGGCTTTCTAGGCTTTTTATTTTTTGTATTATATTTACACTAGCATATTTGTGTTTTACTTATATTGCCTATCTTGTTAGTTAGAGATTAGATCATGGCGGGGATTTTTTGATTTACACTGTCCTGTTTTAATGGGATGACAGTAGGGTAAGTGTGAGGTTTGGTGCACCCTAGAACTGGTTTAAACCCCCAGTGGCCTACTTTGCCACTGACCTTCCAAGGCGGTAGCCCTATTGTCAACCCTCTTGTGTCTGTGATGTCGTTTGCATTTTTTATTACTTTTGCCTTCTTGTTTGTCTGTTTGCGTGTTTGTTTCTGTGTTTTGTGGTTGACTGTCCTCCTTGAATGCTGCTTTCACTGTCCAATCTTTTTATATTTCTTTATAGTTCTTACTGACGGGATTTATAGTAACTTGCCAAATATTGGTTTAGAATTAACAGAGCTCATTTAAATTTATTGTGTGTAATACCGTTAGGGTAAAGTGTAGAGAATTTGTAATTCTCAAGTGCTGTATTGAGTAAGAAAAGTTCATGTATTAACCAGTTATCCCACATTGTTAATCATAATAAAATAGCAATCATTGTAATTAGTCTAGTGGACTCTTTATGGCGATGTGAGTTTCTGTGACTCATGATAAAATGGCACAACAATTTTAGTTTTTGACGTGCGGCTGTTATATCTCTCTCGATATGAGTCACGGAAACTCGCATTGTATTCATTTGGCCTTACACGACAAAATGTTATGTTACGAGAGTTTCTTCCCTTGTTGGAGGTTTGGGCCGCTTGTGCCAAGGACGAAAATAAAACAATACGCGAAATTATCAAAGAAAAAAGTTTTCTGAATTATTCTTTCTTTAACCACTGTCGACGTTCCCCAATACTAAAACAATGCTACTATCTGTATTACATTCTACAAGGCGTTTTCACTTTATGATCATGGATCACAACAGTTATCGAGTCTAGAAGTAATCGTAAATGCTCCCATTTGCAGTATATTATGTGTTCGATTGCGCAATGCGGCAATGTGTATAACATGTATTCCATATGGCTGTTAACTAGCCTCTCCCAGGAAAACACTCTAACAAATCCATACGTGCACGCCAAAAGGTTACTTTCATAGACTGAGGATGACACACCGTCTCATATCACTTCTAATGGCATATTTTAATGATATTTGATGAAGTTAATATACTGATAAGAGATACTATTTAATTGTTCAGGACATCTGTTTTCCAAAGGTAATAGAAAACGCAAAATGATTCATATATATATAATACTGTAGCCCAACTCACCCACAAAGTCAGATTCATTCAAGCATAGACCCTACACTGCTTTATTTCCAATTATACATTTATATAATATAATACAATATATGCACATATTCATGTTTATCAATATTGAAATGATATTTCAACCACAATAATAGTAATAATCCCTTGTGATCTAGCCCACAAGGTTTAAAGCAATGTTTCGACTGTTTTTAGGAATATCTACTTGTTATTTTCAGTTTATGTGAGTGACATGTTTCATTTATATCATATATAGCATCGGATATAGATATCGAAATAGTCAGTAGATACCAAGGGCAGTCTCTTCAGGGATCCCCTTTCTTTTAACTTCAAATTGTCTCAGTGTTCAGTTGATACTTTAACATACAAATCTTACGGTTTATTCCATAGACAACCAATAATGTGTATTGTTATATTGTTTATACATCATTCTCAGATAACCTGACCTTATACATGTGTATAGTTTATTTCAGAATTCAGCCGTAACTAGGCTTATGTGAGTGGCTTTCTAGGCTATTGTTTTTTTGTATAATATTTACACGAGCATATTTGTGTGTTTACTTATATTGCCTATTGATGCTGCCTTGTTAGTTAGAGATTAGATCATGGCGGGGATTTCTTTATTTACACTGTCCTGTTTTAATGGGATGACAGTAGGGTAAGTGTGAGGTTTGGTGCACCATAGAACCGGTTTAAACCCCAGTGGCCTACTTTGCCACTGATCGTTCCAAGGCGGTAGCCCTTTTGTCAACCCTTTCGTGTTTGTGATGTCGTTTGCATTTATTATTACTTTTGCCTTCTTGTTTGTCTGTTTGCGTGTTTGTTTCTGTGTTTTATAGTTGACTGTCCTCCTTGAATGCTACTTTCCCTGTCCACAAGGCACACAGCTCTCATATATTACTGTAGCCCTGGGGTCACATTTTGCGCTACCTCATGAGTTACACTCTAGCACCTTCACTTTGTATTTGGTCTTTACCAAACTTTGTTAGTGTCTTTATATCAATGTTGTTAACACAACAGAGACCACATTTCTTGAACAATCTTAACCAAACTTGCACAGATAATATATGACCATAAGATTTCGAAAAAGTTCCATAATGTGCCAGTACTCAGGTGATCTATGTAGGGCCATCTTGGCCCTCTTGTTTAAAACTCATGGAGTCCCGTTAATTTTTCTATGTCGAACTTTAAACCCCAGCGGCCTTTTTTTGCCACTGACCGTTCCAAGGCGGTAGCCCTATTGTCAACCCTTTTGGGTTTGTGATGTCTTATTTGGCCTTTTATTCATCTTTAAAATTGTTGTTTGTTTCTATGTGTGTTTGTGGTTGACTGTCGTCCTTGAATGATGTTTTTCCTGTTCGATTTGTATATCTATATTGTATTTAATTATACGCAAGCCGGTTAAGAAGGTTTAAAGTCAACATGATAGTGGATAAGTAAATCGACACTTCAAGAGTGCCATCTGTCACTTTAACATTTTCGAAGGATAGACTCTGATAGATGGGTCCGTCCAATTTACGTCCCTACCCATGCTAGAGGATTAAGAAACGTTTCTTGACTAAGCGCAGTGATGCCGGTGACGATAGAACCGAGAAAAAAAACACATTGCAGCATAATCGAATGATTCTAGTTTATTTATAATCACATTGTTTTTCAGCTTTGACTTTAATTTTACCAATACCCTGCATTCCACATGGCAGAGCTAAGTTTGAATGTTAGTTTAGTTTAAACTTATTTATTTTACATCGATTGTAATGAAAGCTCTATGAACTTATTTGAATCACTCTCGATGTCTTCCTGGGTAGAACCAGTACTAAGCAATGCAGATAAAGTGTCTTGCTCAGGGACACAACGCATATGGTAATGCCGGGAATCTGTGCACAAAGCGCGTAGGGTGTCATACATAAGTACAAAACTATTTATACTATACAAATAATGCTCGAGACAGATGGTTTGAATGTTGAATACAAAGCTGGATTCGAATGTTGAACGCATGGCTGGATACGAATGTTGAAAGCATATCTCTGTTCAACTGCTGAACGCAGCGCTGAGTTCGAATGTTAAACGCAGGGCTGGGTTCGAATGTTTAACGCTGGGCTAAATTCAAATGTTAAATTCAAGACTTGGTTCGAATGTTGAAAGCAGGGCTGGGTTCGTATGTCAAACATTGGACTATGACGGAACGTTGAATGCAATGCGTGTTTTAATAGTCTTCGAAACGTCTCTCGTCAACTGACCATCTGTCTCGAGCATTATTTGTATAGTATAAATAGTTTTGTACTTATGTATGACACCCTACGCGCTTTGTGCACCGACTGGCATGGTTGCACAAGTACTTCCTGCTGGCAATATGTTTCCCCTCACAACCTTTATAATTCGAAGTTGACTGCTGTCAAGACTTTGTTTATTATATGTTTATATTGGCGTGGCCCAGTGGACAGCACGGTGGATTGAAGTGGAGGTTCTAGCCTCACCGGCGTCACTTAGTTTCGTTTGTGTGTTATTAGGCAAGACACTTTCAATTAACCTCGGCCATCGGACCTGGACGTAAACCGGGAGATCTCGTATGTCGGAGTCTATCCTCTGAGCACGATTGCAAAACCATAAGGATTATATTCGTTAGTAATAGTCGCCAGATTCCCGGACTCCGGTGTATCCGTTCCATCTCTGGGGTAGTAGAGCTCTAAATAACCTATATTGTGCTGACGAGCCGTTAAAAACACAGTCAAAAATATTCATTATTATTAACATAAAGAGAGCCGTTTCTGGTATTATTCTAAGATTAAAGGGACTGGAGGCGGTATGTAAGATTAATGGGTGTCAATCCAAATACGAGTAAAACTGTCGTAATGTGTTTTCAGTTTTGCATATGCATTGTACATATGCATTAAATTATATATAGCTAGCCCCATAAAATAATCGATTAAATTATTATAATTAAATATTTTGGTCTGGAAATTATTTATGTTAATTCATATGATGCTTTAAGCCTACACTAAATGAGTTTGTTGTGATCTTACTACACCTTTATTTAATAGTGTGTACAATTGCTAGCAACATGAACCCAATATGAATTAATATTGATGCGTTAACAACAAAAATACACTAGGTCATCGTGTTTACCATCTGAAACATTTTCATAAATAATAATTCCCAAACCGAACACAATATGCGTTTGTTTAATGCACGTTCACATTATATATGAAACTGAACACATTTTGAGGTTTTTCTCTTGTATTTGTTTTTACACAAATTACTCTTTCGCCCCTAGACTCTTAAGGGAGTCACGGAAAATAAATCGTCTGATCTCAGTAAATTGATATATTAGTATGACATGATATAAGATTAATGATATTGATGAATTACGCCGACATTTAAATATGAGCGACAGTGTTGCGAAACAAGGTACGAAACTGGGGACGAAACGCGATTTTTCAATAAAAACTTCTTATTTTGGTACAAGATATAGTTTTACTTAATATAATTTCTACCTCAGAATACATCATGATATCTTTAAGGCAGGAAAAATCAATGTATGTATAAACCATGATCATTGTATGTACAATTTGCGGATGTATATGGGTCGAGTACCAAATAAGCAAATTGTAATGAACTAGTAACCGGATAGCACACTTTATCCGAATTTCGATGGACGTTTAAATGCATTTATACTAAAGACATTTTGTCCAATTTTTGTTTTTGATCATCTGTTTATACATAGTTTTAGAAAATATGAAAACATGTTCTGTTGTAATTAGTCCGAGGTGTTATGTTTTAATGATTACACTATTATAGTATTATCCAGTTTTGTTGCGATGACTTCATTTTTTGTCGGAAGTCACTTCCGAACTGAGTAAATTATCTAAGCGATAAACTCTCAACAAAGGCAACAACACGTTTTATCTTCTTTTAATGATTATTATATATGACCCAAGATTTATGTGAACTCTAAAATATCGGGGGGTAATAGTCATGATATATTGTAGTGTTATTTGCTGTGGAGTCATTTTAATTTTAAAGGGACACATGGCGAATTTTGACGTGTTTATCAAATATTGAAATTAGCGTCTCGATCTATTCAGTATTATTTTAACTTAAAACCTGCTTGCATATAATGAAATACAATTTTGAGTTTTCATTTTTTCGTCTTATTCTACCACAGGTGTAAATATATTAAATGTATTGGTGCAATATAATCAACAATAATCAACAATTTGCTGTATACGATTCTTGTAATAAATATTAACGATTGAACTAATTCAAGTAATGTAGAAAAACCATTACGTGGTCCGAGCCTTAGATTGCATACCCTATCCATCACCTTCTCTAAGAAGCGGAAACGGGATTGGCTTGGGTATGAAATAAAACCTTAATTTCGGCTTAAAAACTATGCATATTGTAAAATTAAAACATTAAATAGATAATTTTTAAACAGGTTATCGCATTTTTTCAGTAAAAATGTTTTTTAAACATGTTTTATTGTCGAAAAATACGTTATGAACTCCAACTAATATAAGCTTTCCCATCGCTTATGGAATTAAGGCGGGATCATGTAATGCTAACGGGACGCCGTGAGTTTTTAAAAATCAAGATTGTCATGTGTCCCTTTAACTTCTACTCAAGTAGTGTTGTCTTTGTGTTTGTGACTGTAACAACGCTAAAGTTAACAATTTCGCTAAAGGTAACAATTCCACGCTAAAGATAACAATTTCAACGCTAAAGGTAACAACCTCATCTAAAGGTAACAATTCCGCTAAAGGTAATAATTTCACGCTAAAGGTAACATTTTCAACGCTAAAGGCAACAACCTCCGCTAAAGGTAACAATTTCAACGCTACCTCCGCTAAAGTTAACATCGCTTACGCCACAGGTGCCACAGTAACTAAAAATAACCCGTTTACTCAATTGTCATTGCTGAGATGTTGAAAAAAAGTGTTACCTTTAGCGTTAGCTTTGTTACCTTTAGCGTAAGATTGATTGATTGAATTGGGTTTTATAGTCGCACCAACAGCTAAGGTCATATGGCGACTTTCCAGCTTCCACTGGTGGAGGAAGACCCCAGGTGCCCCTCCGGGCAATTTTCGTGCACGGGCGGGCACCTGGGTAGAACCACCGACGTTCCGCAAGCCAGTTTAGCGGAAGAGGTGAGTGCTACCCTTAGCGGAGGTTGTTACTTTAGCGTTGAAATTGTTACCTTTAGCGGCATGTGTTACCTTTAGTGGAATTGTTACCTTTAGCATTGTTACAGTGGCATTTGTTATTCCAGTCACGACAAGTGAAGGCATCAGGTCAAGTGCTATCAGTCACAGCATTAAACTAGGTATCACACAAGAGCTCTGGAAGTGCATTATTAAATGGAGCCTTACTGATCGGGCAATCTCTGAAGCACTCTCAGTGTGCGATTATCACCACTTAAAGCGTTCCACTTTGATATGTTGGCGTGATAGGCGCCTGTTATAGTTATTAGAGTTGTCATTTTGTTTCCTATTGATATGAAATGATAATAGTGACGAATCTTTGCCGCTATTCATTTGGGATTATTCACGCTGATTTTTTTTGTTATCGTATTGAGATAGTACTATATACAGGCCCGTAGCTACGCTGAGACACACCTATCGAGGCGGTTGGTATCCCGAAGAATGACGGGATTGGACGAGCGTTCACGATTGAGCATTATTGCAGCTAAACATAACACTAGTTACCTCCCTTACTTCATATAACGCGTACCATCTGTCGGAGGCCGATATTTGTGTCAAAACCTGTGTTGTTATAATAGTCTGACGGATTTTAAACCGACTTCAAATCAAACTTATATTAAGCACGTGTCTTTTAGTTTCACTCAGGGTGGAACATCAAGATAAATAGTTGTATTCGGATTTCTCACCGAAACCAAAAGATCCCAATTTAATTATTTGTTATGGGTATTACCTCCCTTACCTCATATAACGCGACCATCCGTCGGAGGCAGATATGTGTGGTGGTGGTGTTGGGTGGTGGTGTGTGTGTGGGGGGGGGGGGGGGGGGGGGGGGGGGAGGGTGACATGATCACATGATTTTTCAAAACCACATTTAAATAGGATGAAGCTGTATATCCTCGTTTCATTCGTACAGCTGAAATTAAATACGTATACTTCCGGAACATATAAACACACAAACAGCACTTAAAATGCTTTGTTTTATTTGTTTGTATGCTGTTTCACGTCATTTTCATCAAATGCAGTCACTACTAAGAATATAATTTAATAAATCTTCTATTCCTGGTGTGTGTAGATCTACTAGGTTAAGCATGAAATCGATTTAAATACACACAAACACAACAACAGTTTGCTATCCAGGGATGTAATTGTTGTAATAATGGCCCAGGGTTGTCAAGGTGGACGAATTGGCATGAAGCAGGCTCGCAGACGTACCGACCCAGCCGGATGTCGTAATACGTGACATGTACCACGCATACCTGTAGAAAAAAAACACGATTGAAACAATTTTTTGTTCTTTTCTAAATAATTTATTTTTTAAAGAATACTCACTGAATGCATAGTAACCAAGCATAGCCTGCATAGTTACCAATATGACTTTTACCAAGCTAGATCTATTTAGTGTGACTAAAACGCATACAACTGACGATGCACATGAAATAAAAGTTTAAAACGTATGCACATATTTCCAAGGAAATAGTTTTTAATAAAATGAGATTTAACAATGGGAGACCGAAAGGGAGGGAGCTTATGTATTTAATTTATATCAAAAGGATGTTATTACTTATATGGTATTTTTGATGATAAAACAAGTTATACGACAATGTATTAACATTTAATACAGTCTATTAAACACCATGTAAGTATCTTCGTATCTAATACGGTTTACTATGATTACAAAATGTACATTTAAAGCTGCAATATCGCCAAAAACAGCCATATTATACAACATACGAGTGTGTACACCGTTTCTAAACCTACTGACGACGAGGTACTTAATTATTTTGAGAATCCAAACTCTACAGGTAAAATATTAACGGCTTTAACCAGCCAGGCCAATCCCTCAGAAAATCACGCGTATTCTAAGAACCCATGAATACACATATACGTTTAATACGTTTAATAGTTACATTTACGTTATTACATTATTATATGACATTGACACCTGGATAGAGTTTCGATAAACGGTATCTAACATAGTTTATTAAACTACTCAATGTTGACTGGTTATTGGCGTGGTCTAAAAAAAGCTATATAAACCTCTGACGTCATGTACGTAAACCGTTAAGACATCATTTTAAACGCCAGAAAACACGTTAACCGTTGAGACGTCATTTTAAACGTCAGATGCAAAACAACATCGCAATGTGGGTATGGGGTAGTAGACATGCAGCAAACAGTTTAAACGGAGACTGGGGTGGTGATACACAAAAGAGATTCAACCATGACAGATCCTTCTCGCTTGCCAGAATTCCACAATGGTACCCTTTGTGTTATGACTGGAGATGTGCGAATGTGATGAAAGGCGAATGGACGATTTAACTGGGAGCTACCCATGTCCACCTACCTGTCAATATAGTCTGCAGCTTCTAGACGAGGTAGAATGTCCTGCATATACTGCAGCTGTCTGTTTTCGTCGTGAGCACGATGACATGCGAACTCTGTCAGCCATATTTTCTTGCCATAAAGGTCATACAATTTCTTCAGGATCTTCATTGTTCTGGCAGCATTACACCCATACAAATGCGTGGCAAGGTAATCAACACGGCAGTTGTTGCAAAGTCGGAAAAACTCGGCAAACCACTCGAATAGTTTGCCATGACAGTCAGACGATCCGCATGGTGATGCAGCGGGGCTCACAAGCGGTAGTCCATGAGAGTGGTTTTCAATTTCTGGCCAATGTAAAGCAGCCTGCTGTGGAGTCAGGTTCGACTGTTCGGGGTGGTTAGGTTCGTTAAATCCCAGAACCGCAATGGCATCTGCAGGCACTACCACCGGTGGGTACCATCCCCAGATCATGGGCACATAGTTCCACAAATGGGTGTCGATATCAGAACAGTTGGTGTGCTGATGGTAAAACGATAAATCCTTTCGCCAATCATACCTAAAGAGTACAAACATTGTTTAAATAATTACGGCAACTACACAAGTGGAAAGTATTGCGTTTACCTTATTATGACCACAAGGTGCTAATACGATAATATAGAAGGATAGAGAGAAGAAGAGGTAGTGTAATAGGATATGTATACTGAAAGAAAAAAGAAACGCACCACGGAAATTGTCGCTATATATTGTATGTACAGTATGTTGCTGTTAATCGAATGGTACATGGCTACGTAAGACCTTTCCTTTCGGAAAAATGACTAAAACAACACGTAACACAGCAAATAGTATTCCTGCAAAGTTTCATTATTGACAGAGTACGCGTTTTGCGCAAACTTAGGATGCAAAATTTTGCAAATTTTTACGTTAAATACCGTACTGAACTGGCTCAATTTTTCAGAGAAACTTCAACAATTATGAATTTCTTGTTATAAAGTGTACTGCGATGAAAACGTCTACAACATCACAGTTGTGTCCTTTCTCTAACTAACTGCAACTTTTTTTTTAACAAAACATCTTGGGATTTACTTGGAATATATATGGAATTAAGTGTGAAGTATATACAATATATAGTGGAAATTCCCGTGTTGCGTTTCTTTTTCCTTTCAGTAGAATTTATATAGCTGGACACTGCAACACTATCTCTTCTTCTCTCTATCCTTCTATACTGTCGTAATGAAAACATGTACGCAGAATAACCAGCATTTTCGCGAAAAGTCGAGCTACAATGACGTACTTCGCGCGAGTAATTGAGGAATGCTGCCTCATGTATTATAAAGTAAACGCATTCCTTTCCAGTGGTGTAGATATACTTCACTCATTCACATTTGCGGGTGATTATTATAATTAATACACTGAATAGAAATTGAAAGACAACGTGACTCCTGTTCGCTTTTCTAAGCACATGCAGTAGATATTAACGATATTAACCGGACGTAATTTTACACGACAATAAATAAAACTTTTGTTTTTTAATTTCTCACATGTATACTCCATAATCTAAAATACACTACTCAACATTTATATTCGGTCACCCAGGTTTTTTGAAAATAACACAAATACTAGAAACATTTTTTCAGATTACATTGTTGATAAACTTAATAAAATATTGGTATGTGTATGAATATACCTTCTTACTTAGAAAACCAGCCATGTTTGCACAGATGTTTCTATAAATGATCACGTGGTGCCATTTAACCAATGAAAGGCTGGAAAGGGTATTAATTATGTTGCGGTATTTTTCAGGGACAAGGAATTCACGAGGCACGTTTGTAACGCATGACGCTAGTATGTAGACTCCTAGATTGATTACTGTTTACATAATTTATAAAAAATGACCAAACTTACCACCAGGATATATTACTGAACGCCTTGATATCATCGCAAAAGAATTCCGCCGCTGAACGATCCTTCTTCGAACGACTATGCACAGCAAGACCCTTCTATACAGAGCCGTTTGAAAATTCCACAAAATTCAATAAGATGAGATAAAAACTCAAACTGAAAAGCGTGATAAACGCCATCGTTTCTGGTGTTCAAAATCTATGTTTTACGCACATGTGCTTTGCCAAATAACCGAACGTCTGCGCTTAATTTCGAAATAGTTATGCATTAAAATCTTACGCGTTGTTTTTATTAAAGATTTTCCAATGAATCTCTACGTCAAGTGTGAGCGAGCCTTTTGAACAAACATGGTGGAGGATCGTAAGTCTATGCTACATGCAATATTACTGGTCGGTGCTAAACGTCAAACATCGATGCATGGAAACTGATGAGGCTGGTCCGGCTGCTCGCACGTAGCTCCGCCTCTATTTAATTTTAGTTTAATAATATTTTATTGCAGATATGTTACAATACATAAAATCAATATCACAATATTCATAGCAACATATGCAAATGGTTCAAACTACAAGTTATTACAACCTTAGTTACAGTTCTCTCCATTGTGGCTGAATAAGTGTACTTGATTACCCCCCACGCAATCTCCACCGGAATAACACCCGATATCCCCGTTCAGGCTGATAGAAACATAGCGACAGTTGATCTAGACAAAATGCAATGGTATTTCAATACAAGTTAAGGATTTTGGAATCGTTTGGTGTTTTTAATATAGTTAAAGTGTTTCCTTACCTATACATTGTATCCGTTGCTCAAGCTATCACTTATAGTCTTCTTTATATACGATTCTATCAGTTCAAGCATATACGTCTTGTCAGGACAGCAATCACTTCTAGAACGCACTTGTTTCCTCGAGGCTTGACCAATCAGAGACGTTGTTTGGCCTTACGTCATGACAGTTGGCGGGAACGCACCGGCTACCCACATCACCAGGGATACGAGCCACAAGGAGTTGATAAGACCCCTATCGACAGTCACTACACTCCCCCGAACTTTATAATGATGGTCGTTCTGCCCGGGGGGTCCCCATCACCCCACTCCAGCTCTGAGCCCAGAGTGCCACCGGTGAGCGCTAACTTACCAATTTTGACATTAAAACCCTTATTGCTTAACTGTAGTCCTGACTGTCCGGGTCCAACATTTCCCATATATTTAGACACTGGCACGTGCTTTGAACCTACCGCCAACCCAATGACCTTGGGTCAGGGCATCAGTGGGTTTCCAACCCACCGGGGTGCCCTGCAGCCGCCTCGGTATCAGATAACATTATTAGTTTAATAAATATAATTTAACATGAAAAAACCCCAAATTTACCCAGATGACCCATGTTAACCAAATTGCAATATCGCAAAAATCACCCTTTTGACCAAGCCTTAATACCCACCCGCAATATTCCCCATGACCCTGGTGACCAACACGTCTCAACCCTGATTGGATGTCTCCTAACAAATTGATTTGATCCCGGTAACCAACCTAATTTGATTCACTGATTACGGTTTCCCACCCCCTTGTCCCTCCGGCGTAATTCACTGCCGGAGGTACAAACACTGGGCGTTCCGCACGGTCGCCCTCAACAGGGCACCCGCAGTGGTGCCCCGCAGAGTAGCGACGGCTCTCGCCGCCTGGCCTATGAAAGCCGGGGTCGAGCAAGTGTATCCCGGAAACGGAAAGTATGGTGCATCCGTCTCCAGGAGCATCCTGTCGTCCCTGATGGCTCGTAGGGCCGCTAGCTGTCCTTCCCCAAAGCGCTCCACTATTTTAGTGAAACCAAAGTACGCGTTGGGGAAAGCTTGACTCCACACCCGGGCCTCCTCCAAGCTGCCCGTAAAGCAGTGGAGGTGGATCCGTTGCTGCGGACGTAGCAACATTTTTGCTAACCCTCGAATGACAAGGGAAGCCCCGTCAGCAAGAGTCCCCTCCTGCCCCCTGAAGTGTACTACCAGTACCTTTTCTAGGGAGACCAGGGGTAAGACCCTTGCCAGGACCTCCACTTGCTTTGGCCACTCTGCTGGGGGGCAGGTGTGATCCACACCTACTTCCCCCAGCCCAACCACCCCTGGGAAGCTTAGGGCAGCCTCCAGCGAGGCTAGATTAACCCGGGAGGCATGCTTCGGGTGAATACCAATGGTGGTATACTCAGGAGTTTAACCATCCCAGCTGTCGGGTAGCTCTCGGGGTCGCAGAAATTGGCCACAGCCCCAACAAGCTGGATCTTATTCCGCACAGCTGGCACGAGTGCAGCAACCACCTCCGGGAACCAAGCCCCACGGAGATTCAAGCTCACTCTACACCTATCCAGGTGGAAATGGCTATCGAACCCATGTGGGACCGGCTCCTCTTGCACTTGCCCTTTTTCCCCTTGTGGGGCAGGTGTTGCCCCACAAGGTTTGGCTGGCTCGGCCTTTCTGACCATGGGCCCAGCGACCTGCCTCTCGTCTCGTCTGGGGTCCGCCCTGCCAACCTCATCTGGCCCAGGCCCTGCCCGGCGAGTCGTCACATCGCTGAACCCAAGGTCCACCTCACTGGGGCTCCCGTATATATGGTAAAGTTGCAGCTTATCCTCCCTTGGGAGCCGAGCAACCAGGAGCACGACCACCCTCCAATGAATGAGGACAGCGGGGGAATTTGGTGGCGAGACGCAGAACTCCTCTGGAGCCTGCACCTGCAACACCCTGCAGACTCCCCGCATGGCCTCAGCTTGGCGGTCCGTTACCTGGCGACCCTCAAGCCCTCGAAAAAGGCCCGCGGCCTCCACATATACCATGAGGCTCTCCAGCGTGGCAGTCTCAAGGAGAAGGTCAGCCACAAACTGGAGGGCCGCCACACGACGCCTGGCTTCACCAGCGTCCTCCCTCTCCTCCTCGAACACATTCGGGAGGTGCCGCAGCAAGGCGTGCAGCTTCTCATACGCAAGCGGACCGGGGCATCCGAATGGGCACCGCTGCGCTTCCGCCTTCCTGAGCTGCCTGCGCTCAATTTTCCGCCTCTCCGTGTCCGACTTAACAACAGCCGCTGAACTCGGCGCGGACACCGAGGTAGCGACTGTCACCTCTGCCTCACCCTGCGGGGTCCTGACTACAGGGGTGTGGGACCCGGAAGAGAGCCTCTCTAGGACCCCACAGCTCTGCATCCCCAAACCCGTACCGGAGTCACAAGCCTCTACCCGCCTACTCACTTTGGTTTCCCCTTGGGTCAACCTGACCCTGAGGTCACCAAGGCTGCTGGGGTCCCCTACCGACCCCGGCTCGCTCCGTAACGAGAAACCCGCCACGGTCATATCCCGGCCAAATGCTGATCGGGACATCTGCTGGAACTGAGTCTCCAATGGGTGGCGCATCCGAGGAGGATCGGGCATCACATTTGCAGCGATACTACTTGAGGACCGGGCTGGTCCAGTTCCCCCATGGGGACCCGGCGCCCGGACACCCGGATGTCCCAGTAGTCCTTCCCTGTCTTTCCCTTCTGCTCTTGAGGACGGTGCCCGGACTTCGGACGGCTCCCGCCCACCGGCACCCGACCGCAAATCACATTTTTCCGGACCCCTCAACCTCCGGTCATACTCCTCCGGTCTCCTCAGCCTCCGGTCATATTCCTCCGGCGTCCTCAGCCTCTGATCCCCACTCGGCCTGCAGTGTGAGCGCTGGTTGCCTCCCTCTGAACCGGCTGGCCTCAACACCAACGTTGGTTGCCCGGCCGGAGAGTCGCATCGCTCTACCCGGCTCGGCATGCTACCTTCATTGGCCAGAGTACTCCCAGATGTCCTCCTCTGCCTCCTTCCTCGTTTCCTTTGGCGAGCTCTCAGCTTTCTTATTCCTCGCCTTTTCCGGCCCTGTCCTCTAGGCGGGCTAGACCCTGTGTCTCCGCCCTCAACTAGGGGCGCCTTCCCAACAGTCTCTCTCTCAACAGTCGACTTCCAGCTCGCCACCGGATGCCGGACCACCCCCGCACCAGCCTCATCCACGGATAGCTGGGCCAGGTCTCCTAACCCAGCTATCTCAGGGATGGTGGTGTCCGGGTCCAAGGCCAACCGCGCGGCCTCATCTCCCTCTTCTCCGGACGACAAATACCCCTCCAGGAGCAAATCTAAGCTCCCGGGGACCTCCTTCGTCTCGCGAGGCTCCCCTAGACTGGCTTTCTCGTCCACTCCCCGAATGGGGCCAGACTCCTGCGACAGGACAGAGTCCTGGCTGGGTCCTGAGCCGCCCACACTACTCTGCTCTACAGGCGGAGTTCTACTCCGCCCCATAGCAGCATCACTAACTACCCGGGGAAAAGACGGGTCCTGCAACAGGCGCATGTCCCGGCTGGGCCCTGAACTTTCCCCCCTCTTCCTGCGTTGACCCCCGCCCACTGGGGCGATATGAACCCGGATCCAACTAGCCTCTGCCGCTTGAAGTTGATCCGGCTCTCGCGCCACGGTCAACAGCCAACGGGAGTTACCCGCTTGGCGGGCCAACCGTACCTGCCCCAACAGGGCTTCCTCCTGCTCTATCCTGGTGAAGCGAGCCGCGAGCATCAGCCTCCCAACCATTCCGGATGCCGGCAACAACCTCTCCTCCCGGGTCCATCGCCGCACTTGTGTCAGGAAGTTATCGAACCTTCCCGGATCACCTTTGGGCAACCTGAAACGACACAAACTACATGTCACTTCTGTGCCGGCACGCCCCGTTTGCAACGCTCACACTTGAAACGGTCAATGCTTAATGCCTCGGTGGAAGTTACGTTGATACATGACCCATGATACCATTCATCACATGTATCACACTGGATCATGAATCTCCCTTGCCACGGCTGGCGGCACGAGCAATACAGCTGGCCATCATCAGCCCCCTGAATCTCACCCTCATCCGGGTTAGCCAACCACTGGGTTAACCCACCCGGCAACTTCCGGTCGCGACAAGGTTTGAGACGATCATGATTAGCCACAAATATCGCATTTTTCAGTTTAACCCGATAGAGGTACGCGGAGATCTTTTTTACAATTACCGCCGGGCCCTTCCAGGGTGGGCTTAATTTCTTACATTTTCATTTTAGCGTCGCGGTGTCCAAGAGGTACACCGCGTCGCCCTTGTCATAAGGACGTTCTAAAATACGGACATCATAATTTCGCTTCATCCTCTATGAAGAGGTTTTGAGCTTGGCCCGGGCGGTAGTGTGCGCTTTCTGGAGCTCAGCAGCCAGCTCCGCTACATACCCCTCAGTATCCGTGGGCTGCTTTCCTGCTTGCGGGAACATCAAGTGCGCCGGAGTGTTCACTTCTCTACCCAGCATCAGCTTGTTAGGAGTAAACCCCGTGCTCCGGTTCACAGATGCCCGCAACGTCCCCGCTAGTTGCTGCAGGTGCAGATCTCACTGATTCTGGGACTTTCCAATGAAACAACGCACCGCGTCCATCAGGGTACGGTTATACCGTTCCACTTGCCCATTAGCTGATGGCCTATATGGTGTGGTCCTTGCCTTATGGATCTGCAGAAGCTCACACATGGCAGTGAACAGTTTAGACTCAAAGTTACGACCCTGATCAGAAAACAACTGGAAAGGGTAACCGAACCTATAGAAGAACCCGTTCACTGCAGCACGTGCGGTGACTTCTGCAGTCTGCGAGGCAGGGGGATGCACTCCACCCATTTGGTGAATTGGTCCACCATCATCAGAATGTTCTCGTTTCCCCGGGGTGTTTTTAGTAATGGTCCCATAACATCAATATGGACCCGCTCCATAGGGGCTCCAGTCTGATATTCCCTAAGAGCACACCGACCGTACCGGTCTAGCTTCTTATTCTGGCTGCACACATTACATGACGTCACATACTTAAACACGTCTTCCGCCAGACCATACCAACAGAATTTTTCTTTCAGTTTGGCCTTGGTTCTAGCCACCCCCTGGTGGCCCGCCGATGGAATATCGTGATTCCACTCTATTGCCTGCTCTTTCAACTCAGAGGGCATCACCAGATCCCTAGCGTCTGTGGCCTTCCTCTGCTTAAAGAGCACCCATCAATCAGGACGAACAGTTCCTTATTTAACCAATAGGATTTGGCCGCTGGGCTCGCCCGGAAGAGTACCTCCTCCGACGGCTCTTCAGCGGCCTTTACCCAGGCTAATATTATTTCCAAACTCGGGTCTCTGGCTTGAGCCTCGTGCACGTCCTGAAATGGGAATCCCCAACACGCCGGCTGCTCAACTGTGCCCACTATTACCTCCCGACGACACTGCAAGTCCGGATAACAAGGTCATCGCCCTCCTTAGTCACTTCTAGGCGCGAGACCTCCGGACCTTCCTCTGTCCCCCAGGAAGTCCGCGAATCATCCTTCATCTGCTCTAAACCCCATTCAATGGGTCCGCCTGTTTCCCAAGGCTCACCCGGGTCTTCTGCACCAGACCCTGCCTCCAGGTCGCGACCCTCATGCTCTGGTTCACCCCGAACCGCCACTTCCGGTTCTCCTACCGGCCTTCTTGGACCTCTCGACCCTCCAAACTTGACTCCCAGCTCATGTTTACAGCTACTCTGGTTAAGAGCCTCGCTCCCCTGCACCTCTTGCGGATCCCGCGGAGTGATCAATTCCGCATCCCAGGAACCTCCTCGCTGACGTCCCGTCGCCGCACAGTAGTTGACATTCCCACCTTGGTAGTCGCCCGCGACCCCTTGGTGCACCCCCGCAACTCCCTGCGCTCCAGACGCCGCCAACGAAATCGCTTCATCCACATCTCGGATGAAACACCCCCAGTTCCTATCCGCCCTGGCACAGTACTCACAACCCCCACATGGCAGTTCCCCTAGCTCAACTCCGGCCATAAATGCGTTGCAATATCCCGGTACCGTTGGTAGCCGAGACAATGCATCCGCATTTCCGTGTTTCTTGCTAGCCCGGTGCTTTAGGATCATGTTGTACTGAGACAACTCTTCTATCCATCGCGCCAACTGCCCCTGGGGTTCCTTAAACCTTAACAACCAAGTCAAGCTTGAGTGGTCCGTCCTAACCACAAAAGGCCGTCCCAACAGGTAATACCGATACTGTCTGGTGAACCTAACCACCGCCAAAGCTCCTTTCGCGTTGTGCAATAACGCCGCTGTTCACCTGTTAACGCAAAGCTCCCATATGCGATAACCTTCTCCTCACCATTGTGGACTTGGAGAAGCTCCACCCCCATAGCTATATCTGAGGCATCTGTATCAAGGATGTAATCATCCGTCTGATTGGGTAGGGCCAGCACCGGCGGAGCTGTGAGAATCTTTCTCAGAGCATCAAACGCCGCTTGCTGCTCCACTTCCCATTTAAACTTATACTTCCCCACCAGACTGTAAAGTGGATCGGCCAACTTGGAGAAGTCCTTGACAAACAACCGGTGGTAGTTGGCCAAACCCATGAAGCGCTCAACATCTTTGGAGCATCTGGGGGTAGGCCACTCTCGTACCACCTTTATGTCCTTGTCCGCCATGGCTAGACTGTTACTGCCTACTATTCTTCCCAGAAACTCCACCTCCCTCTGGAAGAATACACATTTCTTAGGCTTCAACTTTAAGCCATACTTTCTACACCTAGCCAAGGCTTCTGTCACATTCCCCAAGTGGTCGTCGAAACCACTACCCAATACCAGGATGTCGTCCAGGAAGGCCAACACGATTTTCCAATTCAGACCCCTTAGCACCAGGTTCATGACACTTGCGAACGTGGCTGGGGCGTTACATAAACCGAAGCCCATTTGCACGTGCTCAAAGAGGCCGTACTTGGTTGTGAAAGCCGTTTTTTTCCTGTCTTCCTCTTTCAGTTTAACCTGCCAATAAGCAGAGTTGGCGTCAAGCTTTGAAAACCAAACGCTTCCCGCCAACGTATCCAGGCAATCCTCCACCAGTGGAAGGGGAAACACATCCTTGATGGTCACGTTTTTGAGTGCACGGTAATCGATGCACCAACGCACGGTACCATCACGTTTGCGTATGAGCACGGGTGCAGAAGCCCAATCAGAATTGGACTCTTGTATCACTTCGGCATCAAGCATTTTCTTAAGATGTACTCCTGCTCACCTGCGAAACAAGCTGGTGTCCTGCGCATTCGCTGCTTTATTGGCCGAGCATCGCCTGTGTCGATGCTATGTTCAATGTCAACGAATTGACCAAGATCGAACTCATTCTGGGCAAACGCATCCTGGTATTCTATCAGCACCTTAGCTAATTGCTTGCTTTGGTCCGCTGATAAATACGCCTGAGAGTCCTCAAAGACCTGTTTGAGATGGTCTGGCACTTCCACCTCATCAGCCTCGAGGCCCTCTCCATGGGGCTGTACCGTTCTCACTTCCGGTACTCTCTCCTCTTCCCCAATATCCTCACAATAGTTGCCTACAGGATAGGCCATGCCGACCTGTTGCCCTTTCTTGAACACACATTAGCTATCTGTGGGGTTCAAAATACATACTATGGGTTGTGACCGGCCGGCCCTTACTACTCTAGGGATCAATGTCTTTGGTCCCCGGGTTCCCTCAACCACATAGTCCGGCATTTCTGCGCTTATACTGCGTTTCAGTCTCATAGCTGAATTTGGGGGAATAACCTGTCGCTTAGCGACCGTCACTCTAGCCACCTTTGGCTCCCCTTTACGATCCCAAATATTCAGCCCAAGAACCTACCCATCGAATGTCAACGTACCCTCACCCATATTTAGGACCGCAGCCCCCAGGTGAAATAACATGTCGAAGCCCAGCAACATATCTTCCGCGATAGGAGCTACATACACTGTTTGTTGGTAGCTCTTCTCGCCAATTTTCAAGGTTACTGGACCAACGATAAACCCGTGCATTGACATTTCCCGGCCCGCTGTTAGTAGTTTAACAACTTTAATTTTGGGGGGAGGCACCTTCATAGACTTATAAAATCTATCCGATATAATGGTCATCTCCGCCGCCGTGTCCCCCACCGCTTCTACTTTACGTCCGTCCACGTGGACCTCAATACTAAACAGGGAATTGGAACCCAATTGGCACACCTTCACCTCCTCCTCTACATCCGCACCCTGGCAACCTACTTCCGGCCCCACTGGACTGCTGGTCCCCTGGGTTCCCGCCGGTAAATCCCTTGCTGCGGATCGAGATGAAATACTGGTGTTCCGCCCCAGATTCGCTGGGGCACCCTCGCCATCCCCTTTGGGTATTCCACTTCCCTCATTTCCCGCCCTTTCGGGGAAACATGAACTATCCTGAATTGGTGGTGACACACTTACGAGCGCCAACCCCTCTTCCGGCTGCACGCCCCTGACTTTAGTGGGCTGGCTCCCCACGGGAGCCCCTCGACCCCCTACTACTGGGTCGCCCAACACCGCTGAGTTAGCTTTGACAGACTCCGCAACTGGATTGTGTGCAAACCAATCTGCCACTCCCTTACTCATATCAGCCCTGCGGCTATGTATTTGTTGTGACAGTACAGCTGCCTTCACTTCCGGCGCTACGGGTGGTGGAGCAGTGTGTCAACTTGCCTCCCGCTCCCCCACATGATCATGATTCAGTGGTCGTGCCCTAATAGGCTCGGCCCCTCGACTAGTTAGTGCCTTCCCGGCCTGGCCTCGTTGTCCTGGGATCGAGGATGGGCCCCCGGCCTCGATCCTGTCCCGTTTAAAGATCCTCTCCCCATGGCACGCCCGTCACCACGCCCTTTCCGTGGGCACTCCCGTCTGAAGTGCCCAACCTCACCACACCCAAAACATGCACCTCCCTTTAGTGGTTTCTGATTGGGTGGTGGGCCTCCAGGCTGCTTCTGGGTTGAGGTCCATTGTCCCTTGTCTGCCTGCTGGCCCCCACTAAGCGAGTCGAACTTCATTGACAGAGTTTCGAACTTTTGTTCTAATTTATTGAGAACGTCCTCTACCCTACTGGCCTCCCGGGGTGCCGCCTCTTGAACCGCCGAAATCACTATTGGGGCCTCCCTCTCATCATCCCGTCCCCTCTTGGGATCTTTACGAGGCTTCCCATACACCGCCTGAGTCATGTGTTGGTGCCATCGTACCCTGTCTATGGCGTTTTCAATGCGGTCCGGCTGCTCGAGCCCGACCCTATGGCCAGCATCACGGTCTGCCAGTCCCTGACAGAACCGTACCACCGCCTGTTGGGTCGAGTAAGTAATTGGCAAATCAACAAATGCCTTGTTTGCCAATGTCAACACCCGATCAGCCCAGTCTTCCAATGACTCCCCCTGGGCCTGCACGGCCTGGTGAAACCTTGCTTGAGTGGTAGCTGTGAGCTCCTTGCCACACAACCGACAATCCAACTGAGCTAGCATTAGTCGGTATGACATAAGTGACCCAGGATACCGCTCTTTCATGATCGCACAATACTCAGCTGCTTTACCCGTCAGGAACCAGCACAGGCACTCCAAGAATTGGGATTTGGACCATCCCTTCCTGATAGCATAACTGGTGAGGCGCTGCTTAAAAACCAGCCACTGAGTTTTCCCATCATACAAGAGGGCCTTTGGTAGGGACTTGACCGGGTCCCATTCCCTAGATCCGCCATGTTTATGAGCAGCCGGAAATCCCACCTTGTATACACGGTGCTTCCGGTTTACCCTTGACAAGCTAGCATCCGAATCTGAATCGTTCAGCGATGGGGATCGACGCTTCTTACCACTTCGCAACGGGGAACAACCTGTTCTACCCCTTGGCGATGGTGAGCAACTCTTTTTACCACTTCGCGATGGTGAACCACCTGTTCTACCCCTCGGCGATGGGGAGCGCCGCTTTTTGCCCCTCTGGCTTAATATTGACTTTCTGGGAATCAAACTCGCCACCCTAAATCCATAAACTTGCGATTTACGGCCCTTTTTGCTTCCATGTTTCTCGTCTGCAGAGCTCCCATCATCACCGTCATCACTTGATGATGACTCAAACGATGTAGAGGCATAACGCACATGTTTGTGCTTGGTAGAGGATTTTGGAAGTTCCCCCGCACTTTGTGACACACCCTCAGTGGTGGGGGCGTCAGTGGTTGCTACTGAGTTTGACTGAACCGGTGCCACAACCTTCCCCGCCTTGGTGGTTGGTTGGGCCGGCTGTACCTCTTCCACCTTCACCCTCAATGTCCCTCATCCGCTCCAATTCCGCAGTAGTGGGGTCCGGTGAACCCGTATGCACAGGAGCCATGGCCCCTAACATAGGGGGCTTGATGTCTCTTTGCGCAGAGGCCGCGGTCCCCAGCACGAGGTCTATTTCTGCAGCCAGGGCATCAGACTGTAATTTCCGACTGAGAAATATCCCCCTAGCCGGATACTGGTACGGATTAAGTGCACGCCGCTCCCATGATCCAGTGTTACGTGAAGGCGGTGTATCGGGTAGGTCCGCGTCATGCCTCCAGGCTTGCTTCCCTGTGAAGACTGCCGGTCTCCTCATCCCTATACACCGTGTCAGCGTCTTCCTGTACCTCCCATTCCTCTTCTTGCACACCTGCCCGCTCTGGAGAGACAGGAGTCTGTTGGGTCACTTGATGCACAGCACCGGGAAACCACGAATTCCCACCTAAAAACACATTCCGGGCGCAGGAACAATCACGATTCTGACACCATTAAAGTGTTTCCTTACCTATACATTGTATCCGTTGCTCAAGCTATCACTTATAGTCTTCTTTATATACAATTCTATCAGTTCAAGCATATACGTCTTGTCAGGACAGCAATCACTGCTAGAACGCACTTGTTTCCTCGAGGCTTGACCAATCAGAGACGTTGTTTGGCCTTACGTCATGGCAGTTGGCGGGAACGCACCGGCTACCCACATCACCAGGGATACGAGCCACAAGGAGATGATAAGACCCCTATCGACAGTCACTACATAGTTTTGAACTTGAGTAAATAGAATATGATTTTCCTCATCCGTTAGTTAGTCGATGCCGTATAAAAGTTTGCGAGGATTTAAGGGATGAATTATACGAATGTCTAAAAACAATTGCCGTCTTTCATTTCTAAAAATTACACATCTACACAAATACTGCTCAACATCTTCAACACCATAAAATCATAAAATTGGTCACCCAGGCCTCTATAAATCGGATCACTTCAGACCGGATGTTGACTATCACAATTTGGCGGTGAACATGTTTTTAACAGCGACGCTACCTTTACGTGGAAAAGCCACAGACATAATAAGGTCTGTGAAAAAGCTTGAAATCGAGCGTGTTCGGGACTTTTGTTTTACAAATCGTTATGTTTACACATTGTGATACCAACATACATTATTAACAAATAAATTAACAACTACATCTTCATTTTGCTCAAATACATTTTTTTGTTGTGATATTTGTTATTACAACATCGATGTAACACCATATAAGGCAGATTTGGTGTGGATTTGGGAGAATTAGGGGTAGATTTGGGGTGGATTTGGGGGAAATAGGTAGATTTGGGTGTTTCGTGACCACGCAAATATTCATACAGTCTTTCCTATCAAACCTTGAATTCTCAGTACTTTCAGTTATCATAAGGCCAGTAATTATGTAGGGAAATAACCCTGCAAGTGATGTGGCAAATATCGAACCGTTTCACTTTGCACGTAATGAAATCAGTTTCTGTCGAACGGATTGCGTTTGCATTGCACCGACTTTTTTTTCGCCCGATTATTTTACTTACAACCAGACTAAATGTGTTTGCGTTAAACTGATTCATATTGAAATCGAAGGGGGCGGGGGATGGGGTGTAAGGGGTTAGGGTGGGGATGGAGGGTTTTGTTGTACAATTTTCCGAAATTGGACTGTTTGTAATGACGTTCAGAATTACATTTCACAAACAAAATCTTGAAATCCGTCCAATGAACGATTTGGAGTTCTATTTATTCTCAAATAGTTCTTCCTAAACTCGTTAGAATGCATCATTTTATCAGTTGTTTTTTGTATAGATACAAACCCTGATTTTTAAAAAATAATGTGGGAGTGCTTGTCAAAATACCCATAGAAGCTTCTCATCTGCGGACCTCAATTAGTTGAGCCTATAACTTAAGTCCAGCTACGCCCCTTAGTGATGCATTTTGGAAGATTTCCATAAAATTTTAAATACCAGTATTCTGGGGCTGAAATGTTGATGAATTAGTCTGAATATTTGTTAATGGAAAGCGTTCCCTTATACCTTCTTCCCACCTCGTTTTATTGCAAAATGAGAATATGGACAATTCCGGAATTGCTCTGCACAAAGTAAGTAATTTTTAAAATGCGTGGCATTATCGAAATTTTCAAAATGTGAGGTTCAATTACGGATCGTCCGTGCGCAGTGTAGGAATTTTAATAAAGTATAGGAATATGTTGGTTCTAGCTGTTAATTACAAAGGTCTTCATTATGTCGGCAAAGGCCTTCATTAAAGCTGAAAGAACTTGTGGATGTTTAATGTGCAAGTACACGCGTGATGCAATGTTTGTTTACCTCCTCATTTTCTATCAAATGTATATTAATATGCACTATTTATTATGTATCATTCAAACATGCAAATTTCATTATTAGCAATATCATAAACTGGTAATTTATTCTCCAACTGTCTGTGTAAATTATTGTTTTCAGTACATTTAGTACATTTGGCATATGGACAGGTGTTCTTGACAATAGGCAATTTGATATTAAATATAGTTATTTACCTTATCAGTATATTACTTGAATATGTATGATTAAAACATGCAACTGCAATTGTTAATAGTACTCAGTTGCAAAACACCTGATGATTTTATTGAGCAACTGGCGTGTTTGTTATTTGGCAGATGTTCAACATGTAACTTATTTTGTATAAACAAATATATACGAAGGAATATGGCACCAAACCAGGGTCCAATGTTTGTATAAAGAAATATTGTCAATCATATGAAAATCTCTAAAATATAGTATACATGGAATGCCCAGTTTAACCCGTTATTAGAAATATTATTATCTGCGTCGCGTTTATTTTTTTATTTTTAGTCGGATTGCGTAGCAATTCCAGGCTGATAGTTTGGCGATTTCCCATCCATCTGTATGTCTGTCTGTCCGCACGTCCGTCCATTTTGACATTTTGGTTAAAGTTTTTGTTTTACCTCATTTCTCATAAACGAATTTGACACTTGGCGCACATGTTCGCTGTCATTACACACTGTTATATGCCAAGAACCATAACGCTGTCATGTACTTTACTTGAATTATCCCCCCTCCCCCACCACACCACACACGTATTACTTAAGAGTTTTCAGTTAAAATGGTGAATTAGCAATCCGGCGTTTGCACCACTGCTGGCGCTTCACTTTTGATATTTTATTTAGCCATAACGTATCCTTATTTCAATAATATAAATCCGAGCTTTATTGTTTCGGGCTTCAAATTGTTTTCTCAGTTTAATTAAATTCATATTAATCATTTACCAAACCAAACTGCGATATTGTTTTTATATTTTATCAATTTATAACAGAGTGTGATACAAATAAGCATATGAAATTAGAAATAAATTGGTTTCAAAACACTATATGCCTTTTCAAATCCGAATACAAATTCATACTTTGTGCAAAACATTCTCAAATTGCGTAGACACTTGGTGCATATTTAACATCGCTTTTGATTTTACTTAACTTCCATTCAATCAGAATAGTTTTTTCTTTTAAATGTATTACCGGTTATCATCCATTTTGAAAGCATGAACTATTTTTTACTCTGAACGAGTTCCTTGTTACTCGTTACTCATTACTCATTCATTTTGAATCTGGTGAGTAAATACTCATTGCAGTCAAAAAATATCTACAGCTCTGCAAGTGTTGCATTTTTTAAACATAAGCTTGGAGAACTATTTAGTTTACCTTTCATTGTTTTGTTCCAATGACTGTGAAACACAGGATTTTAAGGCTAGATTCACTTTTTACTATGTCTTACATATGCCCCTCTATGACACACAGATGCTACTCTAAGATACTAACTACTAATTTATCACAAGGTAACATCATTAAATAAAATAATTAATTAAAACAACGTTGTATACAGGTAATTCCTTATTAGGCCAACATCTTCATAAACATTAATTCGAATAAATGGAACATAACATCTGACTGTACATTAGTTTACTCTTTACAGCAATGGCTTTTTTTTCAGGCTGCCCATGAACTATATCTGTGCAGTATGTGCCAAGGAGGCTTCTTTGTTATAGGACAAGCTGTTCTTACCAGTTGGCAGAACTATATCTGTGCAGTATGTGCCAAGGAGGCTTCTTTGTCACAGGACAAGCTGTTCTTACCAATTGGCAGAACAAATGTGAAGCATCAGAAATTGACAAGCAAATATTTTTCAAACTATGAACTACTAATACTGATCAATATTGATGAAAGTACATTTATCATATAAAAATATTCTAAGAGTTTACTAAAGTCATGAATTAAATATCATAATTCACTATAAGTCTAGTGAATAATCATATTATGTGACTAATTTGACTTGAATTAATCGTGTATAGGTAAATATATATATTAAAGTTATCATAACATGCAGACTGTGTAACCTTAAATAAATAAAAGTTGAACAGGAACAGCAGCTTTCACCAATCACGCATTAAACAACAATAACAATGTAGAACAGCAGCTTTCACCAATCACGCATTAAACAACAATAACAATGTAGAACAGCAGCTTTCACCAATCACGCATTAAACAACAATAACAATGTAGAACAGCAGCTTTCACCAATCACGCATTAAACAACAATAACAATGTAGAACAGCAGCTTTCACCAATCACGCATTAAACAACAATAACAATGTATACGAGAGAATAGGCATGTAAAAAGGACATCACTAACAAATAAAGGATTCCGCCTTGGAACAATCAGTGGCAAAAGTAACACTGGGGAGTTTAAACAATGTCCTAGGGAGCAACATACCTCTCTACTGTCATCCCAAATAAAACAGGACAGTGTAAATCATCGCCAGCCTATATTCCCTAAATAACAAGAGCTGTTGGAGGACAGCGACGCTAGACTTCCAGGAATCTTTCTAAAACTGCTCCTTTAAAGAATTTCCAATTTCTATTTAAGAATTTCCATAAACTTGAAAGTTATAAATTCTGGAAATATGGTCCTATATGCAAAAGGGTTAGTTAACATTATTTTAATGTGCAATATCATATACAGTTTTTCTTGTAGTATATTAGCAACTTACCTGGTTGTTTGACAAAAGCACTGTTATATAATATGTACTTACTGCCATATATGCTCTTTACTGCTTGTTATACATTTGTTATATTATTATTTAATTTGTTAATGCGGCAATTAAAACTAAAACATTGGAACTACACTTGTGTTTTGTGAACATGCTAAATAACCCATTCATGTCCCTCTAACAGTAAATGCAACAGCTACTTACAGATCATAACAAAAGTGGACCCTAAACAACCAACACTAAAAGGGATAAAATCCGGCTTGACGACATATACAGCTTTTATTTCAGTATATGGTTGTTTGATATCACTGAATGGGCCTATGGTTATACATTCATGGTTGTTTGACATCACTTGTTGTTGTAGGGGCATAGGCCTTTTTGGGGTAAACATTCAGGTTTTCAGGGGTGCACACCAGCTCCCCACCCTGGATCTGTCCTTGTATAAGGTATTATTCAAATCTTGCGGAAAGGGTGAACCCCGAGAACACCCGTGGATGCGCTAGTGCTGGTATGATAAAGATAATGTTATTAGTCATGTTATAAGTAAATGAACAAAAAACAGCTACCACGGATCCTTCCTTGTATACTTTCAAATCTTAGTGGAAGGGACCCTGGCAACATCAATTGAGCTAGTGATGTTACCGATATACAATGTTATTATTAATGTTTGAAGTAACTGAACAAACTCACCAACCCCAATCCCCTGTACCTGGTTTTGTACGCCACAATAATAAAAGAAGAGGCCCAAGAGGGCCCGTCGACGCTCTACTTGCTAAAACGACTCTTATATCAAGGGTTGTTGTCATAAAATTTCTATCGTTAAAACATTGCAAAAAACAACAAAAAAACACCCACAACAGAAACTTAAACCCTTGACCCATGCTAACAATTTAAACAAGAGACCCTAGTTCTAATTTGGTATGGTTAGTTAGGTACATGAGGCACAACAATTGTATAAAATAGGTGTTGACCGCCTGTAGAGGGGCCCCTTTATGCAGGCGGTCAAAAGCCATTTTATATAATTGTTGTACCTCGAGTCCCTAAATAATCATACTAAATTAGAACTGAGGTTGTTATTTAGTAAAAAAGAAATGTCTCCCCTACAGGAGAAAGGGCCATAAATCTGCCAAAAATCATTCAACTGGAACACGATGAAGATATGTGCCACTAGGCTTGGTAATGGTCATCGCTACCAAGTTTCATGGAAATCCAGACAGGGGATCAGAAGTAGTCTAGGGTGAGTGTGGATGGGGTGGGAGTTTATGTATTAAAACATTTAATTAAAGGGCCATAATTCCACCAAAAATAATTCAACTGGAACAATGCAATGACATACGCAGCCAAGTTCCGTTGAAAGCCGAATGGTGGTTGATGAGAATTAGTCCGGACAAAGTATGTGTATTACAAATTTAAAGGGCCATAACTCTGCCAAAAATTATTCAACTGAAACAAGGTGAAGATATGCACAACTAGGCTTAGTACTGATCACCCTTGCCAACTTTCACTGAAATCCGGTCAAAGATTCAGCAAAACTAGTCCGGACAAGGTTTGTGTATTAAAACATTTAAAGGCCACAACTCTGACCGGAACACGGTGATGATATGCCCAACTGGGATTGGTACTGATCATCCCTGCAATGTTTCGCTGAAGTCCGCCCTTGGGTTCATGAGAACTAGTGCGGACACAGTTTGTATAGTAAAACCTTTAAAGGGCCATACTGATCATCCTTGCCAAGTTTCATTGAAATCCGGCCAGGGATTCAGCAGAACTAGTCCGAACAAAGTTTGTGTAGAAAAAACTTTTAAGGACCATAACTTCACCAAAAATCATTCAACCGGAGCATGGTGACGATATGCACAACTAGGCTTGATAGTGATCATCCTTGCCAAGTTTCATTAAAATCCGGCCAGGGATTCAGCAGAACTAGTCCGGACAAAGTTTGTGTATTAAAACCTGTAAAGGTCATAACTCCGCCAAATCTCCTTCAACTGGAATCCTCCGAGCACGTTAAAGAACCATAGGAATCTATTCGATAATAAAAGTAGGGCACGGTTCCCGGATTCCTATGTATCCTTTCCCTCTCTCTGAGATGGCTCTAAATAACCTATACTGTGTTGATGAGCCGTTAAACAACATTCAATCAACCGGAACACGGTGAAGATATGCACAACTAGGATGGTACTGATCATCCCTGCAACGTTTCACTGAAATCCGCCCCGGGGTTCAGGAGAACTAGTGCGGACGTTAGTGAAGTAAAACCTTTAAAGGGCCATAACTCCGCCAAAAATCATTTAACCGGAGCATGGTAATGATATGCACAACTAGGCTTGATACTGATCATCCTTGCCAAGATTCATTGAAATCTGGCCAGGGGTTCAGCAGACCTAGTCCATACAAATTGTGTGTATTAAAACCTTTAAAGGGCCATAACTCCGCCAAAAATCATTCAACTGGAACAAGGTGAAGATATACACAACTAGGCTTGGTATCTGCAAAGTTTTGCTGAAATACGGCAAAATGAAATCCCTATCATAACAATCTGGTAAAGTTCGGTAAAGATCAGATGAAAACGTAGTTGCTAGAGTGTTGACATCAAAAAGTTAACACATGTTTCAATAATTCAAGGGCCAAAAGTTCGGTGTTACTGATCCAATCTGGTTGATTTTCGAACTTGACCGAGCTTTCGTCAATATCAACAATCTGGCAAAGTTTGGTAAAGGTAGGATGCAACATGGAGGCGCTAGAGTGTTGCCAAGACAGAATATAGCAAGTTTCGTTAATTCAAGGGCAATAACTCCGGTGTTACTGCTCCGATCTGGCTGTTTTTCGAACTCATCGGAGTTTTCATTGATATTAATAATCTGGTGAACGTTGGTAAATACTGAATGAAAAATGGAGGTACTGGAGTGTTGACAAGATAAAATATTATTTTTTTCGTTAATTCGAGGCAATAACTCCGGTGTTAGTGGTCCGATCTAGCTGGTTTTTGAACTAATTCGAGCTTTCTTTGATATTAATAATTTGGTAAAAGTTGGTAAAGATCGAATGAATAATGGAAGCGCTAGAGTGTTGACAATATACAATATAGCAATTTTCGTTAATTCAAGGGCAATAACTCCGGTGTTAAAGGAGTTAACTTGGCTGGTTTTCGAAATCCTCCGAGCTTTCATTGATATGAATAATCTAGTAAAGCTTGAGAAAGATCGGATGAAAAATTAAGGTGCTAGAGTGTTGACATCAAAAAGTTGACGGACGACGGACATAAGCCCTATACTGGCCAGGGAAACATATATAAAAAAAGTTTTTTTATGTCAGAGAAGGCTCGAATTAGGGCACTGATACCACATCCGAATTCGCTAGTACTGGTATTAATAAACAATGTCATAATTCACGTTATCAGTAAATAAAGGAACGCCAGGCCCTCCACCGATCCATCCTTGTATGCTGTACTTTTCATATGTCTTGGGGAAGGGGTCCTGACAACACCTGAGGATTCTCTAGCGCTGGTATTCATAAACAGTGTTATAAACAAACACCGGTCCCTCCCCCCAACCCACTGGATCTGTCACTATATACTGCGTGGATGGTCCACCGCCACCCCCCACAGCAGTCACTGTGGCAGGGCGGAGTTACGCTTAGTAGGTGGAGACCTGCCTCGGTAGTTTCCGTATCTCGAGGTTTGACGTTTAGTGACCACCTGCAATATATCAGACCAATAGGTTGTAGTTGCAGAGAAAATTTGTTTTTAAGATTTTCCTATATAACTCTATGTGAAACTGTGACATCGGGCGCAGGGCCAAATATGACCACCAATAAACTTGGTAGGGGACTATATGTTAATGCTAAAAGCAATTTATAAGTTTTATGCCTTGTGGTTTGAGAGAAGATTTTTCAAGTTTTGTCCCTGTAGAGGTCTATGTAAAACATATCTCTATACCTATATTTGGAACCTATGAACGTCTAAGGTTTGGCAAACATTTAAAAAAAAAATGTCACAATATGTTTAGCGGTTCATGAATACAAGGTTGTTTTTAAGGTTTCAACTATTTATAGTTACAGTGGCCATCTTGGATGTCACAACTCTGAAAGGTAATGATCATGCATGTAAAGTTTGGTAAAAACCTGGCCAAGCAGTTTCTAAGATGCCTTTGGCTCAGGCGAGCCATAAACAACTGAGGCTGTTGAGGTTCTATTCAATAAGGTTTAAACACTCTGAGATAATGGCATAATATATAGAACATTTTGAACATTCATATGCCATTGCATGCCTTCAAGCCCACTAATTGTCATTATCTATTGAATACTGAAATGCTCAAATGGACAGTATTAATACATCCCTCTCCGAAGGCCATGAATGATAATGATAAAGCAGATGGTATCAAGTAAAACAGACAACTGAGAATAGAATAAATTCTGCATTTATTATGTAACAATCCATTTTGTTCAAATGACTAAATGTAAATCAAGAAGTGAACGCAAAATTAGTGTAAACATAAATAAATAAGAAAATGATACAATTGTTTTGCGTTGAAACTGCAAAATGTACTCAACCTCTGATGAGCAATAAACGTTCATATATATATGTAAATGTATATAACTATATACTGGTAACATCGTTATATTCTTATGTATCACAACGATATGCCCAAGAGGCCCAGAGGACACTCTACTTGCTAGTATGCCTCTTACAACAATTCACAGACCTGCCAAGACTAGCTAGCTGCCCTGTGAATTCACTTTCCTGACATCACGAAAACTGGATGACTTGACCTTGAACACTGACCCTGAATGTGATTCATCGCACATAGTCTGGCATCAAATGTCATCCCAATATCTGAAACAGCTCAAGAGTTATGAACAGGAAACGAAAATAGCTTGACCTTGATAGGAAACGAAAATAGCATGACCTTGACATACGACAGGCAACGAAAATAGCATGACCTGACAGGTAACAAATATAGCTTGACCTTGACACTGACAGGAAACGAAGCATGACCTTGACGGGAAATGAAAATAGCAAGACCGCGACAGGAAATGAAAATATCATGACTTGGACAGGAAACAAAAATAGTATGACCTTGACACTGACAAGAAACGAAGCATGACCTTGACATTGACGGGAAATGAAAATAGCATGACCTTGACAAGAAACGAAAATAGCATGACCTTGACATTGACAGGAAACGAAAATAGCATGACCATGACATTGAAAATCCAACAACATATTTGGTAAGCAACACACCATCTAGTGAAAATACTTCAGCCAAAAATGAAATGAAAAATTTCATCCAAATATGTACCCGAGCTAAACATATATAAATTTCCATTTAAATAAAATGCATTACAATCAAGGGCCATAACCATGAAAAAAGTAGGAGTTATTCTCATCGTCATGCACTCATAAATCATCCGATATTTTTATTGTACGAAAAATTTGATTAATTATAAATATAAAGTCAGATACCCTTTTAATTGAAGTTAATACATTTTTATAAAATTCAATTATTTTCCCTATCAAGCTAGAGCAATAACTATGTTATTCATATGTCTATTATGCTAATTGTCTTATTTGTCCAAGATCTTATTGAAACAAACCTGCAACCTAAATCTGGTGATAACTGAATTGGGTTTTAAGGTGCACCAACACATAAAAGGTTATATGGCGCCTAACAGGAATGAACGTGCCAGGCTCATCCTCCATTTACATCGAGATAAAATATGGAGAATGGGCATAGAACCTTCTCACCTGCAGAGTTGCTGCAAATTCTATAGTAGACTCCATTTATGCTGGAGCCACGTTTATTGTTTTTCTGCCACTGCTCAGTGATTTGAGCGAGATGGCACCTGAAACAATGCAGGGGTCATAATGAAGACCTTTAATGAGCCTGAACAAAAAATGATAAAATGAACTAGAATTCCAGGGGTTCTACCCCTCTGCCTACCCATCTAACGGGATCTGCAGTGGCTCTTTTCTTTGCTGGGGAACCACACGGGGCAAATCTGGTGATAATCCTATGAAAAGTTATTGTGTTTACAAACTGATATTTGCTTATTTTGACATATTCAAGGGCAATGCATTGATTTTGCTTGTTGTCAAACTGGATCATATAAACCTTTAATTTGGTAAAAATCCTTCAAATCTAATTTGGCAAAAATCCCAATTTTGTTACCAAAAAAATCACTTTCCCAAGATAACAACAATGATTAATCAAGGGAAGTAACTCTGTAACACAAGCATAGATTTTGTTAATTTTCAAACTCGTTCGAGATCTAAATGAAATAATCCAGTAAGTCAAACTTTGTGAAAATCTGAACCTGTTCACTAAAGTTATCTCACTCACAAGAGAAGAATATTTTACTTTAAGCAAGGGCATTTACTAGTTATGGCATTCACAAGAATGAGAGACGGACAACACACCACCTTATAAGTTCAAATGGCCCCATATTATCCGAACTGTTGAGTCGAAATCTCAGACACAAGCGTACAAATAAAATTTTGTAAATCTTACTTAACGGTCATGGAATGACCTGAAACTTTACACAAATAGAGATAATCATAAATTACACCTGTCCTGAAAGTTTCTTGGAAAAAAAAAACAATCATTGAAAAAAGCTGATTTTTGAGCAGGAGCATAAGATTTTGGCTGAGCAAGTTTCGACAATTTGGCCAGTAGAGATGAAAAACACAAATACATGTAAATAAATACACAATACATGCAATAAACTTTGATTGTTTTTGATTTTATACTGATACAAATGTCAGTTTGTAAAGGGACGCCCGTCAATCCTTTTTTTCCACATTATGATCATGCGTCAAATCAGATATATTTTGATTATTTGCCATGATTACATAAAACAAATTCAATAAAGTATGTCAAGGTCATTCTCACATTCAATAAAGTTTGTCAAGGTCATTCTCACTGACCTGATCCTTTAGTAAGAAAATACTACTGTCATGTTGACTTTAATGTGAATAAAGTTCTAAAGCTGTATGGCTGTTAGTGTGTGAAATATCAACTTAATTAACAAAGGGCAAAAAGTAGGTAAAGGTCATTCATATTGACCTACTTATTGTACTTTACTTTAAACATATTTTATTGCTTTTTACATAATACAGCAAAAGGGTTGGGCCACAAGTTATACCAACGTTAGATTCGGCCCTCCCCAATTGTAGCAACATATTACTGGAATATTCCTATGTAAGTGTTATGAATTTTAAAAGTTGTAGGACTTTTAGTCTCTGAGTAATCACCTTAACCCGCTACATATACATAATGGACTGTTCTTTCTTTGAATTAAGACCATTCCATTTATGTGACAATGGGGTGTTTCGGGGAAAATGACTGATCAGCAACCAGGCATTGTAAACCCTGATCAGCCTGCGACTTACTGTTTTTATCCTGCAATTATCCAGTTTGTCAACTTGTATTGTTTTACAAAATGACATTTTAATCAAAGGGTATCATCATGTTTTATCAAGAAATGTCAGCTGAATTAATGTGATGTTGCTGCTGGCATTTCAATAGCAATTAACACTTTCAGTAACAAAACCGCTGACAGATTTAGATTCAGCCTCAAAAATACCTCAGAAACATATACTTCATATTGGGCTACATCAAAGGGGAAAAAAATAAAACAATTGAAGTGCCAAATTTCTAAAAAATAGCCCATAACAAGAAAGTTGAATTTTGTGTCAATATGTTAACATTTTAGAAACGGACACTCATTTACATTTCAAACACATAACAAGAATCATATGTACATAACACAATACAATAGTAGTTGAATCTCCATCTCTGTGATAAACTTTTACTGGAGTATCAAATTACCCATCGCAGTAGCCGACATAAAGTTCAAGTAATTATGTTCCTGTCAAACCTTATAAAACTCACATTGAAATGATGTGTAGTACTCAAAACAGAAGCGAAATATACTTTATGGCTGGCCGAGAACAATGTCCAGTGGCAGTGAGTTTAGATATGAAATCTGAAATTTGGTACATGTATTTAAGAGACAACTGACCTTGACACAGGGTCATTTTAACACAGTTTTTGAAGCGGTACATGCATTTAAGTGGCATTGACTTCGACCCATGGTCAGTTGCAGAGCTGGAAGTTATTGGTATTAAGAAGGACAATGACAAGCAGATTATATATGAAATTTGAACACTCTGCTCCAAAGAACAAAAAAGGTTATAAGAATTTAACGCACTTTAACATATTTTTTTTGGATACGGTACATGTATTTAAGAGATCACTGACCTTGACACTGGGTCAGTTGGAATCACTAGAATAAGAAGGACAATGACAAGGAGGTTATATATGAAATTTGAACACTCTACTCCAAAGAACAAAAACGTTATAAGAATTTAACGCAAACCTTAACCAAAATCTTAACAACGGTACATATTGTATTATAACTTTCTTGTCCTAGGGAGTAGAATGTTCAAATTCCATGTATAACCTCCTTGTCATTGTCTCTTCTAATGCCAATAACTTCCAGCCCTCCAACTGACCATGGGTCGGAGTCAATGTCACTTAAACGCATGTACTGTCACGCAAATTATAACGCAAAATATTGACGGTACATGTATTTAAGTGACACTGACCCCGTCCCATGGTCAGTTGTGGGGCAGGAAGTTATTGGCATTAGGAAAGACAATGACCAGAGGGTTATATATTAAATTTGAACATTCTACTGCAAGGAAAAGAAAGTTATTATCCAATACATTGACGCCGTCGAGCCCACCAACATTAGCGGTGCCTATGTCTCGCATTTTTTCAAAAGACGAGACAACAATGTCTTAAATTAAAGTCCTCTGAGTAATGGACGATTTTGTCTGCGTAGATATTCAATAATGTTCCTCCAACTGTGCAGCTCTGACCATCTCTCACTAGACATAATTACATTATAAAATAAAATCAATTAAGTTTGTAGTTCCTCCAAGAAAAAATCACGCATGACTGTAAATTCAGATATGCTATTGAGGTTGGAATTTTTGTTGTACGTTCACTTGGTGTTTGCAGAATTATCAGTTTTCTTAATACAAAACAGTGTTTTTTTCCCATACTTTGGGAACATAACCCATACCGTAACAATTGGGAATTTAAGCGTGCTTTTTCATAAAATTGGGAAAAAATACAGTAAAACATTCATTTAATAACTGTATCTTTAATACTGTTTTCAGTACACTAAGGTCAACAGAGACATTTAAAAGGGTTTCGTTCGCTTCTTATCACACTAATGCTTCTTTTTTTACCGTTTTCTTTTTGTCTTTCAATTGGGAATTTTGTCTCAAAATTGGTTAAAAAAATATGTTTTGGCATTGGGAATATAGCCCAACGGCTATAAAAACAGCAGATAAACAAGAAGCAAATTAGTAAAATGTAATTCAAAATAGATAAGTTATTATTGATATGAGATAAGACATAAAAGGAACATATATTTAGACAATTTATATTTGTTCAGAAGTATACCCGTCAGGTCTTGCATCAGACAAATATCCCGGTAATTATCCGTGCTCCCACAATAAACTTCCAGCGCATCTGATTGTCACATTCGTTTTACAGCTGTACCTTGTACGTTTTAAAGCTAAAAAGTGAAAATATCATGATTTTCATGACTTACAAAGGAAAAAATGCCAATTTTAGCCCAATCACAAACTCTTCCGACTTTCTATCACAAACACACAAACATCATTATTTTTCCAGACGAAACAGCATCTTGCAATTTGCCTGTCAAAATTTGTCAAATATACACAGGCCTCTTTCTTACATGAAAAATACATCATGATATAGAGTATAGATTATATAAAACAAACGTGTTAACACATATTACACATATTACAGCTTTAAATAAAACCTGTTCAAAACAATATTATACAAAATATTATTTTTTGCATATGCCTAAAAATAACAGAATTTTGAATGATTGCCGTTATTTAAAGAGGCTCTTCCTACAACTTAATGTCCACCAAAAGAAACTAGAAAGGTGTTCCATGGAACACCTGTGTTGCCTGCTGTTTCACTTCATCAGCTTGGTTAGGTTGCAGGTAAACATTTTATGAAAAGGGCATAACTCTACCAAAATGAAAGTCTGAGTTATTGGACATATTTAACAACATTCCTTGAGGCAAGATGAACATAGGTCAAGACTTTTCAAGTTATGGCCAAGTAGGTTAAAATGTGACGGAGGATGACGATGACAGACAATTGAATTGAATGTTGTTTAACGGCTCATCAACACAGTATAGGTTATTTAGAGCCGCCCCAGAGATAGGGGAAGGATACATAGGAATCCGGGAACCTGCCCTACTCTTATTATCGAATAGATTCCTATGGTTCTTTAACGTGCTCGGAGGATAGACCGATACACGGGACCGCCCGGTTTACGTCCCCATCCGACGGACGAGGCTAAGGTAAAGTGTCTTGCCCAAGAACACACCGACGGAACTCAGTGGCACCACGGAGGATTGAACCCGGGGCCTCCGGTTACAAATCTGCCGCGCTACCGACTGCGCCACGCCAGCGTGATCCTTAAGTGTCTGCCATGCTTTGTAGGCAACATAATAAACTTAGACTATGAATAAGGGCAATTGTTTCTCCCTCCTGTAATTATTGTTGTTCATCCCGTGTGGTTCACAGTCAAGAATAGGGCCACTGCTTATCCAGACAGAGGGGTAAAATTCCCCCCACCCCCAATTCATGTTCATTTTGTCTTTTTTTGTCATGTTCATTAAAAGCCTTCATTGTGATCCCTGTACTGTATCAGGTGCTACTTGAGTGGTGGCAGGAAACAATGATTGTGGCTCCAGCGAAAAATGGAATGTTTACAAGAGAATTTGCAGTAACTCTGCAGTTCTGCAGGTGGGAAGGTTCCAGGCCCGTTCTGCAATTTTTTTATCTAGATGTAAATAGAGAGTGGGCCTGCAATATTCATTCCTGTTGGCGCCATATAACCTTTTTGTGTTGGTGCACTGTAAAACTGCAATTCAATTCAATTTTTGTTCAACTGAAGCATACTGCGTCGAGCCAAACGTAAATCGTCGAAAAATTAAGTGCAGATTTTACATTAATTGTAAAAAATAAATTATAAAACAAGAAAATATAATACACGTTTCTTCACAGAATGCTTATAGTGATTTTTTATAAAAGTGCAGTAATGCTGAGTATTTAATATTTTATATTAAGATTGAGTAGATATAGTTAGTAGATATAGTTAGAGTCTCTTTAACAGATAATTGCATGTTGATGAAATTATCAAACCAACCAGATAGTGCCATCTAAATACAAATCATTGATGAAAGACCTTCTTTTGCAGTTTTAAAAATTCAGTAAGACTTAGCAACCAAATTCACCGATAAAATTGTAACACTTTGTTCAAAATTTGAAAGATTTTGGCACGACAATGATCAGACCCGAATTTAGCGTTGATTTCGGAAACCGCTAGTCTTATCTTCTGCTAGATGTAAAGACACTAAGGTACGGTAACCATCCAGATTTAGGATTCTGGATTGCAAATCTTCAGATAGTTAGCTGTCTACGGTTATTGTTTTATGGTATTCATTGCAATGTCTGGTAGTTTAACTCATGTAGATGATACTCGAGGATAAAGGAAAATATTTGAATACGCAATACAATGTCTGGTAGAAGATATTTGATGATAAAGGAAAATGTTATGGCTCAATGAGGATGCTGTATATAATTTGCCATATCTCTTGATGTATTCGTCCCCGCATCTGCTATAAGTACTTGCTGATCTTTCTTTTGATGCACGAGCATATGCTTAGAGAGGTTTTGTTTGCACGTGCACGCGTAGCTGCACAGCAAACATTTGTATGGCTTTTCCCCAGTATGTGTTCTCATATGAATTTTCAGCGGCTGGGACGTAAAGAAGGATTTGCCACATTTCTCGCAGCTGTGGGTTTTCTTTTTCGGATCATGGCGTCGTTTATGAAACCGTAGCCCGATATGATGCGGAAATGTTTTACCACACACCTCACAGGTGCAAGGTTCAAAGGTGTGAACCCGCTTCTTGTGAGCCTTGATGCACTCTACCGTCTTGAACATGCGTCCACACTCGTCGCACGGATACATGTAAACGTTTTTGTGGATACGCTCCTTATGTTTCTGGTAAGAATCAAAACGTTTAAGACATTTACCACACAGTTCACATTGAAAGTTCTCGGCTTTCTGTCCTATATGACCGGATTCTCTCCTGTGTTCACGGAGCTCATCTCCTGTAAATAAAACACCAGTATAGAGGATAAATAGGAACCATTAAAACACCTATTCCGCCAACAACAGCTAAATTTTACATCATAATTATGTACACCGTTTCTAAACCTTCTGACAATGAGGTAATTCTATATATATTATATATATAATGTACATATTTTGAGAATTCAAACTCTATAAACACAATATAAACGACTTTAACCAGCCAGATTAAACCAAACCCCGAAACAGGAACGTACAATTCAGAGTTATCAACTCATAATTTTACACATATTCAATCACGAGTATTTTTAGAACAAAACTTTCCTTTTAATCGGCACAAATATATTAATTATCACATAACTTACGGTGTGGGAGCGGAATAACACCATTCTATATTTTTGATATACCACTAGTTATATAAGTATGCAAATAAGCCTAGTATGCACTGTCAAAAAAAAAATTGATAATGACTATGGTCCAATTTCCACGATTTATGTCGGTTTTGCATGTTAAAGTGACAGGCAAATTGCAATAAAAGTCGATCTATGAGTTATGTGATAAATAGAATCTTACATTCATCATTCATTATTGAATTTATTAAACTCGTTAGAAAAAAATGATATAATGCTAGGCAAGAGCCTCGCATTATATCATTTTGCCAACTCGTTTAATAAATTCAATAATGAATGAGTACTCATGTAAGATCCTCTATTTATATGACCTGAACACCTGGATAGAGTTTTGATAAATGGTTGTGTCGTGTAATTTTGCCGTTACTTGGCGGATTAGTTTCTTTAAAGGGACACACGGCAGTCTTGATATTTTTTTCAACTCGCAGCGTAACGTCACTTTTTCTACATATCTTGCATATTTGCAATCAATAATATTAAGATGACCCGTAAGATTGAATGGTATATATGCATCTCTTTAAACAGCCTTTCAGTTATATCATGACTGCATCGTCTTGCAGCAGTGAACTCAATGCTCACCTAAATAGTGCTGCCACACCGGAATACCACGTTGTCAACACATCACATGATACCCCACCCAGTCACATTCTACTGACCCTTTATAAGCTGAATGTCAAGCAAGGGGGTTATAAGTACCATTTTTATTAAATCTTTGGTGTTAGCAAGCCTGGGATAGAACGGTCAACCCATGACCTCCAGCATGCGAGGCAAACACTCTACCATGCCAGACGGATGCTCTACCACTGGCATACACAAACAAAATACAACTAGAACTATTTAAACATAATTTGTAGCATAGACAAAAAAAAAAGTTTGTGGTACAGACAAACAACATAGACAAACAAACTAGTTTGCGGCATAGACAAACAACATAGACTGAGGCATTTACAACCAACATAGTTTGTGGCATAGACAAACAACACGTACTGTGACATATTCAAACAACATTGTTTGTGGCATATACAAACACCATAGTTTGTGGCATATACAAACAAAATATTTTATGGCATATACAAACAACATAGTTTGTGGCATTTACAACACAGTTTGTGGCACAGACAAATAACATAGTTTGTGGCATTGACAAACAACATAAATTGTGGCATAGACAAACAAAATAGATTGTGGTACAGACAAACAACATAGTTTGTGGCATAATAAACAACACAGTTTGTTGCATAGACAAACAACATAGTTTGTGGCATAGACAAACAACACTGTTGTATATAAAAACATCATTTTGGCATAGACAAACAAAAAAGATTTGTGGCATAGAGAAACAACATAGTTTGTGGCATAGACAAACAACATTTTTTTGTGGCATATAATTTGCAGCAGACAAACAACATAGTTTGTGTTTTTGATAGACAACATAGATTGTGGCACAGACAAACAACACATTTTGTGGCAAAGACAAACAACATTGTTTGTAGCATAGACAAACATCATAGTTTGTGGCACAGATAACAATATACTTTGTGGCATAGACAAACAACATAGATTGTGGCATAGACAAATGACATAGTTTGTGGCACAAACAAGTTTATAGCATAGAAAAACCACATAGTTTATGGCATGTACAATCAACACAGAGTGTGGCATAGGCAAACAGCATAGTTTGTGCAGTGCTTTGTTTCTATATTCTGAGAACGTAACCCATACTGTCACAACTGGGAATTTTAGCGTGATTTTTCATAAAATTCGGAAAAATACAGTAAAACATGCATTTCATCAGTGTGTCTTTAATAATGTTTACAGTATACTGTAATCTCTTGAATCATATTTTTTTATTTTAAAAAAATCTTTCAGTCGGGAATGTTTGGCTCAAAACAGGGGAAAAAAGGTAAGTTTGGTAATATGACCCAATAATGGCATTAAAAACAACCAAAAACACACACACTGTTGTGGTATTTACAAACAACGCAGTTTGTGGCATATATACACCTTATTATTATACAAACAACATTGTCAATATACAGTCAACATTGTGCATGTATTTACAAACAACAAAGTTTATGGGATAAACATATAATACAAACAACATGGTTTGTGGCATATATACATGTACAACAACAGTAAATACTAAAAACTTAAAATAACTTACTCGTTTCATAATCCTGATTACATACGTCACACATAAACCTTGGAGCATGCTCGGGATGCACGCGAAACACGTGGTTTCTTACTGCCTTCGCGTTCACATAGTAATTCATGCAGTGTGGACACTGGTAATCGGTGGGCTCGGTACAATGGATCCCACGGAGAAATCGCGACGACTCTGTTCCTGTAGTTGTTTTTTTAGCTACTGTTTTGTTCCAATATTTGTTTTTTTTCGGATGTTTGCTGTCATTTGTGGCCATTGTAGGTTCGTCGTTCATATTAGGAATAAAAGCATGCTGTTCACCAAGGCCTTTGCCTCTTGAAATTATATTCAAAAGTAAGTGTTTCACCTTGTTAGACTCTATTTTGTTTTGCTCACTCTCTGTAAGATTTTGTATACTGTCTGTTGCTTTTATTCTATTTCCTTCAGTTGCGTCATTTTCGAATTTAATAGGGACTACTAGGGGAGCATTTAAGCATTGCTTCAGAACTGATTCCTGACTTGGCACTTCCTTCATTGTTTTGCTATGTTTATGTGCAACTATAAATTCTGTGTCCTGACTTGGAGTTTCAGTCAATCTGTTGCTTTTTCTATTTGAAACTGAAGATTCGGTGCCCTGATTTGGTATTTCTGTCAGCATGTTGCTATTTCTATTTGAATTTGTAGATTCTGTGTCGTGAGTTGGTATTTCTGTCAATGTGTTACTATTTCTATGTGCAACTGAAGAACCAGAATGGTGACTTCGACTTTTTGTCAATGTGGTAATATGTTTATTAACTCTTGAAGATGCCGTGGATTTAGTTGGTCTTTTAATTGACTTGTTGCTACTTTTATGTGCCCTGGAAAATTCTGGGTCCTGACTTGGTAATTCCGTCAAGGCTTTGCTGCGTTTATGTGCTACTAAAGATTTAGTGTGTAGTTTTTGTCTTTTTGTTGATTTCTTACTACACTTATGTGTCCTTAAACGTTTAGTGTATTGACCTGGGATTTCCGTTGATGTGTTACTTTGTTTTTGTGTCCTTAACCATTTCAGGGGCTGACTTGGAGTTTCTTTTGATTTGTTGCCACTTTTATGTGCTGCTGAAGATTCTGGGTTCTGACTTGTTATTTCTGCCAGTGTGTTGCTACATGTATCTGCTGTTGAAGATACAGAGTGCGGACTTTCCATCGATTTCTTGCTATGTTTATGTGCCCTTAACCATTTTGTTTGCCGACTTGGACTTTCTGTCAATTTGTTCCTACGTTTGCGTCCCCTTACAGACTCCGTGACTCCTTTCCCACTCATCTGTGTCAGAGCTGAGCAGAACATTTTGGTCACATTTCTATACTGTGAATATAAGTTTTGAAGATCAGGAGAAATATCGAACTGTGTGCATCCTATCATGTTTTGAGAAGTACTCAAATGCTGCAATAATTTCTGAATATTATCTTTTTGCATAGTTTGACTATTCCCTTGTTTCAAAATGTCAGATTTCTTTTCGTTTGTAGATAGTGTTTCTGAAAATACTCTAGTCTTATATTCTTCAACTTTTCCTATTTCTTCTTCCTCATCTGTAGCACTGTCGGTTATATATTTGTGTATAGTATCTCCATCTTCTGACGCGGTATCTGTACTGTAGTTATTAATAGTGTTATCCACCATTTTAGCCTTTTGATAGGCTGTACTGGTCAGTGGAATTTCAGCACTAACAACAGAATCTGTGTCAGAATTATCAATTCTTTCATCAAACTTGCTTACAGGCCTTTCAAATTTGACATCGCTTGGCTTGTTGTAAATGTTGCTGTGAACATCCTCAATATCATCACCAGATTCGTTGTCATGTTTGTTTTTCGGATCTGTCCCCTCTTGCTCAGCTCTCAGAAGAAATGGAAGGATATCTTCATCTCCATACTGTATCAGGTTTGATAAGTTAGCCTCTGACAATTCTGTAAACACAATTATACCTGATAAGGTTTTAAAGGGACACACGACATGATGCTAAATCTCCAAAATATTCAATCAATAAATTGGTAAAACACAATGATTCAGCTCCTTGTCTCCTAATACATATAAATCACAATCCTTTTAATTAAGCAATCACAAAAGCAGTAATTTTTAAAGCAGCTATCCCGCCAACAACAGCCCAATTTTACAACAAATATAAAATAATTATAGTACATCTGCACACCCTACGTAAGATACTACCAAGTACTAACCTTGTATGTGACATGTCCATCGTCTGTGTTGGAACATCTCCTTGATGGCTTCTTCTTGGTCCCTGTATATCAGCATGATCACGTGGTAGGGGACCAAGGAGCCCATTGTCACCTGCAGAAAATAGGCAGAGAATAACATTTTGACAAGATTATGATTTATCGATAGAAAAAATTACTGTAATAATCTCTAATAATTAGAGCGCCTCCCTAATACTTGCCACCCTCCGCCCCTCCTTCAACTTAAAAAAAAAATGTTCTTCAAAATTCAAATCCCTCCAACCCCTTCTCCACAAAAATAAATCATTTATTAAATCATTGGCATTTTGCATGGTGCTACTATTAGGGGAAATACGGTATGCCTTCAAATTTGCCAGTGCTCAAGTTTGTTTTAACCCTTAACCCACTACACATATATAACAAAGGGGTGTTTTGGGGGAAATGACTGATCCAGACATTGTAAACCCAGATCAGCCTACGAGTAACAAAGTTAAGCTTAGTGGGTTAAGGGGTTAAGTCTACATTGCCAAAATATATAAGGACACTTTCAGTGAATAACAAGCCCAATCTAGGAGACTAAATTACAACACTAAGTCTGCACAAACAATTTAAGGCACATAACGTCTAAGAATCAAATGCAATAAGAAATGAAATGGGTAAATCAGATTAGATTATATTGCGACAGCAACCTCAGAGGGAGATGAAATGAAGTTTATTATCAGACATGTCTCCGTCATAGTACAAACTCCTGTGGTGAGAGTGGAGGGTGTAAGTATTTAACCTAAAGTTTGGAGGTTTATGACACAGGCAGAACATTGCACTTGTGACAATGAGCATGCTACATTCTGTTGGAAGGGGACGTTATTTAACTAGGTCGTCCCATAATCTTTAACTTTATATTGAAACATTTTCCATGTGTTTCTTTCACTATTGCACTCCTCAAAAACGTTCATCACGGCAGGTGTGTAAAGTCGGGCATCTGTTCAGTAACACAACAAAATAATAAAATGACTGAGTCACCATTAAAATGTATTTACATGAAGTTACACCAAAGACACGTCCCTGTCTTTAACTGCACCCGATGCTTAATTTTGTAGGGCCAAAAATAAAATTATGTTTGTTTCCCCTTCCCGACCGACCCACCGAAATTGCCGCGACCCGAATTATTTTTTTGACACTGGCGAAAAAAAAAAAAAAAAAAAAAAAAAAAAAAATTATTTTATATTTTTTTTTTTATTTTTTTTTTGTCTTAAATGTGTCTTATAGGTAGCATGTATTCCAGTTTTGATCTCAAATAAAAGAAATGAAATAAAAAAAATATTTTACCTACCTACCTACCCAACCCTTTTTTGCATGGGTCGGGAAGGGGAAACAAACATAATTTTATTTTTGGCCTAGTTTGAACCCATCCAGTCTCCATGGCAATTGCAGATGGAGGCTATTCCATGGTGGAATAGTTCTCTGAAAGAAGGAGAATTTAAAAGTATCAGTGCTGACATTTGTTCCTACTATATAAATATTGCACCCCTGTGATGGTGACAGTGCATATTGTCAACCTGAGGAAAATAATGTCGACCGAGGCGAAGTCAAGGTTGACATTATTTTACCGAAGGTTGACAATAAACATTGTCACCCTCACTGGGAGACAATATTTTTTTATTATAACGAAAAACAGAAGTTTTTTGGGGAAAATGAAAAAATCCACTTTGTTCTTAAAAAGAGGATGTTTTTATTTATTTATTAACCAGTTTTGATTTAAGTAACACGTTTGGTAAAAAACAACAAAAAAACATTCATATCTTAAAAAAAGATTGCGCATTACATCAACATTTTACAAAATTTATGTAAATAACATAATACAAGTTTTATACTAATATAGTGTTCACCAAAACATTTGCGGATAATGTGTTGGTCATGGGAAAAAACAAATCTATTTATTAACTAGCTGTAACATCGGATTTTATTATCAGAAATACATTGATTATGAGATGATGCGATTGGGAGGGTAACATTAAAAACAAGAGGGCCAAGATGGCCCTATATCGATCACCTGAGTAATTGTCCATTATCGAACTTCTTCGAAATCTTATGATCATATACAATCTGTGCAAGTTTGGTTAAGATTGTCCGAGAAATGTGGCCTCTGTTGTTTACCAACATTGATATAAAGACACTGACAAAGTTTGGTAAAGATCAAAGACAAAATGAAGGTGTAACCTCTGGGGCATGGCCAAATGTGACCCAAGGGCTACATGTAATATAGGAGAGCTGTGTGCCTTGTGGTTTCAGAAAGAGAAGATTTTTTAAGTTTTTCCCTATACAAGTCTATGTAAAACATATGACCCCTGGGGCAGAGCCGTCACCAGTTTAATAAACTTGGTAAAGGACCATAAGCGCATAGTAAATGCAAAATATTAAACCTCTGGCTCTTGCAGTTTCAGAGAAGAAGATTTTTTTAATTTTTCCCTATACAAGTCTATGTAAAACTGTGATCGCGGGGGCGGGGCCAAATATAACCCCAAATGGTCACCATTTGAACAAACCTGGTAAAGGACTATAATCTTATAGTAAATGCAAAATATTAAACCTCTGGCTCTTGTAGTTTCAGAGAAGAAGATTGTTTTCAGTTTTTGCCTATACAAGCCAATGTAAAACTGTGACCCCCGGGGTGGGGCCAAATGTGACCCCTGGGTCACCATTTGAACAAACTTGGTAGAGGACCATAAGCTTATAGCAAATGCAAAATATTAAACCTCTGGCTCTTGCAGTTTCAGAGAAGAAGATTTTTTAAGTTTTTCCCTATACATGTCTATGCAAACCATGTGATCCTTGGGGCGGGGTCAAATGTGACCCGGTGGTCACCATTTGAACAAACTTGCTCAAGGACCATATACTTATAGTAAATGCAAAACATTAAACCTCTGGCTCTTGTAGTTTCCGAGAAGAAGATTTTTTATTTTGTTTTCCTATATAAGTCTATGTAAAACTGTGACCCCTCGGGGCGGGGACAAATTTGACCCCAGGGTCACCATTTGAACAAACTTAGTAGAGGACCATAAGCTGATGCTACATGTAATACATGAGAGCTCTGTGCCTTGTGGTTTCAGAGAAGAAGATTTTTTAAAGTTTTTTCCTATATGTCTATATGAAAAACATGCAAAATCTCAATATACAAACTTTGGATCCCCGGGGCACGGCCATTTTTGACCCCGGGGACTTTATTTGAACAAACTTGATAGTGTAGGCGTTGGCGATCATTTTAAAAGAAAAACTGTTGAAATCTGTCATGCGGTTCTGGAGAAGAAGATTTTTTAAGGTTTCGACTATATATGGCAATGGCGGCCATCTTGGATGTCGCGCTGACCTAATTTTAACAAATCTAAAAAGCATTCATCTAAGGATCATCCATGTGAAGTTTAGTCAAAATTAGCCAAGCGGTTTCTGAGGAGAAGTCGTTTGAAGAAAAGTTAACGACGACGACGACGACGGACGGACGACGGACGCAGAGTGATCCCAATAGATCACCTTGAGCCTTCGGCTCAGGTGATCTAAAAATGCTGCCCTCCAGTAACGTCACATGGGAATTTGACATGAGGTATAATAAAATACAATGATTTTTTTTTACTGTTTTCATAGCCGTTCATGGCAAAACATATATGAAAATATCATTATTAAATTATTATTATTCGTGATTTTTTTGTATATATGGAATAAAATAATATACGATAATACGGGTTGTGTTTGTTATTTATTTGCTTTTGAAATACACTTATGCTTTAGTATACAAATAAATTGGTATGTCTCCATTGTTAACATGTGAAGCGTTATAAACATTATATTTAGAGGGTGGAAACTAATTTGGCGTTTTGATATATGATTAAATAAAGGATAATTTTCCCGCGTTCGTTTGAAATTTCCAACTGCAGGGTACATAGTCTAAATATACACATTTTGGTACCCTTATTTACAAAATAATATATATTTTTTTTTTTAAATCATATTTAGAATGTGTCATTTTACATAACCAATGTGAAAAATACAAATAGAATTTGATAATTAGTTTGTAATAATGGTTTAAAGACGAGCCCGGCGTTTCTAAAACGAAGCCCGGCGTTTTCAATTTCATACCAATACAAACATCAAAAACATGATTTTTTAAGAATATTTTTATCATTATCCTTTATTTAATCATATATCAACACACCAAATTAGTTTCCACAATCTAAATATAATGTTTTGATTACAAAAAATAATTTTACATTTAACACATCCTACCCGACACCGGCAAGTCCTGGCAAATTAACCGTCTTTTACCACCCCATATATTGCTAAGAGATATAGGGAAGTCAGGGTTGCCCTAAAGGCTATAATGGAGGCCTATGGGAAAATCAATGGTTGTCTGTGACCAATATCTGTTAATATGCGCGAAAAATAATGACACTACCTAGTTATACACTTGTGCACCTTTTTGAGAAAATATTGTGGACATGTTTAGTTTTTATGTGGACATGTTTAGTTTTTATATGTTTGCTTGTAAATAATTATGCCATTTAAGCAAACGTTATCGTGGAATTTAATTAAAATCGTTTTACCTTCACCAATTAGTGAAACTACAGGCACCCCTGATTGAACGTAATACGGATACCCTTTGAAATTATTAGAATACATTCTAATATTTGCTGGACCAATGCAATTTTTTCAATTGTTAGAATAGGTTTAGAATGAAATTATCTCTTTACTTACCTGATACATGTCTACATGCATGTCAGTAAGACAGATTTTCAGATAGTTTACTGTAATTTAATTTTTAAACTCGAAAATAGTTTGAACTAGAACAAGATCTTTTTGTAAAACTAATCAATAAAACAATAATAGACAGCAGAGTCGTGTTGATTTGTCAATCGGAACTGCCTCAACCATTTTTTTTTTTTTTTTTTTTTTCCAAAAAATAATCTCGGAAAGAAATAGACTCCATCTTGCGTACTACTTTTCGGTCACGTGGGTTCAGTCACGTGGAATAAACAATGGCGGCGCCCATAGAAACGTCATGCTGCTCGTTTTGTAGTGTAAAAAAACGTTATTTATATCGGATACACAGTTCAAAACGTGCTTCAGAGTCAGAAATATTACGAAACTCAATTGGATTACATTACTGTTCAGGATGAAAGAATCTGCTTCACATGCGAAAAACTTGTAAACAAGTTTTACGAACTTGAATAAGTTTCCAGCTTTTTGCAGTGCTTCTCCGAAAACACCACACGGACCTACCACTAAGCCAGAAGTGTCATCGATCAAATAGTCATTTCCGTGGTAACGGTGAGTTGTTATGGAAACATTTTTTTTTACATTTCGAACACAGATTCTTTGGATCATGTATCAGTTTTTATGATGTTTGATGAAACAGACCTGGCACTATTAATATGTCCCAACACATGCATAAGAAACCTCCTTCTTATATATCTGAAAATACATCATCGTAATATGACTGGAAAATTAAAATGAATAGTTAGGACACTTAGTTAGGCTGATGGGGTCATTGTCGTATCGGGTACTACAGTACCCCCCCACCCACCCACCATATTGGTGGGGTACATTTATGTATACAGAAACATACCCGAAAATCTTTGAATTCCAGAACGGCCCCCAAATATACAGAAATGTACCCGAACTAACAAGATATCATTGGCGGAATTGAAAAATTTAGAACTTGATGAAACAACTACTTGAACAATATTGTTTATTATTAACTATTGTGCTAATGCCTATTGTTCTTAAAAACATATTTAGGCTGCCATAGTTAGTAATAAACTACAGAACGTATTGTCGTAAAACCGGAAATTGTAAATCGTCAAACCCCGCTCATAAACAAATATGCAGCTTGTCATTCAATAAGAGTTGGTCAAATATTTAGACCAACTGCATTCCTTTTTAAGACAGAGGCAATGCGATCGGCTTTTAAAAAGTAAATCGATTAAACTTTGTAAATAATGAAAGTTTCGTTTCCGTGAAGTAACAGAACGCGACATAGTATTTTTTCTAGGGTACATTTATGTATATTTGGGGGCCTTTCTGGATTTTAATAATTTTCGGGTAATAATAATAATTTAAAATTTTCGGGTACGTTTCTGTATACATAAATGTACCCCAGGTGCCTTTCTGTAGTACCCGGTACGACAATGACCCCATCAGCCTTAGTGAGGTTTGAACTCGGGACCTTTTACAAGTGAAGCGTGCACTCTACCGATATCACCATAAAAGCTATAGCTATGCAGCGACAATTATAACACGCTAATAAAACTATGTACATACCCACCTAGGACCGAGTCCTATTACATAAGCATTGAAAAAAATAAATACCCTGGGTGCCTTTCTGTAGTATACGGTAGGACAATGACCCCATCAACTCCAATAATATCATATTGATCAATGTTCGACACTTCACACAGCCTGAGGTCCTTGGGACCAGAGACCCCAACAATATAATGGCTGTTATAGTATATATATGAGCAATGTAGATTACCATGTACGATATGGTATTTATGTTTGTAATGCATCTATAAGAAAGATTTTTGTACACAAAAGGATGACTGAATTGAAATAAAACATATGAGCCAAAACACGCGAAAACGACCCTTCAGACAAAATTTGACATTTTATGTTTTTTTTGATGTTATGAAACACGCTAATTTTCTCTTTTAAAATCTCTTTATTTTATGTTGATATCTTAATTAAAAATGATTTTATCTCAATTCGAAAATTTAAGAATATACTCGCCATTAATTTTGTATTTAGGGTTACCCTAACTACACTACACTTTTGGCCGTATCCTAAAGATTTTTTGGCAAATTAGAATAAGCGCCATAAAGATTGAGATTCCTGTTCTCTACATCCTTATATAAAACTAATCTGAAAAATAAAATAAATTCACTACTTACCTACCCAGTTGTTTGTTTCAGTGTTACCTAAAACACACATATTGTATGACAAAAGATCGAACTGATATTGGGGGGAAATGGTCATTAAAGCGTCTTGTTAAATCGACTTCCGGCAACAACTCGTGTTTGTCACAATATTATACATTAACAATAGAACTGTGATGCCTGATGGAATTTGCCTGCCACAAGCACCACAATATGATTATGAAACCAGTATCACACCATAAAATATGCCATGTGTGCAAGATGAGTGTATATTTGGTCCTATTGATTATTTAATGAAATTTTGTAGTAGATCTGAGTATGGATATCAACACTGTAAAAGTGACATGGTTTATAAATCATTAAATCTACTAAACCTCCCATTATTGACATTCATTAGTTCGACTAATTAAAGTTTCTATGGTGAATACTTTCATCATTATACCTCCGCTTTCACAAAGTGAAGTGAGGGTTATATAGGAATAACGTTATCCTTAAGGTAACGGGTAAACTCGGCCTCGGGGCAAGTCACCCCGGGTCAACTTGGCCCTAGTGGTGAAGTGGGTCATGTCGGACTGGGTCAACTCGTCATCCTAAAGAAAAATATATTAGGTCGTCTGGTGAAGTTTATTAATAAGAATAAAAAGAACCCATATGTAAATATATAATGATAGAGTATATAAGTATGTTGACTAGTCTGACTTTAAAATCTTATTCGAAGAAAATGTTGATTGTTTAACATAGCTATTCCACCAACAACAGCCACATTTTACAACATAACATTACAGGGCTGTCTCCCTACCATGGGGGAATGGGTCCGGGGGTCCCTCAGAGGGGGGAATTTTCACGTCAATTTCAGTAAAAGGGGGAATTTTGCATGAAAGTTCAAACATCCATAAGGCCTAAAAAAAAATACATTATCGTAATATGACTGGAAAATTAAAATGAGTAGTTAGGACACTTAGTTAGGCTGATGGGGTCATTGTCGTATCCGTTGAAATAAGACGCAGTTTTAACATTTTGAGAAATCGGAAGAATTCAGGACTTGTGTCCATTTTTTGAGACTAGTGACAATTTTTTTGAGACTAGTCACTTTTGACAGGGTGAGTAGTTTCGGACTAATGGCTAAAAAAAATATTTGTAAAGCCCTGCTGAGGCCGCGATGACTCTGGGTACGAGTTGGTTTAGGGCTGAGTTGACCTGGATTCATCCTTAACTTTCCTTCATTTCCCGTAATTCTGTCGCATCACATAACACATTTCCAATTATAATACTTCCATTTCTCAAACAGTTTCAGATGGATTGTTCCAAATTTTCAAATACTCGTAACAGTTGATTAAAATAAGAGAAAGTGAAAACTCAAGATTTTATTTAATGATATGGAAGCAGGTTTAAAGTTTAATAAAATAATACTGGATCAGCTGTACTGGATTAATAAATTGTGATGCTAATTGTATAAATGCTTGACAACAGTTTCAAGATTGCCACGTGTCCCTTTAAAAATTCAGAATTATTTTTTCTTGTCTCCAAAAGTAAAAAAATAAATAAACCAAATACAATAAATCTTCAATGCTTTGTATAAAGTTTTTATAAAAAATAATAATTTTATAACTTCTGAGGACCCATCCCACCCCCCACCACCCTTTGTAATTTGCATAGTGATTGGGCGCTACTATTAGGGAAATGTGGTAGATATATGTTCCAGTTTATTTGAAGTTAAGTGTGTTTAAGCTAAAAATTAATTTTGGCTAGTTTTTTGTATACATGCACATGTATATACTTGGTTTGTGCTGTTAGGGACACATCTCTGTAGTGCAAGTAAGCATGCTTTTCTTTAGAGAAAAGAGGTCCAGGTTTGAATCCTGGCAGGGATCCTAGCACACTCACTGAGCTGTACACATACATTTTTTTTCTTTTTGTGTATAAATGAAATAATTTAACATCAGCAACAATGTTGTTTGGCCCATAGGAGAACAAACATTTCTAAAATAGCTGAAACTTTAATATGTCTCAGTTTTGTCTGGCTTTTTTTGACGAAAAAAGAAAAATAGCTGTTGTAGAGGCAACAGTGACGGCAGTGGCCAAGATTTAAGTTTAGGACACTTTCCCACAATTTTTTTACCTTGAAGTAGCTATCCTGCCAACAACAGCTAAAATTAAGAACAGATGTGCACCTTTTCTAAACATACGGACGACGATATATATATATTAAATAAAGCCTTTTTCTACTATTCTCACGGGTCCGACTATCGGACCCGTTCCCAATGCCAAATATAGTTGTTTTTTCCAAATTCTGAAATAAAATTCCCCATTTTTTTTTATTTTTTTTTTACAAAGTCAGGTCAAATATACAAATGTTTACAAGGAAATACTATAAAAATAACAATATTTAAATCATGTATCATGTATTGAAACCAGGCAATTAAAACAACCTGATATTTATGTACAACTTTAGTTAGAACTTATGAAAATTCCCAATTTGAGGCGTAAAGCGATTAAATTTTTTCCCAAAATGGGCAGAAAAAGGCCTGAATTATATAACCTACATATTTTGAGAACACAAACTCTATAGACACAATATAAACGGCTTAAACCAGCCAGGCCAAACCCCGAAACTGGTGCGTTGAATTAAGACTTAGAGTTACCAACTAATAATTCATTTTACCTGTTTGGCGCCATATAACCTTTCTTGTGTTGGTGCGCTGTAAAACACCAATTCAGTTCATTTTATGCATATTTAATCACAAGTAGTTTAAAAAGACGTCAATAAATCTACTGGCACATATACATTATTATATGACCTTAACACCTGGATAGAATTTTGATAATTTGATTTTAATGTAATTTGGCGGGTTAGTTTCTTTAAAGCTTTGCGCTTTCTCGTGAGCTGTATGCACTAGACTTTTCAAACCCTTTAGGAAGATAACTTTTGTTTATGTTATGTCATTTTCTTACCAACTACATGCATGTATGTAAGTTAGATGTTTCAGGCTTAGTTTATAGTTTAATCTTTGTAAGATTATAGTTATATCTTGAGTAGTGTCACACATGGTTTCGTCTATGATGATCGTGACTTACTTTTTTGGGCGATGCAACAAAAACATGGTTTTTCGTCGGCTTTTCGAAGAAAAATGCGATACATAGGGATCACTTTGTAGTCAGTCCATCACAAAAACTTAACGTTGGCTATAACTTTCTCATTCTTATATTTCACTGAAGGTCATTATATAGGTTAACAACTCATTGTTTTCTTCACGAAAATTGAAATTGGTTATAACTTTCTCATTTCTTGATATTATAGTTAGTTTTACGGGAGATTTTGGGGGAAAATGCAGTAGGAGGAGGAAATAAAAATGGGAAAAACGAGGAGTTGATAAAAAAAAAAAAAAAAAAATTCAGAATATTATCTATGCCTAGTAGAGCGAAATAGGTATTGTGGTGTTCAACGGTATGCATTAAATTGTGTTTGTAAACATGTATATTAAAGAGACGAAATTAATACTTCGATTTCCGACCTTGCAAAGTAAATACTAAGTCGTAATCCAAATTTTCAAAAAAAAAAGTTTGTGATTATACGTTATTGTGAAAATAAGTTTTAGGAAAGGCACAACTTTTTTTTTTTTTTAAATGTAGCAGGTCGAACAAGAGGAAAAAATGAAATAAAATTCACAATTTCGACTTTTATTTTTATTTCAGTTTTGCAAAATTTAGGGTAGGCTCTCCCGTAAAAATAAATATAAAAAAAACTCTGGCCTCATCATGACAACATCGACAATACATTTATAAAATATAAACGTCATTGTATGGGTTAGATATTAAATTGAGAATTCTCTTCACGAAAACTTACTCAGGCCAGTTTGCCTTCATTTTTCATCTTTACCAAACTTGCTCTGATTGATGAGTTCAATAAAAAAATTGATAATTTTGAAAACCAGCTAAATTGGATTATTAATACCAGAGTTATTTCCCTTGATTTAAGAAAAAACATGCTTTTATTTTGCATTGTTCAATTTGTAACTACATGTACTTCAAGTTTGAAAACCAGACATGTCTGACTCGCATACCTTCCTCCCCACCTTTAACAATTTTGATTAAAGAGACATTTGCCAATATAGTTCGGGATTTTTTCTACTGCATGATTCACACTCTTATCACAAGCATTGGTGTGAAGTATTACTATAATATTAACTTAAGAAATATTACGTACCTTTTCCTTTCCTATGTGTCGATTAACTCCGAATTGCATTCCACCTTAAACCCGGTTCCCATAACCCGAGTAAGTACCGCCTTTTAATAACTGTACAGTGTAATATGAACACTTACTTGCAAAATGTCAACTTACTTCAGTGACTGTGCCATGATCTTAAAGAACGACAAATCCATTACTGAAATGTGTCTTCATTGAAGGTCCGTATGGTATAACTATCAGTAGCTAATTGATGTTTGTGTCATTATCCAATGCTGGTTGTAAATGGATGATAGAAAAATGCACATATCAGTCACAGACAACCATTTAAATAAACATCGGATAGAAGTCATTTTTTTCTTGAAGACTAATTACAATATCGCATCCTTGTCCTTCAGTCCTCCATGAGTCTTCTTCATACAACAACAAACTCGTCAATACCTCCGACCCTAAATTTTGCAAAAAACAAACAAAAACACGAGAATATCACTGTGACAAATGCCCCCTGAAGTGTCATTTAACCTCTAAGTATGACCTTTACCTTGGAGCCATGGACCTGGATCTTGTGCACGACATGTCGTTTGGTTGTGGTGAGCAATTGTGCCAAGTTATTTGAAAATCCGTCCAGGCATTCAAAAGTTATTGACCGGACACAATTTCAACTTTAACCTCTAAGTGTGACCTTGACCTTGGGACCACAGACCTGGATTTTGTGCGCAACACATCGTCTTGTTGTGGTGAGCACTTGCGCCAAGTTATTTGAAAATCTGTCCAAGAATGCCAGTTATTGACCGGACACGATTTGACTTTTGACCTCCAAGTGTGACCTTGACCTTGAAGACCTGGGTTTTGCGCGCGACACAGCATCTTGTTATGGTGATTACTTGTGCCAAGTTATTTAAAAATCCTTGCAGGGGTTGTGATGTTACGGTCCGGACACAAACTGCGGACAGACGGAATCCGGATACAGACGGACGGTGCGCTTCTATATGCCCCCGAAACTTAGCAAAATGTAACTTTAAATAAACAGAAATGTTTTAAAAAAGTATCCGTTATTAATGGTTTTGTCCCACATTTCAAACAACCACATTTATTTCATGTTTAAAAATCAATGTTAAATCAGAAGATCATGTTATATAGATTTGGTCTGGTCCAATTTATGTTTTAAAAAGTGACTAACACCATGACAAGATACACACTTATAAAGGTTCAGTATTGTTTACCCCCTCCTCGCCTCCTCCTGTGAAACTTCCCCCTCCCCCCACCCCCACTCAAAAAAACAAAAAGAATACCGGTTAAAAAAAGTAGTGGTATGTGTAGCGTTTTTGAAATGGACAAGGCAATTCCAAACCGACATGAACGGAAGACTGAGAGATGATTTATCCTTTATCTGCATATTTATTACACTAGTGCATTATGTAAATAAAACAAAATAGGAAATAAATGTAAGAATCTCAGTGCCCGACTCATGAATTCAACTGACACACCCACGAAACCGTCAAACACAATAACCAAATATTGTCACGTGTGTGAATTGGATGGGGAAAAGTTTCCAAAGACAGTGTAAAGGATGCATGAATTTAAGATTTGTGTACGTGCCTGCTTGACTGCTAAAAAATAACACTAAATTTTGCCGTTAGTCCTTTTAAAATAATTCAATAACAGATGGTTATAATCAAAATTATAAATGACATATGCTGCACTAGTCAACCCCGTTTAGGAAAAGTTACGCCCTCCCTCCACACTTACATGCAATTTTGGATCTGCACCTGGTACATGTATGCCTCTGCCCTGGTAAACAACATCCAAAACTGCATTGCTAATGCCTCAACATTTAGCTTTGGTCCAAACTGACAAAGTACCGTGAATGTATTATGTACAGAGCTAATGTGATTGAAAAATCTGTGATGTGACTAAAGTCAGAATTGAACCTGGGTCTTGACAACTCGAGGAGGCATGTATGCTACATCTACTTGGTTGTTGCCAAAGGGGATGCGGGGTGTGGGGGGTGGGGGAGGTAAATTTAATTTCGTACATACTCCCACTAGATCCTTCTACATTTAAGAAAATGATGGGATGCCCGCCTTACACAATGAATGGACTTTGTCCTGCAGAATACTGTTCCGTGGGGTCACACCTGACATAGCTTCTTGGCTTGGGTCTGGTATTTCTAACGGCAGTAAATTGAGTAATTCAAATATAATATTCTGTCCATAGCCTGTTGGCAGCACAGCCAATGTGTCTTTATCAAGGTAAAATGACTGAAGTGCATCTAACTGTTTATCTTTTACCTGGTTTTGCTTGTGCAAAAGTTAAACTAAAATCTAAACATTCCTCGACCTTCTCGGAGAAAGAGCGATCCATGTTTGTTTACAAATTTACATTACGTAATTAATTACAAAATAGTTTTATATTTAACTAGCTTAACAAAAAATGACTATAAAATGATAATAATTATATTTCAAGTGTATACAATTTAATAAATAATAGAAATATGTTCAAAATCAATCCATTTCCGGGTCTATATTTTTGTTACTGTTTACACGGTACTTTGCCGGGGCAAATCACCCAAACCCATCAAAACGACGTGTATCATTGGAACTACCCACGAGCATTATTTCCGATGATCTACGGAAATGAGCGAGTTTGCACGATTGGTTGATTTGTGGGCAAGGTATTTTAGATATTTTTTCAGTTCTAGCCCAAACTAAATAATCATTTATTGCAGTGATATTTTTAAAAAAGAATTGCAATTAATAGTCACATTTTGATAAGCATTATTTACCCAGATAAATTGTGGTTCTTTAATAAAAGTTGAACAATCTGCAATAGATCTACACTTTGGGGTGTATAGAATCATTGGTAGTAAAGAATCATTTTCTGTTTAAATTCAATTTTCTCAGCTCATAAATTTTAGAATACATTAAACACAAGATATTTTTCTTTGTTTGAAAAAGCCACAACACCATCACGATGAAGATTATTCATTTGACAATCATTTAAATATTAATTAAAATTTGTTTAGACAGCGACGAAAAGCATAAAACAGCACTTATATTGCAAAATTGCTTTGAGAAAACAAAAATAGCGTAGGAAACTTTTTCCAACTCGCGATCTCTCCCGTTTTTATTTAGTTGTTATTCGAAATAAAATAGTGTCACTAGAAGGATGATTTGTTTGGCTTTCTCATCGTATAAATTATTTACATATTTATTTAATAACATTTGTACCATGGGCAAAAAAAGACGCACAGTTCTTTGCCTAAACTCGTTAAGAAACTAAATAATGTGTTTTATTTTGTTTCTACATGTATCTCGAGAGAAAAAGAATATTGCCGATTTATCTAGAACCGTTATTTGGAATAAAATTACATCATAAGAAAGATTATTTATTTGGCTTTCTGGTGATATAAAGTATATAATAATCCAGTTAAAGGTGGATATATAATGTCTGTTTACAATGTCGTACCGCAGGTCTCTCGCTACCCGTCACGATAAGCCTATTATAAATCGATAACTGCAGGATATAAACGATAGCCTTACCTGGATGACAAGTTATTTCAGAACATAACAGCGTTAGTACTGTGGTGTCATATCCCCGTCATATAGAGCCCTGGACACATATAAATCTAAAGATTGAGAATTCTCCAATAGAACAAATCAGTAAGAAACGTGGGTAGTGTTGCCCCTAAAGCGGAATGGGCAATGCGCCCTGCCCCTTTTTTGGCATGCCCTGCCCTTTTTTAGACCTGCATTGCTGCCCTAAAAACGAGTCCTGTTGGAATTATAAATCTACCCTTTTGTCCTACATTCAATAGCCTCGCATGTATTGACCTCCAAGCAATGCAATCTGAGGTGCAGCAGTGTGATCTGTGGTACAGCAGTGTGATCTGTGGTGCAGCAGTGTGATCTTTGGTACAGCAGTGTGATCTGTGGTGCAGCAGTGTGCTCTGTGGATGTGATCTGTGGTGCAGCAGTGTGATCTGTGGATGTGATCTGTGGTGCAGCAGTGTGATCTGTGGTGCAGCAGTGTAATCTGTGGATGTGGTGCAGCAGTGTGATCTGTGATACAGCAGTGTGATCTGTGGTACAGCAGTGTGATCTGTGGTGCAGCAGTGTAATCTGTGGATGTGATATGTGGTGCAGCAGTGTGATCTGTGATGCAGCAGTGTGATCTGTGGTGCAGCAGTGTGATCTGTGGTACAGCAGTGTGATCTGTGGTGCAGCAGTATGATCTGTAGATGTGATCTGTGGTGCAGCAGTGTGATCTGTGGTGCAGCAGTGTGATCTGTGGTGCAGCAGTGTGATTTGTGGTGCAGCAGTATGATCTGTGGATGTGATCTGTGGATGTGATCTGTGGTGCAGCAGTGTGATCTGTGGTGCAGCAGTGTGATCTGTGGTACAGCAGTGTGATCTGTGGTGCAGCAATGTAATCTGTGGATGTGATCTGTGGTGCAGCAGTGTGATCTGTGGTGCAGCAATGTGATCTGTGGTGCAGCAGTGTGATATGTGGTACAGCAGTGTGATATGTGGTACAGCAGTGTGATCTGGTGCAGCAGTGTGATCTGTGGTGCAGCAGTGTAATCTGTGGTGCAGCAGTGTAATCTGTGGATGTGATCCAGTGTATTAGGCAGAAATTCAAGAACTGGGTGTGCAAATATGCAAACAGGGTATGCAAAATAATTTGCTAACATGCGTTACGCGCCACTTTGCGACAAGTGGGTGTCTCTTGGGTCATTTATTTTCACAGATAAAGGTAAAAAAGGTGCATTTTAGACCATCTTTCTTCTATAAATGTATACAAACATAACATTATTAAGAAAGTAAGAGTTTGTAAGTGTTGTTTAGCAAAAAAAAAAAAAAAAATTAAACACCACCCACTCCACCAGCAGCGTGATCTCGGGTGCAGCAGTGTGATCTCGGGTGCAGCAGTGTGATCTGTGGTACAGCAGTGTGGTCTGTGGTACAGCAGTGTGATCTGTGGTGCAGCAGCCTGATCTGTGGTACAGCAGTGTGATCTCGTGTGCAGCATTGTGATCTCGGGTGCAGCAGTGATCTGTGGTGCAGCAGCGTGATCTGTGGGTGCAGCAGTGTGATATGTGGTGCAGCAGTGAGATCTGTGTGATCTGTGGTGCAGAAGTGTGATCTCGGGTGCAGCAGTGATCTGTGGGTGCAGCAGTGTGATATGTGGTGCAGCAGTGAGATCTGTGTGATCTGTGGTGCAGAAGTGTGATCTCTGGTGCAGCAGTGTATCACAGCAGATCATGCAATTATCGTGAGATGTCCAGCATTTGTCTGGCGAATATAATTCCAGCGCATCTGCTTTATTTCTTTCTTTATTTATTGCTTTATTGTAACATTTATATGCACATGTAATATCGCTTTTGGTCCACTGAGTTCCGTCTGTGTGTTCTTGGGCAAGACACTTTTCCTTAGCCTCGTCCGTCGGATGGGGACGTAAAACGGGCGGTCCCGTGTATCGGTCTATCCTCCGAGCACGTTAAAGAACCATAGGAATCTATTCGATAATAAGAGTAGGGCAGGTTCCCGGATTCCTATGTATCCTTCCCTTCTCTCTGGGGCGGCTCTAAATAACCTATACTGTGTTGATGAGCCATTAAACAACATTCAATTCAATTTTTCAGACCAGGATGGGTACATTGGTTCCTTACCCTGTATTGCTATACATAAATAGTGAACAGGAGATGGCTATCAAAGACATATTCCTCATGAATAACTGGTCCATCCAATTAAAAGGTAAGTTAGTTTGTGATAAACATGTTGTGGCAAAATACCATCTTTAAAGGTTGAACCTTAATTTAATAATGGCTTTCGAAATATATATGATTAATCACATAACTAGCAGTGTGGAAGTGTAATAAAAACCATGACATAAATATAAAACACTAGTGTAATAATTATGCAAATGAAGACTGGATCATAGCACAGTCTTTCTGTTTTGCTGGGTGTGCAATCAAAATGTTGTTACCAGTAAAAAAAAAAGTAGCAGATAACAGAAATCATCGAGGCAGTTTTCAGTGTCGACGTACGGAGAAGACCATAGCTATATACGACATCATCATACAGAGCCATTTTACGACAACGATATATATATAGGCAGCTAAATTAAGAATATGTTTGAAATATTACAATTTTAGAGTTATTTGATAAATATAGAATCTTACATTCCTTTCTATTTAATATTGAGTTATAAACTTGTTTCAAAAATTGATAAGATGCACGTATCACATAATTTTTATCCAACTTTTTAATAATTTTAATGGGTTCTATCTACATATATATAATATAATTATATATTGAAATAAATGCACCAGCAGAGTTTTATGCGATGACTTGTCGTCCGCCATTCGAAGTCTATGTTTCACTCCGTTTTAAGTGTCATAAAACTTCACAGAAATGATCCTTATCTAGTTTGTCCTAACTGCAGAACAAGTTCCTGCCAAAACCAAGTGTACACCTGGTACCTTGATTTAAAATAGACCTAAAAATGGCTACTCTTGAAATGTAAGAGGTATCTTGTTTGACAAAAGCTCCTTATCAAGGTGATTGGCATAGAGACATGCATTTGGTCAGAAATAAAAATCTTGTTAGGAAAACGTTGGGATTACTACTTCTCGTAACTTTTCCCTATATCGTCATGAAACATAACAGGACAGTTCATTATGTCTAATAGGGCCAAACTGAAACTCGGCTTCCTTCAAAACCTGAGATGGACTTATATGTTACTATACCTCTAAAAACTAACAAAATTAGTGAGCGAAATAACATGTAGTTATCTTACCAGCCACCAGGCCATCTATCTAAATACAGATACACATGTACTAACATGTGTTGAAAAAATGGTGTGATAGTAACCTGAAATTCACAGAAACATTGCTGGTCAAGATTTTTTCCTTTTCACTCTAAACAGCAAACAGTTATAAAATACTGCTCTTTCTGTCAGTCTGACTGTTCTGACTCTAGAGACAACCCTCGAAAGACCATTCTGCTATCTAATTTTTTCCCGGTATTTTACAAATCCGGGTGTGGTAATCAAATTCTGACATAGATCTGTACAAACATATAGATTACATTTTTGAAAATCTAGTTTACGATGAACATGACACTTAAAGTAGCTATCCCGCCATTAACAGGCAAATTTTAAAACAGATGTAAACCATTTCCAAACCTGCTGATGACAAGGTATATATATATATAACTTACACATTTTGAGAATTCCAACTTTATAGACTCAATATAAACAGCTTTAACCAGCCAAAGCCAAACCCCAAAACTGGAGCGTCGAATTAAAAGTTACCAACGCATAAATCATTTCACGCATAATCACTTACGGGTATTTTAAGAACCGTGAAAAAAGTATACTTTTAATCGGCATAAAAACATTCCTATATATGGCCTGAACACCTGGGTAGAGTTTGGATAAATGTTTTTTAGTGTAATTTTATCATTATTAGGCGTGTTAGTTTTTAGCTCAACTGGCCGTCCTATGTGATCGCTTTTCGTCCGTCTGTCTGTCTGTCCGTCTGTTAGCAATTTTATAAAATCGACATCTCCTCTGAAACCGCTTGAAGGATTTTGATAAAACTTCATCACAATGTTACTTAGGAGGCCCCCTCTCAGAAACCACTTATTCCATTCTTGTGAAATATCATAAACATGTTCCTTGTGTTGGCCTCTATCAAGTTTGTGTTTTTCGTTATTATCGAATAATCAAAATGGCCGCCACAGCGACCCAAAGTTTACATAGAGTTATATAGGAAAACGTTAAAAATGACATCTTCTCTGAAACCGCTTGAAGGATTTTGATGAAACTTAAATCACAATGATCTTTGAGATAGTCCCTCTCAGATTTTTTGCGGCTGCCAGTCATCCAAGATGGCCACCATGGCTAAAACTAGGTCAAATTTAAGGAAATTTCAAACGACATCTCCAAAACCACTTATTCCATTCTTGTGAAATATCATATACATGTTCCTTGGGTTGGCCTCTATCAAGTTTTTCGTTATCGTCGAATAATCAAAATGGTTGCCTCGGCGATCCAAAGTTTACATAGAGTTATATAGGAAAAGGCTAAAAATAATATCTCTGAAACCACTTGAAGGGTTTTGGTGAAACTTCATTACAATGATCTTTAGGATAGTCCCCCTCAGAATTGTGATTTTCGTGGCTGCCAGTCATCCAAGATGGCCGCCATGGCTAAAATTAGGTCAAATTTAAGGAAATTTCAAACAACATCTCCTCCGAAACCACTTATTCCATTCTTTTGAAATATCATAAACATGTTCCTTGGGTTAGCCTCTATCAAGTTTGTGTTTTTCGTTATCGTCGAATAATCAAAATGGGTGCCACAGCGACCCAAAGTTTACATAGAGTTATATAGGAAAATGTTAAAAATTACATCTTCTCTGAAACCGCTTGAAGCATTTTGATGAACCTTAATCACAATAATCTTTGGGTTAGTCCCCCTCAGATTTGTGTTTTTGGGGCCTCCAGTCATTCATGATGGCCACCATGGCTAAACTTAGGTCAAATTTAAGGACATTTATCAAACGACATATTACCACTTATTCCATTCTAATTAACTATCATACATGTTCCTGTTGTTGGCCTCTGTAAAGTTTTTTCGTTGTCGTCAAATATTCAAAATGGCCACCACGATAACCCAAAGTTTACATAGAGTTATATATAGGAAACATGTTTCTTGGGTTGGCCTCTATCATGTTTATGTTTTTAAATCACATCATACCAGTAGAGCGTCTACAGGCCCACTTGGGCCTCTTGTTTGAATTTGTTTTATGTTAGGAAACAGTTATAAACAGTATAAATGTATTGTTGGTAGCTTATATTGTTGAATTTATATTAATTTTTATATTCGTAAACTTTCAGAGCTGTCAGTGGAGCATATAAGACATTTAAGAGAGCACTTTGGCAGGACTGCAAATAAACAGCACACTGCAGATGAGGCTGACAATACAGAGAACATACCAACACAACACCATGTAGATGAGGCTGACAATAGAGAGAACATACCAACACAACACCATGTAGATTACACTGACAACAGAGAGAACATACCAACACAGTGCCATGTAGATGAGGCTGACACTAGAGAGAACATATCAATTACACAGCACCATGTAGATGACACTGGCAATAGAGAGAACTTACCAACACACTGCCATGTCGATGAGGCTGACAATAGAGAGAACATATCAACACAGCGCCATGTAGATGACACTGACACTGACAGTAGAGAGAACATACCAACACAGCACAATGTAGATGACCCTGACAATAGAGAGAACATACCAACACAACACAATGTAGATAACCCTGACAATAGAGAGAACATATCAACACATCTCATAGTAGAGATCAACATTCCGAACAGTAGCACTCACGATTCATCTCTGCATGATCAGGACATTGAAGATGAGGATCATGCAGCCGATATGCAGATAGAAGGACTGGACGAAGAAGTTGATGATGAATTTAACTTCAAAGTCAAAATGGAAACAGACACAGAAAATGATTTCTATGAAGGGGAAGATGTCGGAGATTTCAGCATTATTAAGGTGGAGAGGTTGTCCGACTCAGAGTCGGAACAAACAGTGGATCTGGATGGGTCAAGCAGCAATATTGAATCTCCAAACATCAGCCTCTTTGGAAATAATCAAGACTTTGAGGTTCAAGGTGATAACACCTTAATGGATGAAGGTCAAACAAACTTGGTGCAGCTAAATGCAATAACCGACACTGTTTCAAACAATACAGAATCAAGTGAGGGTAATAGTGGAACTCTACATATCAAACAGCTGAAATCCGAAGTGATTGATAACCTGAAGCAAATCAAGGCCATACTGAAACATTTACCAAACAGCAGTTGTACCAGCAACCTTGACAATATACTTTTCAAGTATATTCAAGCTAGTAAATTGTTCAGGAATACTGTCCAGCAGATTGATGTGGAAAGTCAAAATATATTCAGGGAGATGTCTCAGGGTGCATCAAATGAAGCCAATCCTGAACTTCGAAAAGTTGATCCAAGTGCTTGTGGCGGGTTGTCAGATTTAACGCAAATGGCGTTTACTGATACAATAAGCATAGGTGGACCAAAGGGAAGTGTTTCGAATGTACAATTGCCAGTACCTGTATTGATTGTGAGTGGAATACCAGTGCCTGTGGGTGGAAAACCAGTGCCTGTGGGTGGAATACCAGTGCCTGTGGGTGGAATACCAGTGCCTGTGGAAGGAAAACCAGTGCCTGTGAGTGGAATACTAATGCCTGCGGGTGGAAAACCAGTGCCTGTGGGTGGAATACCAGCGCCAGTGGGTGGAAAACCTGTGTCGTTGAGTGGAATATCTGCACCTGTTAGTGGATTACCAGTTTCTGTGGGTGGAATACAGGTGCCTGTGGGTGGAATCCCAGTGCCTGTTGGCGGAATATTCTGTTCAAATGTATCGACTAGGAGTTCTACTACAGTGTCCATACCTTCTCTTGTACAGAACACTGCATCAATTTCTAAAGATGAAAGTACAAATATGGTAGCACCATTGAATCCTGCAATTGCATCGACACTTCTTGCAAATATTGCTAAGCAGATTGAAACAGAAACAAAAAATGAAAGTTTCGGTGTTAATGTCTTAGACAATGATCTGCCAACAGCTCAGGAAGATTCGGCTTCTCTCTCAAAGCTAAATCTTAAAAAGAAGACAGTAAGGTCACTTCTGGATGCAGCAAGAGAAAATAAAGATGAGTATTCAAAAAGCAATAGTGAAACAGACGAGTTTGAAAATGGAAATGAAAGCAGTGACAGTAGCTCTATAAAACCTTTGTCGTTTACACCTTTTGAAATGGAAGACGGAGTTCCAGTCTTCCAGGATGACCGAAATGTGATGTGCCCTTATTGTCCAAAAAAATTCTTCCTAGAAAAGAGAGTGAAAGAACACATCGTGAATATGCATCCAGAACACTCTCCTTGGTATACGTGCTTCACTTGTCAAACTGGATACAAGAACAGTGAGTATCATTTAGAGGGACACACCTCAATCTTGAAGTGTTTATCAAGCATTGAAATTATCGTCTCGATTTATTTATCCGGTATCATTGTTTCGACTTTAAACCTGCTTGCATATAATTAAATACTATTTTGAGTTTTTATTTTTCAGTTTTATTCTGCCATAGGTAAATTAGTGCAGTATATATGCAAAAACGATGTGCTTTATACTTTATTATTTCACACCTGTATAAATCTAACCTATCTCTTTCTGTCTTTTTAACCATGTGACATTCCCATATTTCCACTATTGTACTCAAAACAGTTGCTTTAATACAAAATATCTATATTAGTTTCATATTGTACTCCATTTGGAATCTAGAGTCCCATAAATCTGTATTCAGTAGATGTGGAGTCCAAAAAATCCATATATTCCGTATTTGTACTGTGGAGTCCAGTCGATTCTTACGGATGGCGGGAGGTGTACAGTACTGGTTCTACCCAGGAAAAGTGGGTGGTCTGCCTCCACCACAAAAAATTCGACCGTCATATATAACCTGACATGTGTGGAAAATGACATAAAAACATCATACAAACCAAAAAAATCCATATTTCGTATTTGTTCTATGGGAAGATAATTCTGACGTATGATAATTGTTTTTGTTCAAATAATAACAGAAATATCAAGTTGGAACTAAAATGTACAATGTTTGGTTAGATTATTGAAGTGTGAAATAAAGCGGTCATTTAACAATAAAGAGGTCATTTAACAGTGCTGAGTACAATACTGAATTCAATTGGACTCATACCCAGCAGACAGAATCAATATTGGACTCGTCTGCGCCTCATCCAAATATAGATTCTGTCTGCTGGGTACTATTCCAATAGAATTCAGTATTGTACTCAACACTGTTAAATAACGTCATATTATTTTAGTAAATATTATGATTGAACAAATGCTAGTTACCATATGTAGAAAACAAACCGGACACCGCGAGTATTTAAACAAATCAAGATTGCTGTGTGTCCTTTTAATAATTCATGTATTTTCACTACTAGCATGCCTTTACCGAATCATAAGAGAGATAATGGAATACATTTGATGTTTTCATTTTCTGGCATTATAAGACTCTATTTTGCCTTAAATAGTCTCTACCTTTATGTTTATGTCCACCAAAGGATATAAAAAACAAAACTATAACATTGGCAAAACGCATGTTTCTACCTCATGTAACAATGTGTAGTACCCGTTATTGATGAAAAACTATCGACTGAAAAGATTAGATTTTATTTGTAATTGTTCTAGTGTTTAGATCAGAATTCTTCCGAATAGTTTTGTTCTTCGACTGAAGCCCATTGTGCATGTCCGATCGACCCAATCATAAAAAAGGAAATCACCGGCCCAGGAAATGCTAATGGAATAAGAGCAGCCTTTTTATTTTATATTGATTATAAACAATTGATGTATATTACAGAAAAGAAAACACAATTTTAATTTTTTTTACGGAATACTTTTAAAATAACGATGCTTACCGGTATATTAAATTGCAGTAATACTGAGTATTTAATATTTTATATTAAAAGTAACGTAAATATAGGTAGAGCCTCTTTAAACAAGTAAGGGGAGTCAATGTAAACCTTAATACTGCATGTACATAAATTATACAATCATACCCTGTGTTAGTAAAAGCAAAATTTTCCTCTCTTTTCATGGATGTCCTTTAATTTACAGGAAATAAACTGTACGCACACAGGGATAAGACTGGTCATCGGATCATAGGTCCCTCTCCACCGGTAGTCTGTGAACTGTGTGGCAAGACTCTATCCAGCAAAGGAGCATACAGTGTCCATTTGACCTCAGTCCACTGCCAAGAAAGGAACTTTTTGTGTGAATTCTGCAGCCAGGCTTACAAGAACCAAAGCATGCTACAAGAGCACAAAAGACAGGTGCATATGTGCGAGACTTGCATCTGTGATATTTGTAATCGAGAATTCAAAAACCGCCGTAAAATGATGACTCACCGTCTTCGACATACTAACGAGAAGAAGTTGCAATGTGAAGACTGCGGAAAGAAGTTTTTTGACAAGAACCCTCTGATTGCCCACATGCGAATACATTCCGGAGAGAAACCATTCAAGTGTTCTCTTTGTTCCTATGCTTGCGCCTTCAAACCAAACCTCGCTAAACATATGAAGGTCCATAATAAAAGAAATTCATTGACCTCGTGATACAGGACGGTCACACATTGACCTCGTGATACAGGGCGGTCACACATTGACCTCGTGATACAGGACGGTCACACATTGACCTCGTGATACAGGACGGTCACACATTGACCTCGTGATACAGGACGGTCAGACATTGACCTCGCGATACAGGACGGCCACACGTTGACCTCGTGATACAGGACGGTCACACATTGACCTTGTGATACAGGACGGTCACACATTGACCTCGTGATACACGACGGTCACACATTGACCTTGTGATACAGGACGGTCACACATTGACCTCGTGATACACGACGGTCACACATTGACCTCGTGATACAGGACGGTCACACCTGCACCATAGAAAAAACAATGTCTTGTTAATCGAATAGAAAGCAGGTTACACAGTAGTGAAAACTACTTAGTTTTTCCTTTGTTACCATCATACACATGCTTTTAACCCATATTTGCTCAACATATCGGTCAGTGCATAAGTACTGTATCTTGTTATTTATTTATTTATAGTTAAACCAGTTTTGGGATCACCCCTCGATATAAAGAATCCATCAACTTACTCGCCTTAGGTCATTACTCCTCTCATCACCCCCGAGGGGTGCTGCAGGCACGCCATAGGCCCCAGACAAATTGACTATTATTTCCCATTTCTAGGATTCGCATCTTATGTCAAGTTCACGTAGTATGAGTTATTTAAAGCCCCTATTCCGCTAAAATTTTACAACAGATGTACACTTTCTAACTTACTGCCGACGAGGTTTATATATATAACATATTATTATATATACATATGCATTATTACATGGCCAGAACATCTGGACAGAATTTTGATATTAAACGATTTTGAAGTGTAATTTTGCCATTATTTGGTGCAGGGTCCTTCAGTAAAGGGTCCCGTAGCCTGTTCTCTTATCGCTATAATTCTCAAATGCTGTCGTGGCTAATACACCGCCATTTACTATTTACCTGTACTCGCTTTATCAGAGTTTATCTAGGAGGTCTTATCAGTTGGGTACTTTTAGAAGCAAAAACACGCAGATTTTGTCAAAATGGATCATGTAGCCTATGCTATTAATTACGGTCCGCCGGTGTTTGTGATTTTAATTATGGGTCCATTGTTTAATTATTCTTGTTTTAACACCCTGGTTCTTTTTATTGGTCAAACAAACGTATACGATTATCGGCATGTATAAATGTATAATTAACTACGTCCGAAGACCCTTTCATGTTAAACGTTTAAAGTAATCTTACGTAGTTTACATCAATTAATTACTTCATAACAAATATGTGTTGTTTTTAACACCAACAGTTATGGAAAATGAGTGGAACATACTGAACAGAACAACAAATACTGTAAGGAAGACTTTTACAATCATAATAATACGGTACCCTGTGGCAAATTGGCTGTCCTAAGTAGGATGTTTGTTTTGATCAAAGAGGCCATAAATCACAAACACTGGCTACCCGTGGTGTGTCGATATGAGATAATATACAATAATTGTGAAATATTTTAATTTTCGATTTTATTTATGTTATGAATTTGTGAAACTAAACACATTAGAAATTAGAATTACAGGCAATCATAGACAACAATACCGTGGTATTGATATTTATGAATTGATGGAATGAAAATGAGCCACTATTCATAATTTTCTGTTGCAGAGATATTGAGATTTTATCTTATTTTCAGTAGGTGATAAAATGTGTGTTACTCGGTTTTTATCCTTAGGTTCTATAGTAAAATAAAAATCTTTGGCAGAGTATAAGATGATAGTTTTCAAGATTATGATTTTGAAAAATTCATATATTGAAATAATTTGCATGAAGGTTTTTGAAAATATGCAGGGTTTTAAAAGAATCACGCTGCAGATACCTTAATTTTAACAGTAAACTTGGTTGAACATCAAGGATAAAGACCGAGTTTATCACCTACCAGAATGGATTGGTATCTCTTATTTGTGGTCACTGATTGGTCGTTTTTTTTTATGATGCTCTATCAAAATTATGAATTAGATAAGCAAGCCATACATGAGCATAAGTAGGCCATATATGACAGGGTTAATGTCTTGTTTTTAATTTGAAATTATGTATTTGATGTCACATTATAAAACCACTCCTGCAGATAAAGAAAGCTTTAAAACAATTTACTAAACACAGGAATTATGATCTTTGAGCAAGGTCAGGAACATCGACAAGATCTTGGGTAACGAGGAAATTCAATAATCTGACAGCTCATATTAATAACACAACTAATAACAGCTTTCTCACATTATAATGCATCCTAAATGCGTCTATATAAGGAAATTAATCTGTGCATGATAAATCATACACTGGCATGGTAGATCATACACTGTGTGCAATCACTATAAAAGAGTATTAGTGTCTGCCTTCAGGAATTATTTGGCAAAACTGAATATTGTGCATCTAGCCTGTAACAGCCCAAACCCTATACGTCCACTAATTCTATCTTTAATTCTACAATATGAGAAAGGCTGTCGAAACATATATGACATCATGATGAGAAATAATGTATATTCCAAAGCATTAAGTAAATGGAAAAATGAAGTAGTTAGTGTTCCAAACTTTGAATTTGAAAGATTATATGCCTTACCTTATAAAATAACAAAAGATCCTAAGTTACTTTGGTTCCAATTTAGAATCAACCATAGGATACTTGGAACAAATTACCTTTTATCTAAAATGAATATTATTAATAACGATATGTGCAGCTTTTGCATTAATGCACCTGAAACTATCCAACATCTGTTTTGGAACTGTGGAACTGTGGAACAGTAAAAGAATTCTGGTCAAAACTTCAAACTTATATTACAGAAAAATGCAATACAGCCAGTGCTCAAAGAAAATTATTTTTAGAGACAGGCCAAGGGCTTGTTGCTTCTGAAAATGGACAGGCCCCGATTTGAAATGGACAGGCCCTGATTTGAAATGGACAGGCCCTGATTTAAAATGGAAATGTCCAATATTTTTTTCTTATTGGAAATCTGTCTTTATTCACTTTTATAGCACACATTAATTTTGTTTCGTATGTATTAATCAAGCTCAGAACCTCCTCTGACTATATTTTCCTTTTTGCTACCACTTTATGCTCCCTGGTCAGCGGACTTATTTACCATTTCGTTTAAAATATGTTAGAATAGAATATTACATAGTAATTTAGGCCTATAACCAATGCAAAGGAGAGTACTAGCACTTTTGCCAAACGATAATAATCAGAGCCGACTTGGTGAAACTGGAGCTAAACTTGGAGCCAAATTTTTAATCAGGTTTTATGCGACTATCAGAGCCTCCTCTGGCTATATTTTTTCTTTTTGTCACCACTTTCTCCAAGTAAAGAATTAGGAGCCTAGACTAGAATTCATTTAAATGTAGGATTCCAGGAACTCTTTACACCTTAAATAATGAATAGAAATATGCTTTATATCTGTATTTATACATATACAGTATAGATATTTTTATTTCCACCAACATATATTTGTAAAGGACAGTTTTTCTTATTTGATTATGTAAAAAAAAAAAAAAAAAAATATATCCGAAATTATGTACCATCCGAACTACTATGACACCGCACTTTTACGGCCCGAACATTTCACAAGCATTCAATCGAAATACCATCAATAACGATTTTTTTCATGCATTAGTGTGTTTTTAATGACAAAAACGGTATTTCTTATCACAAAGGAAAGAAAACACAACCCTAATAGCAGAATAATGAGTTTTATGTCAACAATTGTCGACCTCAAAGTTGTGACAAACTGCCGACACGAAGCCAGGCAAATTATTCAAACTTCTTATTGTTTCATTGTGTGTATAACACATTTTAATTACTTTATTGCAAGTGTTTTCACAGTTCACAATACACATGGGAGTATTTTGTCTTGAGAAACCTGAGCTTGAGATCCAGTAAAACGGTTTTTTTTTGGTTTTTTGGTTTTTTTTTTTTTTTTTTTAGACAGGCCCGACGGGCTCCTCGTCTGCAAAATGAGACAGGCCCGGAATGGATTTCGAGGAGCCCCGGGCGTCGGGCTATCCTATTTCTTGAGCACTGACAGCATTCGTAACTTAACAGAAACAGATATTTTATTTGGAAATTGTAAATTTGATAGTTTTGAGTAAAATCTCATGCAAGCAAAACAAGATGCAAAGTCAAATTCCACAGCTTAACCTTTTTAAAACGTATATAATATCTTTGTACAAAGTTGAGAAACTAATCGCATATAAAAACTTAAAAATTAGTAAGTTTGAAACCATGTGGAGTCAATACCTTGCTATCTACAGAGATAATTTACTTAGTTGATTTTTCCAGTATCAAACTGTAGCAAATAAACTTAATGTTTTCATTCTGGGACATGCAAAGCTTATCTTACTAATCAGAAATAACATAGCCTTGCTTATATCTTGGTCTTTCCTAATCAACCTTCTTGTTTGTTTTAGAAAAAATAATAATTTTGGAAGTTGTGTATATTAATCCTTTAAAACATTCCTGAACCATTGTACTTTGATAATGGATTTATATACAGATGTATTACACAAGATGGGTTATTGTTTTTTTCTCTTTCCAAAAACAAAATATGAGAAAAAACTCAGTGAGCCTCGGAGTAGAGGCAATGCATGGATTTCATAACATAAAATAATGTTTATTTTTGATACTATAACATTAAAATTATCTATGTAAAATAAGTCTGTATGTATTGACAATGTTGGTTGTACACTGGGTTTTGAAACAAAAAATATTCTTTACATTTATTATTGTTTTTTTCACCAGAGTTTATAGCTTTTACACTCTGTTAAAATTGTACATTGTATAATATACTTCTACAATTGTAAAGAATAAGAAAACCTTCCAATTTATTCCGTCTCTGATTGCAATAGATGCATTTATTCACCTGATTATATTTCCGATTACTTTATTTACAAACTAATAGATGCATATTACATGTTTTTAGCTCGACTGATCAGAGATCAGCAGAGCTTATGCCGTGGTGCGTCGTCCGTCCATCCGTCTGTCTGTCTGTCTGTCCGTAAACTTTTATTTGTAGTGACTACTCCTCTGAAACTACTGGATGGATATTCATGAAACTTTATAGAAATGTTGCCCATGACGTCTAGTTGATCCTAGCAAAAATTCATGTTGATGTGAAATCCAAGATGGCCACCAAAGCTAAAAATAGATTTTTAAAATACAAGTTTGTAGCGACTACTTCTTGAAAACTATAAGTGATATTGATATGGGACGTTTTCTAAAATGATCAGCATGACATGATGTTGGTCCTTGTCAAAAATCGTTTTGATTCGACGTTAAATATGGCTGCCAGTGGCCATCTTTGTTTACATAGAGTTATATAGTAAAAATTTGTAGCGACTACTCCTCTGAAACTACTGGACGGATCTTCATGAAACTTTATAGGAATGTTGCTCTTGATGTCTAGTTAATCCTGGAAATTTTTTTAGATCGGAGTTAAAGTCAAGATGGCTGCCACGGCTAAAAAAAGTTTTTAAAAAACAAATTTGTAGCGACTACTTCTTGAAAATTATAAGTGATATTGATATGGGACTTTTTCTAAAATGATCAGCATGACATGATGTTGATCCTTGTCAAAAATAATTTTGATTCGACATTAAACATTGGGCGCCAGTGGCCATCTTTGTTTACATAGAGTTTGTATAATAAAAATTTGTAGCGACTACTCCTTTGAAACTAGTTGACAGATTTTCATGAAACTTCACAGGAATTTTGCTCTTGATGTCCAGTTGATCCTAGCACAATTTCAGATCGGCCGGAAATTCAAGATGGCCACCACGGCTAAACATAGATTTTTAAAAACAAGTTTGTAGCGACTACTTCTTAAAAACTGCCAGTGATATTGATATGGGACTTTTTCTGAAATGATCAGCATGACAAAATGTTGATCCTTGTCGAAAATTATTTTGATTCGACATTAAACATGGCTGCCAGTGGCCATCTTTGATTACCTAGCATTATATAGTAAAAACTTCAACTTGTAGCGACTACTCCTCTGAAACTACTTGTCAGATTTTTATGAAACTTCACAGGAATGCTGATCTAGCTATCAAAATCTATCAGTAGAGCTTCAAGGTCATTGACCTCTTGTTTATGTAAGGTTTGTTGAGGGATGGCCCACCCCGAACCTCAAAAACCTATTACTGGGTGAATAAATGGATCACCATTAATCTGGTGATTGAAATTTAAAAAAAAAGAAAGAATATTATACACCTCAAACTAGAAATACCCTGAAAAACGACAGCGATATTTGATAATGGCAAATGGGTCACGGCTTGAATAGGTGAAAAAATAGAAAATCATTAATAACTTCTGTTCTTCTAAACATTTTACGATTAAATTTTCAGATTATTTTATTTGGGGCATTTCTATTATTTTGATGTACATTTAAGTAAAAATCCTTAATTTATTTTAACATTTTTTTTACATGTGTTATCAAAATTTTATGTATACAAAAAACAAAAACAAGACTCATTTTTTTTTAAACTTACCCATTATTACACTTGGTTAATCAACACAAAATTATACACAATGCACAAGTCCAAACTTTGTCAATACTCAAACTGAAGTTCTTTAAAGTATACATTCACGAATATTCACGGTTAGCCAGAAGGAAATACATGCCTACATTTTAACCCTCTGATGCAAAAATGGTTTTCCTCCGCTGAATAAATGGAACTTCCATAAAAAGAAAGCTAGAACGGAGACTTTTTTGACGTTAAAAGTATGCTAGTTGCAAACTGCATCCATATTTGCATTTGTTTGCCATTCATATTTTACGTTTTAACATAGTATAAAGTCGTTTAGTGAGATTGAAGTTGGATCAACCGTGATTTTGATCCTTCTATTTTAGGTATCTTACTGCACTATATTAAAACAAAATCAATGGAGAAATGAAGAATAATACTTTATTTTGTTAAATTCACATATTTACTAATAATTACATGTGCTAATTTATCCGATCTTGGTTGAATTTTACGTAGTCCTTTGTAACAGCGCTTTTCTAATGGCGGACAAATTTGTATTCTCGCGAATTCTCGCAGGTGCGTGGAACGACAGCATATTTGAGTTATTGCCCAGGCATCGAACCCTTTATTGAAGGATCCTGTTTGGGGATTTAAATTTAATAATTTATTCCATATTTTATATATATTTATGTTCTAATTTCTTGGGAAGGAATCAAGGGCCGTCATTATTATACAGAAATAAAGAGTTGAACAAATTATGTGTCATCTTTGTTTTGACGAGTTTAGCCATAAACTATTTTGCTGTATGCCATGTCATGATGCCCATCAAATATATAATAGATATTAAATATATACTAAAGGAGAAAAGAAATTCGAAATTTCCGATATATTGTATGTATAAAATGCCGCTGTTAATCAAATGGTGCATGGCTACGTGACCTTTTCTTTCGGAAAAAATAATAAAAAATGCTACTATCCTTCAAAAGTTTCCTCATTACTGATATAATACGCATTTGGCTCAATCAGATGAGCAAATGTAGGATGTAAAATTTTGCAATTTCTTTACATTAAATACAGTACTGAAGTGGCTCAAAATTCTCGAAGCGGAACTTCAACATTTATGAATTTCATGTTACAAAAGGTACTGTAATTAAAAAGTCAACAGCACAGTTGTGTCCTTTCGCAGTACATTTTTCACAAAACACCTTGGGATATCTCAAATATTACATGGAATTAAGTGTATAGCAGAAATTTCCCTGAGTTGCATTTCTTTTTTCCTTTAGTATATAATTATGTGTGACTGATGGAAACTTCCGTGCATGTGCTATCTGTTAATTAGTGTTCGGCTTAGTAATTATACCCATATGAACACACAATCTTTTTATGCTCCCTGAAATATTTTGAGAGAGTATACATAGCCGCTTTGTCCGTCATTCCATCCTGCTTTCCTTGTCGGGAGCCTCACTTGAAAACTACCATTGGGCCTGGAATAAAAGTTCACATGAAGGGCAGTAAGAGGAAGTGCAGAGCGCAAGAACCATAACTCTGTCTTCATTCAAATTAGAGTTCATTTTTGTCTGAAGCATAACTTGAAAACAACTAATGAGACTGGAATGAAACTTCACACAATGATAAAGGGCAGTGAGAGGAAGTGCAGAGCACAATAACCATAACTCTATCTTAATTCAAATTAGAGTTATTGCCCTTTATAATGTTATACATATAATTCTTGTCCTGTGTATGACTTGAAAGCTTCTAATGCGACTAGAAACAAACTTGATTCAATGATAGAGGCCAATGAGAAGTGCAAAGCATTTATGTGACACAGTTATCAGACATTTCTGGAATGTAATGGATTGCCAGTCTTTTAATTGGTAGGCAACAGCATGCTATTGCTTTTGACATTTGCCTAAGAAAATCACTTCGATACAATATTTGGGATATTTAGAAATACACTCAATTTCAACACATATTTAATTGATAGAACCTTCAAACCTGTCCAAGCCTTTATCGATATGATGACTGATTAACTTTGGAAAAGATCAGATGCAAAATAAATGTGGAAGAATTTCATTAAATCAAGGGTCATAACTCTGATGTTATCCGATATTGGTGTTTTTCAAACTCGTCTGAGCTTTCATTGATATTAAGAATCTGGCCAAGTTTGATAAAGATTGGATACAAAATGAAGCTGCTCCAGTGTTGACATAACACAGGCCTCGAACCTTCATGAACCTATGACGAGGCACAATAAAAGTTCTTCTTCACAATTAATGGACGTCGGACAACAGACCATCACACAAGCCCTACTCGCCCATGGCCAGTAGATCTAAAAAGGAGCTTAAGGCAACAAATTTGTTTGTAAAATTAAACTTTTAGTTATGTACTTTCATTCAATGGCTTCTGCTCATTCATAAAAGAAATGTGTGTGATTCTATAATTATTTTTTCGCTCATAAACGAACCCAACAGTTTAATGATTAAAGTCTACATAAAATATACTATTAACCCAAATATGTCGAACAATTTTAACTGGAAAAGAAATGCAGCCTGAACATGTTGGTGTATTTAGTATTAATTGAACAATCACAAAAGCCACATTTTCACTTCAGGAAGATTGTTTCTTGATAATGTCCTTAATCTGTTTAGCTGTTGCATTAGTCCTTATGGCCGATGGTTCAAAGTGTGTTCTGCTGGCTCGGTATCCTTCTTGGCGCAGGAGAGTCACTACCTTGTCAAACCTGTAGGAATGAATCAGAATCCATCAATCAATCAAGAGAGTATTCTAATGGCTTTGTATTCCTATAGGTGCAGGAGTCACCAGCTTGGCACACCTATAGTGATGATAAAACAATCTATAAATTAATGAATAAATCAACTGATCAATCAATCAACCAACAAATTTTCTACAGGCTCTCGGTATCCTTCTTTGTGCAGGACAGCCACTACCTCGTCACACCTATAGAAATGATAAAAACAAATCAATCTTTTCAATCAATCATTCAATCAATCAATCCATCAAAAAGGAAACTACTGGATCTGCATTCCTCTTGGCGCAGGAGTCGCTAGCTTGGCATCATTTTAGTGAGGATACATATTTTTCCATAAATGAATCAGTTGAGATGTGTTCTAAGCTTCTAAAGTCCACCTTGCAATGGACAGACCCAAGCTGTTCATACTTATAGTCCTGACAGAAGAATTAAACAATCAAAGCTGGTGGCACAGTTGTGGTTCACTTAAAGGTAAGCTATGGACTACAACTTATAATATTCAAAGGTACATAACAAATATATTTTAAGAACAATCTAAAAATAATGATTTTATCTTCCTATAACTGTCAGATATAAACATCATGCTTTAATGAAAACATTCTGAGATAGCGTTGTATGGATTACAGAACCAGTAAATTGTGTTCCACTGCCCAAATACTGGACCGTACACTTAATTGCCTTACACGATCGTGAATTCGAAAGAATGATGCACCCTTTGGTGAAGATGCCTACAAACATCCATGTTTCATCCCAATATTTCAAGTTGTGGACTAGAGACAATCAGCGCATGACCTTGACCACACGACCTGTAATGTGGTACTCGACACACCATCTGTTTAAATATCAAGCGATTCAGAAGTTACTGACTGGACACCCTGGTATAAATAACAGACGGACGAACAGAAATACAACAAGAGTTGTTGGAAGGACAATACCCTTGACTATTCAAAGTTAAATTTAAGCAAGGCCACTGTCAAAGGTTTCTCGCTCAACACGTGTCTCTTCATTCACAAATCAAATTATAATGGTGGAGAGGCAGTAAGGTACATTTGATACCTATACCAAATATCAAAGCAATAAACCCGTAAATTTATAGTATAAAAAAAGAATGAAATTTAAAATACACCACCATCCAAAAATGAAAACACTCACATAAAATGTAAATTATTTTTGAGAAAAACATGTCTCCCCACACTGCATAACCTTGTTAAAACATATTTGATAGTGAAAGGATCATCCTCTCATCAGAGACAGTCAACCCATTAAATTTGATGAGATTTGCTTCAGGGCAAGTGGAGTAAAGTGCGGACAAGGTTTTTCATTATCAGGTCAAGGTAATCATGACCTTTGGCCTACTGACCTCACACTGCACAACATTGTTAAAATATGTTTGATAGTGGAAGGATCATCCGCTCATCACAGGCAGTCAAACCATTAAGTTTGATTAGATTTGTTTCATGGAAAGTGGACTCGAGTGAAGTGTGGACAATGTTTTAGACCTCAAAAAATTCAGTAGTGGTCATATCCTCTTACCACAGGCAGTCAACCCATGGCCATGAAATTTGATGCGATTTGCTTCAGTGGAAGTTGAGTTACAGTGAGGACAAGGTATTTCAAAATCTGGTCATACTGACCTTTGACCTACTGAACTCAAATCAGACATGTACAACTAGACATCCTACTGATGCTTTGTGCAGTTTCATCAAAATCCAACAAGCCGTTTAGGAGGAGAAGCGCATACAAAATTTGACCTTTGACATACTGTCCTCAAATCAATAGGAGTCATACTCTTACACACAGGTGGTCAACCCATAAAGTATTATCAGATCTGCTTTAGGGGAAGTGGAGTTAGTGCGGACAAGGTTTTTCATAATTGGATCACTGTGACCTTGACCTTTGACATACTGACCTCGAAATCAATAAGGTTCATCCTCACACCACAAGCAGTCAATCCATGATGTTTTATTAGAGATTGGCTCAAGAAATGCAGTCGCCAATCCAGTGATGACAATACCTCATCAATTTTTTTTCAAAAACAGACGAGCTAATAAAAATGTATTCCACAGGACTGATAATTACTTACTTTGGTAGAACACCACATCTTTGCCTATGTAGATCATAGTAGAATAAAGGTGTGTCTTCGTACATCTTATTCAAAGCATTTCCACACTCTTTTTCATCTGGAGATTGATGTCTGTTGTCTTTATCACTTATCTGCATTTTTTCTCCTGATCCTACTTCTTCCAAATTTTGACCTATCAAATTGTCTGTTTTATCTGTCTTTGGCTTCTTTAGAGCAGGCTCTTCACTTTGTCCATCATCTTCATTGCATGAAGTTTTCACACAACCATTCTGATTGGCTGTTAATTTTAAAAATTCCTGTCCTTGACATTGAGCCTCTGTCAACAGAGATTCTAGTATAGAATTAAGTTTGCTCTTAGGAAATTTTTCTCTCGTTTTCACTATTAATTTCTCAAGATGCGATATGCTGAAAATATTTCCAACCCTGAAAGAAATGTATATCCGTGTATTACAACTAACAAACTTGTATCAACCATTTGCTAAAAAAGAGAATCGATAGAACCGACAGATGCTCCCCAAAATGTAACCCAGCAGTTTTCAATTTGCAATTCCATTAGTACTTTTATGCTCCAGATATAAAAACAAACGTATAAAATTACAAAGGGCAATAACTCTAATTTGAATGAGACAGAGTTATGGTTCTTGCAATCTGTACTTTCTCTCATTGCCATCTATTACTGTGTGGAGTTTCATTGCAGTCCCATCCGGACAAACATTCTAAGTATAAAATTACAAAGGACAATAATTCTAATTTGAATGAAGACAGAGTTACAGTTCTTGCACTCTGCACTTCCTCTCATTTCCCTCTATCATTGTGTGAAGTTTCATTGCAGTACCATCGGTAGTTTTGAAGATATGCTCTGGACAAAAATTCTAAGTATAAAATTACAAAGGGCAATAAATCTGATTTGAACAATGACTGAGTTACGGACAAGAAAGTGTGACGGACACATATGGATGGACGGACGGACAAAGCGGCAACTATATGCTCGCCCTTCGGGGAGCATAAAAATGATGTGAGAATCAATAAGGTCTCGGTCACCACTTTCAGGGCAGACGACAGGGGGGTGGGGGCAACACAGGGCAGACAACAGGGGGTTGGGGGCAACACAGGGCAGACGACAGGGGGGTGGGGGCAACACAGGGCAGACGACAGGGGGGAGGGGGCAACACAGGGCAGACGACAGGGGGGTGGGGGCAACACAGGGCAGACGACAGGGGGTGGGGGCAACACAGGGCAGACGACAGGGGGGTGGGGGCAACACAGGGCAGACGACAGGGGGGTGGGGGCAACACAGGGCAGACGACAGGGGGAGGGGGCAACACAGGGCAGACGACAGGGGGGTGGGGGCAACATAAACAATATTTTGTAATGCTTGTCATATAGAGAATATTATGTCCGTGCCTTTTTCTATAAAGTTCATTAGACGATACACTGAAAACAAAGAAAGGCAAGGCTTTTTCGGGCTATTCTGTGTTTTCGTGCATTCTTATTATAATGTAGACTGGACGTTGCCACATTTCTTCTTTTTTATGACGTCAAGGAAACATTAGGTACAATAAACACCAAGGAATTCCACGTAATTAATTAGGTCACCCTCTTTTAAATGAACAGAATCTTCCTTTTGTGCTGTCCCAATACAAGTTAATAGGATATATTAATGAGGAGGTAAAACCTCATTTCTTTTTGTGTCTGTATAATGCATAGTACTATTAAAGATTTGTTTGTTTGTTTGTATGGTGTTTTACGTCATTTTCAACACATGTAAGGTTATATATGACGGTCGATTTTTTGTGGTGGAGGCAGACCATCGACTTTTCCTGGGTAGAACAAGTCGAGCTCCAGTGGGGTTCGACCTGGGTAGAACCAGTACTGTACACCTCCCGCCACTGGGAGCTCGACTTGTGAGGAAGTGTCGATTCTTACGGTACAGTACTGATTTTACCCAGGAAAAGAACTTACGAAAAGTGCCAAATTATTTATTTTAAGCACTTGTTTGTGTTATTATACATAAACACAAACCACTTACTCTCAATTTAAACAGATAAAATACATGACCTACCACATAGGACCCAGTATGACTGCCGTCTTCCCGGGATTGTTGGCTTTACAGACACATGGCATAAGGCTGTAGGGCAGTTCTAAAATATACAGCAATATTTGTTTAAGTTCATATGCCAGCTTCCTCAACTAGTGCAGTCTGAAATAAACATTATCTGGCATGATGTACTGTTTTAATACCAGTTTCATTAGGCAAACATATTAAATCAAAATTGTTCCTTCACTACTGTGCTTGTCGCAACTTTACCTCATGGGTGATAGTCAAAGGTAAGCCCAATAATCTGAGGGGATCAAAGTAACACTAACCCACACCACTTCAATATTTTTTGCCAAATCAAATTTTTAATAGGACATGTCAATTTTTTACAAATATTTATGGGGGCAACATATAGTTTTTTCAAATTTAGGACATAAACGAGAAAAGGTTATCAAAAATTTCAAATATTCAGTTGGCAGCCATCCCGTATAAGAATTGTTCCTACTCCAATGGAAAGTAAGGCATAGTTATGGCTATTGTTTGGGAAACTTGCCTCTGAAAGTAAGATACAGTTATGGCTATTCTTTTGCGATACTTTGCAGACACAAGGTTTAAATCCCAAGTCTTAAAATGGCAATAACGGTAACTCTTGTCAAAAATCTATGAAGCATAATGCATGCACAATATAACGAGTTAAAAGCAAATGTCATGGCAATGTTTAAATAGCGTGATACGAATGTTAGGTTCTGACTGATGGACAAAGTTAAGGATGCTCCACTATTGTGGCCAGGTGCAAAAATAAAACTTCTACAGTTATTAACACACCTATGGGAGAGTTTGTATCAGGGGAGATGACTCTATCCTCACACATGAGACAGTGCAGCACTTGACGACACTTCCGTACACATTCTACGGCTGCCTGAGTGGACTTGGTTACCTTGACAACAATCAGGAAGTGATCCACTGCACAAAGCGTGTACAGAATCTCCACACCTCTGCAGTGTTTCGCGGCAGACCTGAAATAATTTCGGTATTATCAATTCTAAAATTAATGGTTTCTGGGTAGTTGGCAGACTGGGCGTAGGAAGTGAGAGGGTAGGTTGGTGGTTTGTATCCTCTCACTAGAAATGCTTTTGCAATTGACAGTCATTAGTGTGGCATGTTTTGTAGTGGTTTATAAAAACAATAAAACTAATATATATCAAAGGTCAGTCATTATTCATACCTACAGTAACAAGAGGTCAAAATGGCCCTGAATCGATCACATCAGGACCTGACCAATGCTGATTGAATGGTTGTATTCGTTTGCTCATACCCAGCTGGTGTATATATTGTTATAGGGTGGGGATTCCAAGTAAAGACCCAGGGATGGGGAAAATATTGTATATCTATCTCTTGTAGTTTCAGAGATGAGATATCTTTAAAGATTTTTAAAGATCTTTTAGAAGTACAGCTGTATGTGAAACTGTGACCAAGGGGTTGGGGTCAGACTTGATCAGAACATCTCAGCAACCCCAGGAAGCCTCCTTCAAACTTCCACTGAAAGGGCTAACTTTGTGCAATGCCATTAGCCAATCTTGCAATTAAGTAGACTATGTTTCCCTTTCAAACGTTCAACAAAAGTTGTAATATTATATGGCATTTTTCAGTAAACAACGGCCATAACAGTGGTGCATTACTGACTTTATCTGGCTGGTTTTTGAAATCGTCTGGGGACTTCATTTGAACAAAGTTGATAGTCCAGAGGTTTGCAATCAATAACTGTTGAAAACTTTTTAGTGATTCTAGAGAAGAACTTTTCAGATTTTGACATTTTATGGTAATGGCAGCTATCTTGGAAGTCACGTCGACCTCATTTTAACAAATTTGTAAACCATTCATGTAAGGATCATCCATGTGGAGGCAGATTTGACCCCAGAGTCATCACCTTTTGAACAAACTTTGTAGAGGACCATAGGCTGACGCTACATGCAATATATGAGAGCTTTAATTGTGCTTTACAGTTTCAGAGAAGAAGATTGTTTCTCTATGTAATTAAGTCTATGTAAAACATGCAATACCTCTATCATGTCTATACACAAACCTTGGACCCCAGTGGCGCGGCCATCTTCAACCCTTTGGACTTCATTTGAAAAACTTTGATAGTCCAGGGGTTGACAATCATTAATAAAGAAAAACTTTTGAAATCTATTCAGTGGTACTTGTAAAGAAGATTTTTCTTCAGATTTTTTACCTTTTACAGCCATCTTGATAAATGTAGGCTGCGTCAATCTATTTATAACAAATTTGAAAAATATTCATATAAGGATCATCATGTGAAGTTTGTTAAAAACTGACAAAGCGGATTCTGAGAAAAGTTTTCTAGCCTATTATAACTGCGACTCCCTGGGTGGAGACAGATTTGACCCCAAGGTTACCATTTGAACAAATTTGGTAGAGGACCATTAGATGATGCTACATAAAATATGAGAGCTCTGTGCCTTATGGTTTCAAAGAAGAAGATTTTTTAAGTTTTGGAACTTTTATGGTAATGGTGGCCATCTTAGATGTCGCGCAGACCTAATTTTAATCAATCTGAAAATCATTCATATATAAGGATCATCCATGTAAAGTTTTGTAACGGTTTCTGAGAAAAAGTTGTTCCTAGCAAACCTTAATGAATGGATGGACGAAGAGTGATCCCAATAGATCATCTTCAGCCTTCGGCTCCTTTGCTATCCAAAAAGAGGCAGGTTTGTAGGAGTCCAATCTATGTTATTTGTTCACGATATTAACACATTCATTGGTAATTGGTTACCGTTAGTTGGAATGTAGAAACTCCCACTAGTTACAAGGTACAATCTACGCAATGAATTTGTTTATGCTTATGTTAAAAATAAACCTTAACACATCCATGTGAAACGTTTGTAGTTGCAGCCCCTCTATACATACCTGGCGATATCAGCAATGACAACCCTAGCTGCCATTTCCTTCACATACTCCGTTTTCAACACATGGGCATGATACTGTCGCAGGATCAGCTCGGGCGATCTGAAACACTGACTCGCAATGTTGGGCGTCACAAAGCAGGCCACTCCATCGGTCCGTAGGTTGGTGAATACCGAGTCTACGTAGTTGGAAATGCAGCCATTTGGTTGTACAAACCTAGATGAAAACAGGTGAAATTTCTGATAGTATTGAGATTTAACTGCTGGGAACGATTATAGGGAACACCTTCACAAGACGGTAAAATCTAGCGTATGCAAGTGAGTTGAGTAAAAACAGAACACGTCTACCATCGAGTGAAGAATTTCCCCAGAATCGAAGCCAGCAGTTTAATAATCTATTTATTACATTTTCAATCAGTTTATGTATGATTTCAACCAAAACTATTCGCTTTATTGAACGTTATCGGCAGATGACGTCGACGTCAGCAACCCTGTAACGACGTCATGACTCAACGCCACAGTTATTTTTGTGTTCAGAGTTATTTATTAATATTCAGCGATTATGAATATTCTTTCACTAAGAAATCCCAGTCAATCACCTATAGAAATGTAATAAATTAAATTATTTAAAGCAGTAAGTATGGACAATTCATGCATTACATTTCCTTGAATAAAATGTGATTAGAAATGTGATTAGAAATGAACAAATATGTCTTGCGAAAGTAGTCCTGTATTAAGATTTTGTCGAGTGTATTAGAGTATTGTAATGGGAACTTTATGAGCAGACCTCGGTATAATGTCTCATCCAAAGGGCTGATCGTGTGAAATTATTTTTAAATATTTTGGTAATTAATCCAAATTGGGTCCTGACTGGGACAGAACGCACGATCCCTTGATTACTAAACTGAGGTACTAACCATTACACCACAGCCCCACCCTAATGTATCTTCACACACAAGATCTGTTTATATATAAATTTGCAACTGTGAAAATTATTGTTGTGGTGACCCAATTTTATTCTACTAGTAAGCAAAACTAGAGCAACTGAACACCATTTTGTTATAAGATTTTTACACATAATTATCAAAACTGTTACTTACACAAAGTTAAATGCCTCATGGTGTAACACCACATTGGCTGTGAATGGACACGTGTTTATTTCGTCACTTTTCTGTTGTTGTCGCGGTAAATCCCCAGTCGTCCTCAACGAATCCAGCCGCCAATCAGAATGGACTATTTTGTTTGTGTCACAAGTGGCTTGGACATATTCTAACTTTCTGTCTGCAGCAATCACATGAACAGATTCACCTAAATGCTTCTTCCACTGCAGTCCCACTAATCCTGCAAATGTAGTAACGTAAGTAGACACAGAAAATATATATAGTCCAGGGCATATAGATATTGGAAGTAGCCATGTACATCTACACATTGGAAGTAGCAATGCGCATCAAGACATTGCAATAAGGAACATCCTGGTAAGTTTTGTGAAAATCCTGCTAGAAAGAAGCAAGATACGCATGATGTAGTGGAGAGCAGACATGACCTGTATTTCGTCGAAAGGAAGTCACGGCGACCCAAAGTTTTGCACACGATGTTAGGTCGATAGAAGGCTAATTATGGTGAAAATCCTGCGAGTAATGATGAAGATATAAATAAATGAAAGTCGAACCCAACGAATGAACGAAGGAAGAGACAGATACACATACATCCAGACAACATAGTGATCACTAAGTCGAGATTCATAAATCGGTTCGACAAAAATCAAGACTGAGGTGTGTCCCTTAAATAGAAAGTTTGTGTGTACGAGTATATGCATAGCTGCATCACCATTTTTACCTGATCCTGTAAACGCGTCTAAACAAAGTAGAGGCTTGGCTGCCATCGTGACTTCTATCTCTAGCGTTGCCAATACAGCTTCTCTGTCAAATATAAAGAATACAGTGTTTATTGAATGCTCCACAATGATTTTAAGGGAAATAATTAGTGGTCAAAATCAAGCACTGCAGGTAGATGCTGATGCTCATCCTTCTGTCATAAGTAAATCAGATGGTTTGTTTGTTTGTTTGCATGGCTCGGTGTTTTACGTCATTGTAACTCATATAAGGTTATATATGACGGTCGACTTTTTTTGTGGTGAAGGCAGACCACCAACCTTTCCTGGGTAGAACCAGTACTATACACCGCTCGCCATCCTTAAGAAGCAAGACTTTCTCACTTACAAGTCGAGCTCCCAGTGGTATTCCAACCCGCAGTGGTGAGAGGCGAGAAAGTTTACAACACAAAGTCGTTAACTCCTCGGCCACAGAATCAGATGGATTCCAGTGACTACCAGTACCCTAGTATAATCAATGTCAACAGAAAATTAAAACAAGAATGACACTACATTTTTTACAAAACAAATTCACACATGGTTATGTTTGAGACGGTATAATATTTAATTAGGCCAGTATTTTTTTTATTAATTGTATGTGCAGACAGTAAAAGGCTTCAATAACATATAATTTATTATTAACATGATTAAAGTAAATAGTTCAGGTTATAAGCACATTACTACTTTATTGGATAAAGTTAGGTTTGGTGGTGACCAGAGTTTCAATCTAGGGCTAGAGATTAATTTTTTTAGTTTGCCAGACCACCGGTCACTAGACCTGCTCAAAATTTTACTTTCCCAATATAATATTCAACAGAAAATAGAATTTTTATTTGAGTTTTGATTTCTTTTCATGAATTTTCATGAATTTAAATACATATTAAAGGTATCTCCACATTTCTTATGTATGCAAGGTTATCCATTTTGACTAGCTACTGAGGCAATTGTTGCTAATGTACTATTGAAACTTACTGAAACTATAGAGATGTCAGTGGTTTTAACGGTTAAGTCAGAAAAGCGCTGTCACTATATACAATCTATTGATTTAAAATTTATTTCTTATTTGAACAGCTTTTGTTACTCGCCCATCGGACTACCTGGACACAAACATTTGGTAGCCCGGCAGCATTTTTACTGGCCTCAGTCTACCAGACTAGCGCTAATTTCTAGCCCTGCAATCCGCAGATTACTGGTTTAACCACAACATACATCTGGTTAAATAATACTATATTTTATTAATGTAAAAGCCTCAGTGGGGGTGTAAGTAAATAGATACAGGTTTGTCTAACAAGGTAGATTGATGTTCCTCCAACCATTGTCTGGCCAGTTAGTTCAGTAGGAAGAGAAATGGAATGGTAGTCCAAAGTTCCTGAGTTTGAGCCCCAGTCCGGCTGCATATTTCACTAGCCCTGTAACATTTGGAGATCCTGGCAGGACCGTGACTCTATCGACTCCGAGAAACATGCAATGATTCTCTTTACCCATTGAAATTTGAGGATGAATTCCAATTTGTATGGAAAGAATGTCAAGGTTTATAGATATCTAACAGGGTAGATTTATGTCAGCTGGTTAGCTCAATCAGTCGAGTAACAGAATAGAACTAAGAAGTCTGAAGTCTTCTTCTTCTCTTCTTCTGTATATGGACTTGATTCGTGTAGAAGAATGTAAATAGTCCAGCGTTGACTGTTCATGCCCGGGCAAACACAGCAGTCAATGTTATTTACAGATTAAGTTTAAAACTATATACATGGTATATGTGACTACGACAGCTGGTTGGCATATGCTCAGATTAGCTCTAAGACCTTCAGTGGTAGAAGTACAATTTGGCAGTTGGTTCCAATCTTCTATTGTGCGCTGGAAAAAGCACTGACTTAAATTCTCGTTCTGGCATTTTCCCAGAAGAGACGTTGAGACCCTTCGGTTTTTGCATCCAATTGCTGTATGTATCTGGAGCTGTCTATGTATCTAATACATCACTGAGAGTCCGTTGTTTTTCCGTCTCTCTTCAGGGCTGCCCTACTGGAGCTTATTCACCAAAGAAGTGACACACCCAGGAGTTATACTACAGTAGTCATTAAAAGCGTATCTTGCTGCTCTGGTACTTTAATATCCTTCTGGTGATGGGAATCCCAGACAGCTGAAGCATATTCTAATGCTTGGTGTAGGTGGCAGTTTTAACTTTGGTGGGACAGTCGTTGAAGTTACGGTATAGGAAGCCAAGGGTCATGTTTCCCTTCCCAACTGTGTTTGCACAGTGTGTAGACCAGGATAAATAATTTGTGATAGTGACTCCCAGGTACTTGCTAGCCTCAACCAGTCAAAGCTCTAACCTTAAGCAGTTACGTTTTTCATAACCTGTGACTGTTATTAAAAAAAACACTAAAACTGGGATAGTAACCAGAAGCAGTTACTACCATAAAATCATTCAAGTTTAGATGCATTCTATCTTCTGTACAGGAATTTTCCCTATACATATATAATTTTCTCAAGGTAGGGTGATTATTCAACTTTATAACCATGCAATAAAATTCTATGAGCATCGATGAAAATCCAATGCGCAAAGCCTCTCAAGTTACCTACTGTTATGCAATAAAATTCATTAAAAATCATTTTGTAGGCACCAATATGACAGTTAGTGAATAACAGCTAATTGGATCTTGATGAAGATGTATTTATCCTTAATAATAAGTATTCAGACATAAATAAACACTGCACATTTGGCAACTATTTTGATTTATTAGCAAATGATCTTGGTAACTGATTTAGGTTACAAATGGTTATTAGGGAAAAGTATCTGCTACTCTAAACCAAAAGGAGATAATAATTTGGCATTGTAATAACTTCCAGCAGTTATAAAACTGTTTAAGGTTAGAGCTCTGACTGTCAACAATCTCTAGCTTTTGATCATGGAAAGTGTACTATGTTGGTATTATCACTTTGCATTTAGATGGTACAATGCAGGTAACGTTTCATTTTTCAGGAGTAATGTCATTTGCCATATCTTCTCCCATTCTTCTAGTGCTGTGAGATCTTGTTGTAGAAGGTCACAGTCATGGAGATTTGTAATCGGTCTGATTAAAAACGAGTTGTCAGCGAAGCATCTAGTGTCGGATGATATCGCTGAGTCGGGCATATCATTGATATAAGACAGGAATAAAATAGGACCGAGAACAGTGCCTTGAGGAACTACTGTAATAACATCTAGGGATGAACAGTGGCATCCTTCAAGGAGGGCTTGGGCCACCATTAAAAAATTGTTTGTTTGCAGTTTCCGACCCATGGCTTTTAGGGGTGGGTCGGTAGGTAGGGATTTTTTTTTTTAAAAAAAAAATGTTTATTATTAATGCATGCCCATCGATGGCATGCTAATATCGTGTGCTTCACTAGTATTATCCAGAGTTTTTTTATAAAAAGGGTTTAGTTAAATATTAACAGAACATGCAAGAAAAAAAACACAAAAAAAACTTGAAAAAAAAAATAATAAAAAATAAAAAATAAAAAAAAAATAAAAAAAATTGTTTAGGTCGGCGGATTTGCCGTGGGTCGGTCGCAAACTGCAAACAAACAATATTTTAATTTAGGCCCTGCTGTTGTCTCTCAACAAGGAATGCTTGTATTCGTCTTTTGGTTTTCCCTCCGACACCATACCAAGCCAGTTTGTAAAACAGACAAGTATGAGGAACTTTGTCAAGGCCTTTAGACTTTTGCAAAGTTAAGTAGTATAACGTCAACCTGGTGTCCCCTTGCTATGTTGCGGGCAATATCTTAAATAGTGACAATCAGTTGCGTCTCGCATGAACGTTTTTTTTTACGAAAACCGTTCTGATTATCACAGAGTATATTTTTCCTGTCAACATGGTCAAAGTGTGGCAATATAGTGCTGTGTAGGATATGTTTCAGGTCTTTGCAAGTACACCACGATCAACGGCTCATATGGGGACATGATGCTGTGCCACTAGATGACACACCGTTTTATGCTAAAATTAGACCGAAGCTGTAAGTATTTTTTCTTTTGTCCTATTTAAACCCGTTATTTTCCACAAGTCATAGTGTGCATGGAAGGGGGCAATGTATATGGATTGTGCTCATTCAAGTTTGCATTTGCCAGAGCACTGTAGATTCTTAGAACACTTCAAAATAAGTTACTCCGTCAGCTGCTATGACGATAATCCGAGCCTTCTCTGACCTTACCAGCCCTTTTTACGATTTTTTATATTTCATCTGGCTATTCGTCCCCGGATCGAGGTTCGGCCCACGCCCTCGACCCTGTCCCGTTTAAATAACTCTCAACATGCTCCCTGTGTGGACACTCCCGCCTGAAATTCCCAGCCTCCCCGCACCCAAAACATGCCAATCTCGGTGATTGCCTCCGATATGGGGGTGGGCTTTCAGGTTACCACTGGGGTGAGGTCCATTGTCCCTTGTCTGCCTGCTGGCCCCCACTAAGCGAGTCGAACTTCATCGACAAAGTTTCGAACTTTTGTTCTAATTTAGCGAGAACGTCATTTACCCTATTGGCCTCCCGGTGTTTGTGTTCCTGGACTGCCCAAACAACCACAGGGTCATCCATATCATACTCCAGCTCCCGCTTGGATTCTTGACGGGCCTTCCCATACAAAGCCTGAGTCATGTGTTGGTGCCATCTAACCCTGTCTATAGCGGTTTCAATGTGGTCCGGCTGCTCGAGCCCGACCCTATGGCCAGCTTGCGGTCTGCCAGTCCCTGACAGAACCGTACCACCGCCTGTTGGGTCGAGTAAGTAATTGGCAGACCCACAAATGCCTTGTTTGCCAATGTCAATACCCTGTCGGCCCAGTCTTCCAATGACTCGCCTGGGTCCTGCACAATCTGCTGAAATCTGGCTTGCGCAGTAGCTGGGAGTTCTTTGGAACCAAACCTGCTTTCTAGCTGTGCTAGCACTTGCCGGTACGACATAGATCTGCCGGCATTCCGTTCCCTAATAAGAGCACAATACTCTGCAGCCTTGCCTGTCAAAGACCAACACAGACAATCTAGGCATTGGGCTTTGGACCCCTTCATGCTAGCATAACTGGTGAAACGCTGTTTGAACACCAGCCATTGTGTCTTTCCATCATACATGAGGGCCTTGGGTAGGGACTTGATGGGGTCCCATTCCCTAGATCCGCCATGTTTGGCATCCGAGTCTGAATCGCTTCGCGATGGGGAGCGACGCTTCTTCCGCCGCTTCGCGATGGTGAACAACCTGTTCTACCACTCGGCGATGGGGAGCGACGCGTCTTGCCCTTCTGGCTTAGTATGGGCTTTTTGGGACGCGAACCCCCCACCCTGGATCCACGAGCCGCAAAAAAAAGAAGAAAAAAAGAAGGCTTTTAGGGTCAAAGAAGGCTCGGATTACTATGACGAGTGAGATCAATCACCTAATGATGCATATTTCCTGCATTCTTGCGACATCTCAGACTCCTTGTGTATTTATTTTACATAAATAATTCATTTAAACACAAATTAAATGCATTATGAATTAACATGTCGCCAGTACTTAGATATCTCCACCCTATTGTTGATGTCGGAGTATACTGACAATAGGTTATATTTTAATACAGATGCACATGCTTTATTATACTGTTGCACGTGCTATTGTTTGTCGGAGGTATAGTATTGGTTTGATTGGTTAAAATGGATAAATGATTGACAACTGGCGACATGTTAATTCAGTCAATACATATATATAAACGTTAATGCCAAAAGTGAATGTGCCACACCGCCATCTTGGACTCGCGGCGCCCCTGGGTTGGGTCTGTGCTTTGTTAGGGCTGTTTTGTACAGGACTTTTCCACTGTCGCTGTTGCCAATAGAAGGGCTGGGTTTGCATCTCTGCTTGAAGCTTGGGATGAGGTCATGGGTTTTGTCATTTCTAATCGGAAAGCTGACCAGCTGCTCTATTAGTTCAGTTTCAGCAACAATATCATTCCAGGAATGAATTAGGGGATTATCAAGGTCCCAGATTCAAGCCCCGGTTGTCTAGCCCTGTGACACACGGTATTACTGTATACTGTATGTACAGTACAGCCTACACTAGGCTACACTACTGCAGGTAACTGTGTTTTTCAATTTCAGACTGTTTTGTAATTTATTCCACAGTTTAAGTAATGTCATGCTTTGATTATACACCTCAAAATACACAGACGTGGGTTGTAAAATTTGGTCAGCTCTGCTTGCTTCTTTTCTGCTGGTAAAATCAGTGTGACTTCATTTTCTGTCACAGTTTGGAAACCACTGTTGACAGCCATGCTTGCAAAATGACACGAAGGGGAGATAACTACAGTTTTAACGATCTCTAACTTAATGAAAAATAAAACTAGAAAAAGGCACATATTTGAAATGTATTTATCTGAAATACTATATTTTGTAATGAAAAGTAAAAATGACGTGTATTTTTTGGAATATAATGTTTTATATATAGTAAATAATCACCAAATATATTTTCAGTAAATGGAAATTCATAATCTTTACTCTCCCGAAAATTTCACTTCCGGGTGATTTGTTTGTAAACAAGAGTTAATTTTGGATGTTGTGCAATATCTCTCCTATATTTTGCTTACTGCAACATAATTTTTCAGCCTAATTGTAAACTCAAATATGTCTTCTAAAGACAGTCTTATCACATGTTCTTACCAGAAAAAGAAAAACTCACAGGGACAGGGAACGTCAAGCACTAAAAAGTACAAGTCTGAACAAGGTACAGTACTCGGTATCGGTAAACGAAAGTGAAAAAGTACCGGCTACTACTATAAGTTTTTATTTTTGCTCGCCCTACTGTATTTCTCAAGGCCTTTTGGAGAGCGTTTCTATGTAGTTTATTTTATTTATTCATTATTCATTTAAAGGGACACTTCCGTAAGTAGCAGATATTGAGCATAACCAAATAACCGTCTGACTTTTATTCAGTGAAATGTATACATGAAAACATGAGCATAGACCCTAAGAAGTCTGTAATAATACATTCGTGAGTTTGAAAAAAAAGAAGCTTTAATTATTATTTGTAAATAAAGTGGGACCCACAATATTTACCTTTCTACGGTCACGTGACTTTCATTAGCGCATTAGGTTTTCACCATAGTATGTATTGCGTAATATGTATAGCCCGCTTAGCTCAGTCGGGAGCGATGGACAACATCACGCTCATTATTATTTACGCGAGTGTATTTTTAGTTTGGGCTGCGAGTTCAAACGCCCAAAGCGTTTTTTCTTTTTTTTGTACCGCGATTGAATTCCGTCAAACAATATTACTTTTAATTAGTAAATATTCAATAATATTTAGTGTGTAATGTTGGCAAACAAAACTAGTGTGTGTTTTATAAGCTAAAAGTTACGGACATCGTCCCTTTAACTTATAATTATTCTAAGGAGATTATTTTAAAGTTATCATCGTTATGATAAATTGGCTGCTATGCAGTTTATTTTTATTATTCTGACGTTCTATGTAACTTCATATACAGCTTGATGCTCGCTAATATGAAAAATTTCAAAAGAGCATTAAACGTGTATTTTAACACACTAGGGTCAAAGGTGTGTGAACTATCAAAACAGCAAGTTAAGAAAAAGTACCAGCCACACTTTTTCACATTATAAGCAAGGTGGCCTGTACTTGAGTCCTGCATAGGGTATGCGAGGTGTCCCATGTTTGAGTTCCATACCGACCACACTTTCCCCATTGGTTTATAATTGTATAACTTGTTCTCTACCAACTGAGCTAACTGGGCCAATGGGTACCCAGTATCACCACACTCGACCTCCCTTTTAAATTTTAACATATTTTGTTCTGAAAATTCCCAAATCCTGTATTTTGTCAATAAAAATATTTCCCAATTTTGCAATTTCCACAGGGTCCCTTTTCCCAACACAGGGCTTTTTTTCATGATTTTGGGAACATGACCCGTACCCCTGGAATTGGGAATTTTAGCGCGATTTTTCATAAAATTGGGAATTTTAGCGCAATTTTTAATAAAATTCGGAAAATATAAGTAAAGCATTCCTTTCATAATTATATCTTTAATACTGTTTTTTGTACACCAAGATAAACAGAAACATTTATTTAAGCTTTTGAACCCCAATCACTGGATTGGCAGACTTTAAAAAAAAAAAAGGGAATTTTTTCCTCTTAGTTAGGAAAAAAAGATATGTTTTGGCATTGGGAATATGACCGAATTTCGGCTATAAAAACAGCCAAAAAAAAAACCTGCAACGTACCCAGAAAAAGGCCTGCAGAGCTAATCAGGCCACGGGGTACCCAATATCACCACAAAATTATCATGGTTCAAAATACCTACAGTTTTTTCAGAATTTATATTTCTTAGAATTTGACTATGTTTTTGGCAGGGTGAGAAAATATATTCTGCCAAAATTGTGGGATGATTATTTCATAGATCATCTACCGGTATCCAGTTTAATGATAAAACAAAGTTTGTTTTCATAAGATTTACTAAATTAAACAACTTTTTTTTTATGTTTAATGTGGGTTGAACAAGATCCATAGTTCACTATAGAAAACTAAGTTAGAATGGTGGATATTTCTAACTGTTGATTATATTGCATCATTAATAACGATTCTTACGGTTGGAGGGAGGTGTGCAGTACTGGTTCTACCCAGGAAAAGTGGGTGGTCTGCCTCCACCACAAAAAAACGACCATCGAATATAACCTTACGTGTTGAAAATGATGTAAAACACCATACATACAAAAGCATCACTAATATATATAAACCTATGGCATGGTAAGAAGAAGACAGGTAAACTCTTAACTTTAATTATATGCAAGCCAAAATGATACTGGAAGTTAAAAAATTAGCATACAGTTTTAACGAAGCGTACGTTTCTAATCAGTTGTTTCTATTAACGCCTGGCTACATCAGGTGATTTAATGCAAATTTGACGGTAATATATACACTAATACTTCATACAAAGTCTATATCATCTCTGACACAGAACAGATAGTCATTCGGAAAACCGGAACCACACACATTTTTTTGGACTAAGGACCTCTGGTGTTGCATTAGATATAAAAGAAATGTCAAAAGAGCTTTAAAAAGGTTGATTATTTAGTAGACAAAGCAGATGATTATTTGATAAATTAGATAATGAAATGACTGCAAAAACAGCATAAAAACAACATTATTGTACTGACAAGGATGTATACAACATAACTTCCTGATATTGATCAAATCATCCTGGGGGCCATCCTTAAAAAATTGTTTGTTTGCTGTGCTCCGACTCAAAAAGTTTTAGGTGGGTAGGTAGGTAGGTGAATATTTTTTTCACCTTTAATTTCCTATAAGAAATTAAAGGAAAAACATTCTTAAATAGAAAAAAAAAGTAAAAAAAATTGCAGTAAAGAGTTTTGGGTAGGGCTCTTTTTAGTGAGTATGTCGAGCACAGCAAACCAACAATTTTTTACAGATGGTCCCATCGTTTTATATTTGCTCAATGTGACCATTTTTCTCATTTTAATAGATATCAAGCCCTCGACTAGTTCTACATTGTTCGAGAAAGATACAAAAATATTGAAGGACTTCGACCTTAACTGGGAATATGGACCAAGCATGGGTATGATTACGTTTTGTTATATTTCACATTAAAAGGACATATGGCAATCTTGATTTTTTAAAAACTCACGGTGTCCCATTTTTCTCTTGACTTGAATTTATTCAATCATTAATATTAATTGTTAGAATATAGTTCAAAGCAAATTGTTTTTACATATTTTTGACTTTTGATAATATTGCACCAATAATATATTTAAAAAATGTGTAGAATACTGAAGGAAATAGAATTCTCAATTGTTTAGTTAATTATATGCAAGCAGTTTTAAAGTCAAAATGATGCAGGATTAATAAATTGCTGTACTAATTTTAATGCCTGATATGAAACTCAAGATTGCCATGTGTCCCTTTAACACATACATTTTTTATTGGATTCCAGAATAGGGATAAAACTTCTTTAATTTTAAGGCTCACTTATTACGTTTTACCTAAATTAGGCAAAAAATGCTCAGTTCAATGAATAATGATTGATATTATACCTTAAACACACATTTTAATGAAAGTTTTCTGTTAAAAGGCATTCCTCTAAATATTGAAAATCAAGCTATTTTTTCCCCCAATTCCACTGCAATTCCACTGCAATTTCCTAAAATGTGGGGGCTTCTCAATTTGGAGAGAAAAGGCCCAGCTTGTGGTGTATTTTATCTGATATATATTTAAAATATTTCTTAATTTCATTAATTTAAATCATCTGTGTTGTAACGTCCACTATTTGATTAACATACAGGTATAACACGGATAGAGAGATGGAACAGAGCTGAGAAACATGGCTTAAATCCAGAACCAGAAGTGAAACAGCTGGTGTCTGCTCACCTAGATGATGAAAGATATACTCAGTGGTAATATCTGCATGCATTCTTATAGAAGTCACTTTAGAGATAGGGATCACTTTAGAGTGATCTTTGTGACAATCGCACCTTTATCCAACCTGCATTTGTGATCTGGGTGCAATCTCTGATTTAACAGCCTGTTTATTACTGAGTTAGTCAAACTGTGATCCAACTCCAGTCTCTGGTTTACCAACATATGCTGTGTGAAACTATGACCCGTCTGCAGTCTCTGGTTTATCAACATGCTGTCTGGAACTGGCCCGTCTGCAGTCTCTGGTTTATCAACATGCTGTGTGAAACTATGACCCGTCTGCAATCTCCGGTTTATCAACACGCTGTGTGAAACCATGTCCCATCCGCAATCTGTGGTTTATCAACACGCTGTGTGAAACCATGTCCCATCCGCAATCTGTGGTTTATCAACATGCTGTGTGAAACTATGACCCGTCTGCAGTCTCTGGTTTATCAACATGCTGTCTGGAACTGGCCCGTCTGCAGTCTCTGGTTTATCAACATGCTGTGTGAAACTGACCCGTCTGCAATCTCCGGTTTATCAACACGCTGTGTGAAACCATGTCCCATCCGCAATCTGTGGTTTATCAACACGCTGTGTGAAACCATGTCCCATCCGCAATCTGTGGTTTATCGACATGCTGTGTGAAACTATGACCCGTCTGCAGTCTCTGGTTTATCAACATGCTGTCTGGAACTGGCCCGTCTGCAATCTCTGGTTTATCAACATGCTGTGTGAAACTATGACCCGTCTGCAATCTCCGGTTTATCAACACGCTGTGTGAAACCATGTCCCATCCGCAATCTGTGGTTTATCAACACGCTGTGTGAAACCATGTCCCATCCGCAATCTGTGGTTTATCAACATGCTGTGTGAAACTATGACCCGTCTGCAATCTCCGGTTTATCAACACGCTGTGTGAAATATGACCCATTTGCAATCTCTGGCTTTAAGTTAAGAATCCACTTATCACTGAGTTAGTCAAACTGTGACCCATCTGCAATCTCTGGTTTATCACCATGCTGTGTTAAACTATGACCCATTTGTTGGTGCACATAAATATGATCCGCCTGGTAAGTTTAACCAACATGCTATGTGAAACTATGACCCACCTGCAATCTCTAGTTAGTGCTCATATGATTTTAGTAAAATTAAAAAACAACTACTGACAAATAGTCTCATACAAAAAATGAGAACTAAATTCTGAAAAAATCAATACAAGAAGTAAAATATTTTACCCTATAGACCACAGGTACCGGTTTAAAAAAAAAAAAAAGAAAAAAAAAAGCAGTATTTAATAGAATATAACTTTTTTTTTTTTTTTCTTTTTTTTTTTAAACCGGTACCTGTGATATAGACCATGTTTAAGCCAGTTGCTGATTCGGTAATTTTGTGTTAAATTTAAGTTAAATGTGCTTAAAGTCCATTGTGGTACGATTTGAGGTGCAATAATTGGAACAACAGCACATTTAACACTGACGCGATAAATCAGTTATAGAAATTACACAACTCACTAATAATTGTGGCATTATAGTGTATAAATCTCTCACAATTCTGTTACAATTTTTTTTTCCATTTCAATCGCCGCAAGAATGGCCCACATTTCATAATTTTTTTCCCCACTCTAGCCACCACAAGAATGAGCCACATTTTCCATTGCTGATGAGTGTGTTGGAGCCTTTGCATCTCTATAATTGTTACTTTTATCCATTTCAGCCTATGGAATGATTACAAGAACACCATGTAGTGGGTATACAGAATGTGTAGATTTAACATGATCTGTGAAAATTTACTAAGGGGATCGAAAACTCTGCCATACAACAAACTTAGCGAGTCGGTGGTGTACATGTATGTGTCGATTGTAAGGCCGGGAACAGTACCACTTTTTTTCCTGGATACTAATTAGTGGCTAGTGATGTTAGTTTTGAGTGATGCGATACTATTTCTTTGGTGGAACTACCATGCGATACAATTGCTATTGCGATACTATTGAAGCGGTACTTAAATAGATTGAAATGCAGATTTTCTATTATTCAAAACTTGATTCATACAAGAAAAGTACATCCCATTATAAAATGTTTCTGTATCCACATCTGCAACTTAAGACATTTAAGTATTTAACAATACCTATATCATGATGGAACATGACAAGTCTGGGATGAAAATTGAGACCCTGCTAAAGATACTATTCTGACAGGTTGGTGGAAAGAAGGATTCAAAAATGTTCAGATAAAACAAACATAATATGTAAATTGACCAAATTTGCAATCAATTGAAAAGATGGATAGTTGAGGGTAACTATTGCAATTGTTATTACTGTCAATATAGTACTACTTGGGAGCTTAGTATAGCGATGCAGCGATAGTAACACCTCTGTCAATGGTAGTAAATTGTAAGATGGGTAATAGGGCTGACCTACCCACCTCGTCCAAACGCTAGTTGAGTACAACACTTGTGATTAGATACCAGTATTAATTGGTCTGTGATATACATGCACATTGAAACTGGGGACCAAGGAATGCATTAAAATATCTTATTATTAAGAACATGTTTCTAGGCATGGGTAGCTGCAGATATGTAAGAGCATTTTAGGTAAAAACACATATTTACTATATAGATGCCTTATGCTGAGCAATTAATGATAAGTCTAAATCAAACTTTATTTGCAAAAATCATTAATGTGAAAGAAAACAAGATCGATTTTGAGACTTATTTGAGAAAAATATTGCCATGTGTCCATGTATCATTAACCCATAATTGAGCATTTACTTCCATTACATAATTCATATATCAGTGCATCTAGACTATAGCTTTAGTTTATATATCATGGAAAGCCCTTTTATCCATATAATTGTCAAGAAAATAGTGTTTAAACAAATTCATTTCTCATTGAAATTCAGTTTATTTATCCCATTATTCATATAGGTATTAGGCCATAATTAAAATAATGTTTGTTTGCCCAAGCTCGACCGGTCCAACCAACTTTTTTCAGTAAAAAAACTTTTCTTTTTTTTTAACATTGCCTTCTCACTACCCTACCTGGTCAAACTTGAATAGCCTTTTCACCCTGAAAAAAAAATCACCAGTGTTTTCTCTTCATGTTTATTAATTTGGATTATTTTAGACAGGAATGTTATGTATTTCATACCCAGTATAATAAAATCATCTTTAATAAATACAAAATGTAGTGATTTAAGTCCAAACAGTTCAACTTTTAACAGCATTCGCAAAACAATCTGACATACATGGAAGAAGAAAAAGGAGAAATTTTCCTACCTACCTACACATCTGAAAAATCTAAGTTCAGTATTGGGCAAACTAAGATATTTTTAAGTGTGGCCTAATGGAAATGCTTTTAGTCTTAATTTATGATCATGGAAATCCTGTTATTAAGAGTTCAGCTTTTATATAATATTTGACTCTTTTTTTCTTTTTTTTTAAGTTTATATATGCATTTGTTAGTGTTTTCTTTGTGACATTATTTTATTCCTCTTGAAAGTGTTTTTAGCACTACTGATCAGATCAACAGACCCTATGCCATGGTGCATAGTCCGTCCGTCCATCCGCGTTATGTGGCTAAAAGAACAATAGAGAGAACAAAGGGGCAGCCACCTATTACCATTTTCGTGAGGACGTCCGTCTATGGCTTTAATCCGTCCGTAATTGTTTTAGCGACTACTCCTCTGAAAGTACTGAATGAATTTTCATTAAACTTCACAGGAATGTTGCTTTTGTTGTCTATTGGTCCTTAAAGTAAAAGTGAGGATGACCTGAAATTCAAGATGGCCACCACAGCTAAAAATTGATTTTAAAAATACAATTTTGTGGCGATGTGTCATAAACAATAATGGTATTGATTTGGAACCTGTACCAAAATGACTGGCATGACATGTATTGGTCCTAAACAAAATTCATTTTGATTCAATGTCAAACATGGCTGTCAGGGGCCACCTTTGTTTACATGGAGTTATATAGGAAAAACTTGTGGCGACTACCTCTCTGAAACTACCTGATGAACTTGTGGCGACTACCTCTCTGAAACTACCTGATGGATTTTCAGGAATCTTTTCAGGAATGGTGCTCTTGTTGTCTAGTTGGTCTTTAGTGAAAATTGGGTTGGCCGGAAATTTAGGATTGCAGCAGTGAGTGCCACAGTTAATTCTAGATTTTAAAAATATTTTTTTCCATGTCAGCAGCCATCTTTTTTTTCATAAGTGGTATTGATTTACAGCCTTTACCAAAATGATTGGCATGGCATGTAGTTGATCCTAGACAAAATTCATTTTGATTCGATGTCAAATGAGGCCACCAGCAGCCATCTTTGTTTAGAACGAGTTATATTGGAAGAATGTGTTAGTATCTGTCTTCATTAACTTTAGTTAATATATATATTTTTTATTCTCCATGGCTGATCTGGCTGTCAAAAGCCTTTCTAGTTCTTGTCAGTAGAGTATGGAATGCAGGTTGGGACATGCTAATTGCCATTTGCCAATTGCTAATTGCCATTTGCTGTTTGCAAATTGTGACTTTTGAAAGAAATAATTTATAATTAAATAAATTTTGATATGATATTTGTGAAATTGGCTTTTCATGTCGCTTTATCTTTTATATTGTAAGATTCATTTTATCAGCTGTTTCAAATAAAACTATTGTATATAAAACGTGTGTATATGTATATACTTTCTATTTCCTGTGATAATAATTTCATGAGTAATAGGATATAATATGGCAATTTGCCAGTTGTCATTTGCCAATTACTATTTGCTATTTGCCATATATTGCCTGTGATAAACCCAGGGAACAGGGACCATCTGGGACCTAAATTATATATTATTGGTGATATATTATTGGCGATTCCATTTTTGATGTAAAATTGTGACTTTTGAAAGAAATAATTTATAATTAAATACATTTTATTTGTGAAATTGGCTTTTCATGTTGCTTTGGCAATCAGCAAGTGGCAAATAGCAAATGGCAAATGACAATCGGCAAGTGGCAAATGGCGATTAGCATGTCCCAACCCGCATTCCATAGTAGAGTGCATCAAGCTTCTTGTGAAATTTACCTTATTCTTTGTGATGTGTGTTTTCTTTTAAACTTTACCGAATATATTATTAAGCTAAGTTTGTTTTGTTTTTACACCTTAATTTGTTAATATCTTAAAGGGACACTGTCTATGAAAACATGAGCATAGACCCAAATAAGTCTGTTGTAATAAATCCGTGATTTCGATAAAAAAAAAAGTTTTATTTATTGTTTGTAAACATTGCTGGTGTAGTTCAATTGGTAAAACGCTCTTCAGTTATTACTCACGAGTGTAATTTTATGGGCTTGGAGTGCAGTACTTTTTTCTTTGTACTGCTATTGAATTCCACCAAAACATTTTGTTTCTATTTAGTATACAATACATTTTGTTTCTGTTTAGTATTTCAATACATTTTGTTTCTATTTAGTATATATAATACATTTTGTTTCTATTTAGTATATAATTAATAATGGTAGTTATGTAATGTTTGTCAGTGTAATTATTTTGTGTTTTATAAACTAAAAGGTATGGCTAGTGTCCCTTTAAACTTTTAATGCTAAAAAATGGCCTATTAGTTTTATCTGTATCATTTACGAAAATGTATAAATATAATCAGGGAAAAATGGACTGTTTACAATAGAATTTGCAGCAACTCTGCAGTTCTGCAGGTGAGAAGGTTCTAGGCCCGTTCTGCATATTTTTATCTATATATAAATGGAGAGTGGGTCTGGAATGTGTTGGCGCCTTATAACCTTTTTGTGTTGGTGCGCCATAAAACCCAATTCAATTCAGTTACATTCTAGTTTTAGCTGGAACAATATATATAGGACTTCTTGTATTTAACCCTTAGCCCGCTATGAATGTCTAATGGACTGTCCTTTATTTAAATTCAGATCATTCCATTTATGTTACTCGCAGGCTGATCTGGGTGTACAATGGACGCAAAGGCTATTGTAGTCGCCCTTAGCAGGCTAAGGGTTAATAAATTTATAATGCCATGTTACCCTGGTTACCTGCCCTTCATACACTCAGTACATTTGAAAACGCAACACTTGGTATTTTTTGAATTTCTAGAGATGTTAAAATTTATGTGTTTTAACTGAAAGAAATAGAGCAAATCTTATGAAACTGTTTATCACCATATGTTAACCTTTGGGACAAAGAGGCTTGTATTCTAACATAAAATACAATATTGACTTGAACAAAAAAACAGGGACTAAAAATAATTGAAAATCAAAAACGTTTCTTTTTTAAATGCACTGAGTATAGAACCAGAAGTGAAACGGTGGGTGTCTGCTCATCTGAAGCATGGATTTAACTTGCTTTAAAAGGACCAAAAACTGTGTCTGCTGCCCTAGCTACTCTTGCATGATCGTTAGAGATGACCTAATGGGGTTATAACAGGTGAAGTTGCAGTAACTGAAACTGTCCCTTCAGCAGTAGTGAAGTTTCTGAATCAATGTTTTATGTTTTATCTCGAGGTAAATGAGGACTGGATCCGGAAAGATCATCTCTGTATTGGTGCCAAATAACCTGTATAATTGTGGAGTTGTGCAGTTATAGTTGGATTTTTTTTTTATTTAATGTTATTGTTTTGTAACTTTATCTGTTGTTTAGTTGATCTTTTAATGTGATTTTAGATGTATACACAGTATTTTAAGTCATTTCAATTCTTTTGTCTTTATTCCTATTTGATTACATTACTTGTTGATCAGTGCAAAAATAAACAATATAAATTAATGAACTTTGTTTTTGTCTTTAAATGACACACAGCAATCTTGATTTTTTCAAATCTCGCGGCATCCCGTTAAGTTTCCTACACAACTTTATTATTTGCAAATCATTAATATTAATTATTAGAATAGTTCTAAGCAAATTGTGTTTACATATTACTAACTGTTGATTATATTGCACCAATTATATATTTAAGACCATGGTAGAATAACGAAGAAAATTAACAACCGGAAATTTTATTTTGTTTGTATGCTGTTTTACGTCATTTTCGACACATGCAAGGTTATATATGACGGTCGATTTTTAGCTCTACTGGCCAAGGGCCAGCAGAGCTTATGGGATGGTGTGTTGTCCGTCTTCCGTCGTCCGTCCGTCGTCCGTCGTCCGTCCGTTAACTTTTGCTTGTGTACACTCTAGAGGCCACATTTCTGATGCAATCATCATGAAACTTTGTCAGAATGTTTGTCTCAATGAAATTTCGGTCAAGTTCGAAAATGGGTCATGTGGGGTCAAAAACTGGGTCACTAGGTCAAATATTGGAAAAACCTTGTGTACACTCTAGAGGCCATATTTTTGACTGGAGCTTGATGCAACTTTGTCAGAATGTTTGTCTTAATTATATCTTGGTCAAGTTTGAAAATGGGTCACATGGGGTTAAAAACTAGGTCACTAGGTCATATACTTGAAAAACCTTGTGTACACTCTAGAAGCCGTATTTCTGACCCAATCTTGATGAAACTTTGTCAAAATGTTTGTCTTAATTATATCTTGGTCAAGTTCAAAAATTGGTCACATGGTGTTAAAAACTAGGTCACTAGGTCAAACTTTGGAAAAACCGTGTGTACACTCTAGAGGCCATATTTTTGACCCGATCTTGATGAAACTTTGTCAGAATGTTTGTCTCAATGAAATCTCGGTCAAGTTCAAAAATGGGTCATGTGGGGTCAAAAACTAGGTCACTAGGTCAAATACTTGAAAAAACTTGTGTACACTCTAGAGGTCATATTTGTTATCCAATCTTGATGAAATTTTGTCAAATTGTTTATCTTAATTATATCTTGATCAAGTTCGGAAATGGGTCACATGAAGTTAAAAACTAGGTCACTAGGTCAGATATTGGAAAAACCTTGTATACTCTCTAGAGGCCATATTTTTGACCCGAGCTTGATGCAACTTTGTCAGAATGTTTGTCTTAATTATATCTTGGTCAAGTTTGAAAATGGGTCACATGGGATTAAAAACTAGGTCACTAGGTCAAATATTGGAAAAACCTTGTGTACACTCTTTGTCAAAATGTTTGTCTTAATTATATCTTGGTCAAGTTCAAAAATGGGTCACATGGTGTTAAAAACTAGGTCACTAGGTCAAACTTTGGAAAAACCGTGTGTACACTCTAGAGGCCATATTTTTGACCCGATCTTGATGCAATTTTGTCAGAATATTTGTCTCAATTATAGCTTGCTAAAGTTCGAAAATGGGTCACACAGGGTCACACAGGGTCAAAAACTAGGTCACTAGTACACTCTAGAGGCCATATTTCTGACACGATCTTGATGAAACTTTGTCGAAATGTTGTCTTAATTATATTTTGGTCAAGTTCGAAAATGGGTCCCATGGGGTCAAAAACTAGGTCACTAGGTCAAATACTTGAAAAACCTGGTGTACACTCTAGACACCATGTAGTACAACTCGATTCATCAATGGTATAACAGCCAGTAGAGCGTTCACAGGCCCTCTTGGGCCTCTTGTTTGTGGTGGAGGCTGACCACCCACTTTTCCTGGGTAGAACCAGTACTGTAGGCCTCCCACCATCCGTAAGAATCGAAACTTCCTCACTCACGAGCTCCCAGTGGAATTCGAACCCGCAGCGATGAGAAGCGAAGGTTTTTATTTAATAATATACAAGCAGGAAAATATCAAAATGATATACTGCCTTAATAAATTGATACGCTGATTTTAACGCTTGATAAAGTCTTCAAGATTGCCGTGTGTCCCTTTCATGTTTATACTCATTTACTTTGTAGATAAGAACAACACATTTGTTCAATTCTACAAACACGTTTATTAAATACATCATAATAATCAGATGCGAATGATTGTGGTTGGAGTGGGGGTTGTGGGTGGAGTGGGGGTTGCGGGTGGGAGGAGCGACATATATGCACATCCAACCTTAAATCTGCGAAGTTGTAAAAATGTTTTTTGATGTAACCAGCGCAAATTGTTGCCCTACCCAACCCCAAATTATAAAAGAAGAAATTCGGAGATTCACATGTATAGCCTTATAGGGACGGGACTTAGAAATAAGAGGTAAACGTTGTTTAAATGAAAGTTTGTAAAATATTTAATAACTAAAAACAACCGAGTTTAAATTTTGCAGATGTATGACATTAAAGTCTATTCATTAAAAACAAAATGACAGTGTTTAAAAAAAACATCAAGGTCATGGATGAAACCTCTGTGTCCAAGAAGATGCACTACCCAAGACACAACTAAGTAAAAAATTAATGTTTTGTCTTTCCAAAGATTAAACTATAACGTTAAAACATCTCTAGTGCATAATTATAGTTTGTGAGAAAGTGACGTTAACGTAAGAATTACTAAGTTATCTGCCCTTTGCTTGGAGGTTGAATGTCACAACCACAATCTTTCATGGGATCTGGTGAAGATGGGGAATTCCAACCCAAGGTACACCTGTTTTTATCGGAACCGAGGCCCTGTTGGAATCCCTATCTGAACCGAATACCCATGATAGATTCTTTTTCTTGCATTTGACAGGTCTAGTGCATACAGTTTGTGAGAAACCTAAACGCAAAAGTCGTATGTTGACGCCTCCTTTGCTGCCGGAAAAAAGCTACATTAAAACGTGCTGCTGCCATATAAATGTTTAAAATGGCAGGGTTTCCCCCATGGTCATAAGGCATGTCGCATGCAACATGCCTTCCTGGAAAAGAAAGGAAAAACAACATGCCTTCGTCAAAGCAACATGCCTTAAGATTTTCTTAATTTGCATGAATACGGTAACAGATTTAAAAGAAGAAAAATAGAACTTTTGTGGTGATTCTCGTTCCTTTTGCACCAAAATCATACAAGTATGTTATTTTGCCATTTTGCCATTAATAGGCACTATTTTTTTCAAGCCCAGTTTGGTAAATGTAATGTCAGAACAACATGCCTTCAAAATTTTCTGGGGGAAACCCTGAATGGGTTGTCGAGTTTTTTTCTCTCATCAATATTTTCTCCAAAATTAACGCCTGAAAAATGAGCACCATCTAGCGGGACATATACGCCCATCGTTGGCAAGGTTAAGATTCATGTTGAACTTTTTTCAGAAGGGAAATGATTCAAAAATGTTGCATCAGAGTTATGGGCCTTTCTAAGATGTATTTATTGGATCATGCTGAAGATGTATGCAAGTTTCCTTGTTGTAAACCTAATAATTTTACAGTTATTAGCCACAATCACTTGTAAAGGGCAAGGTTACGTACACGGTTAAGGGGAATAATTTAAAAAAATGTGAACTGGAGAGTTATGGGCTGTTATCTGTAATCAGATGTATTCAGTTACACTTTGAAAGTTATTAGCCACAATCAGTTATCAGACGGACGGACAATGCTATGACAATATGTGGGTGTATAAAAATCCAAATATGGAATCTGAAGTGAAAAGAAGTTGTTTGTAGTTGCATAATATTATTTATTTCATTTTATCTTTGCTTAGTCTCCGAGACAATAAATAAGGACATGTCACAAACATAATTACAGATGTACAAAACTATAAACAAATATCATACTTCATTTGTGAACATAAACCAAATATTGGTTCAATAATGAACACCTTAAGAAACATATTTTAGTATATATTACAGTTCATATAAATGTATAACTAAAACAACGCAGTGTGCAATCAATAAGTTGCAAAACATAAATAACAACAGCTTAATACATATTTAATATGCAAATTCATGAAAATTGACTGTGGTAGGAGATATAGAGGTAAACTAAGCGCCTGGTATATTATTACTGAGCATTGCAGTCATCGCGTGACATAAGATGTGTGGCACTATCACAAAATATGTAATGACGGTATGAGGCATACAAGCGATGTCATCATAAACTAGAAGTGTGTTCCACAAAAACTTGTGTCACCTGCCATGTGCTAATTTCAGTTATGGGCTTGGTTAGGCTGCAGGTTAATGTTTAATAAAAAGGGGCATAACTCTGTCAAAATTAAAGTCAGAGTTATTGACCATGTTTTATGACATTCCTTGAGTAGAGATGAAAATGTGTGTGAAGTTTTATGAACATAGGTCAAAGTCTTTTCAAGTTATGGCCAAGGTGATGCTGCAGGTTAAAGTGTGACGGACGACGACGACGAACAAATTGATCCCTAAGTGTCTGCCATGCTACACAGGTGACACAAAAAGTGTTGCTCTGTCAGATATTAAAGCCACAATGGTTATTTGTAACCTTAATTGAGATGATACAGATTTTACCTCGAGTATTAGTGTATTATATTACCGTCAAATTTGTATTAAATCGGCTACCGTATGTCCGGTGTTAATTGAAACAACTTACTGAAACTTACCCTTTGGTAAAAAGATATATTTTGCCGCTGATTGTTATGTGCACAATAACCTTGCTATTAATAAACCATTTGGCCCTGCAAATACCAATTTAGGCATAACTGCAGCGCGCATGGGACACAATGTAAAGGTACAGAAGTTCACATGATTTTTCAAGATATGGTATTGAAACTATTTATTTGGCCTAATTGGCAGTTTTAATTTATTGATTGTATTGCGTAATTCCTGACATTATAAGACTTCTCAAATTTTCATCAAACAGCTGTTCCATTGTTATTATTATTTGTTTTCAAGGGGTTGATGCACTAATTTCAAACAAGATTTATTTAAAAGGGCTCTGAAAACTTGAAGAACACATGAAATTTTATCAAAATGCCATGAAAAATAAAGGAGATATGACCTATTAAAAACTTGCAACGAACAAATGGAGTGTGCTATCTTGGAACGATTTTCTTTTTTACCATACTGACAAATTTTATATTTCAAAGCAAAGAAAATCAGTGCAAATTGATTAAATATATATATACAGATGTAAAATGTATCAACTGTATGCTTACTTTTCTTTGCTTCAAAAGACATTTTGTCAATATGCCATATATGGTAAAAGGCTCAATGACAACATCGCTCCAAGGTGGCCGCCTCCATTTATGTTTCTTTGCAAATTTTCAACAGTTCATATCTCCTTTATTTTTCATGGCATTTTGATCATTCTTTCAGCTTTTCCCAAGTTTGAAAATAGTACATTGTGCCTTTAACTTGCATTAAAAACATTTTTCCATTGTAATGATCAATTTGTAAGGTTAAGCATGAATGAATGAATGGTGTTTTACAACCCTTTAACAGCTCAGGTCATATAGGGTTGGAATGGGGAGTGGTGATGGGCATGACTAGAATGGAGATGAAACTGATTCCTGGAAATGAATATCATGATCTCGATCCACATTCAACTCAAAACCATGGTATTCAGCTTCCAGTTCCTAATATGGGGGAGTTCTACCTCCTGCTGTGACGACAGTTGGCTATTTCTTTGGCTTATCGCCGACTGGGGTCATAAGGTTAAAAATAGGGAATTCATATAAATTATGATCGTATCTTGTTGACTATCAGATCTTACAACATGTTAAATAAAAAAAAAATTAACGATGTTTTTCCACTGCGCACAATATGGCCTATATATATATGTGTCGAGATGCCGTAAGACACCATTTATTCATTCCATCATGTCCATTGCAGTGATCAATTTGTAAGGTTAAGAATAGGGAATACAGGTGCATTATAATCAGATCATATTCAATATCAGATAAAAAAACAGTAAATTATTTATTTTTAAGGAATTTTTTCTGTCGTAATCATTAATTTGTAACGTTAGGAATAAGTTATAAATGCACATTATAATCAGATCATTTTGACTGTCAGCTCTTGCCTTTTCTTTAAATAGCATTGACTGCAGATCTATAGGTAGATTTGAACATCTTGTTGACTATCAGATCTTACGTCTTCCGTAAATCAGCTGTAGACATTGATTGCAGATCAATGGGTAGATTTGGACATCTTGTTGACTATCAGATCTTGCGTCTTCCGTAAATCAGCGGTAGAAAACATTGATTGCAGATCAATGGGTACCGTAGATTTGGACATCTTGTTGACTATCAGATACTGCGTCTTCCGTAAATCAGTTGTAGAAAACATTGATTGCAGATCAATGGGTAGATTTGGACATCTTCTTGACTATCAGATCTTACGTCTTCCGTAAATCAGCTGTATAATACTATGGTAAAACAGAAGAAACTGATTTTACTAAATCAGCATATAACTGATGTTAAGTTTGAGACTTTAATATCAGATCTATCATTTTACGTAAAACAAGTAAAAAAACAAACATTTAGTACTACACAAAATGTCACAGAAAATAATCAACTTTCTTTTTATATCAAAAATGTTTGTGAAATACATCTTCAAAAGACATATTGGTAAGAGGCAAGACAAACATGAATTATATTCCACCACACAAAGCACATGTGTATTATGAATGATAGATCTATTACACAAACCACATGTGTATTAAGTATAAATGATAGATCCATTACACAAACCAAATGTGTATGGAATTTGAATGATAGATCTATTACACAAACCAAATGTGTATGGAATTTGAATGATAGATCTATTACACAAACCACATGTGTATTATTAATGATAGATCTATTACACAAACCACATGTGTATTAAGTATAAATGATAGATCCATTACACAAACCAAATGTGTATGGAATTTGAATGATAGATCTATTACACAAACCAAATGTGTATGGAATTTGAATGATAGATCTATTACACAAACCACATGTGTATTGAGTATGAATGATAGATCCATTACACAAACCAAATGTGTATGGAATTTGAATGATAGATCTATTACACAAACCACATGTGTATTGAGTATGAATGATAGATCCATTACACAAACCACATGTGTATGGAATTTGAATGATATATCTATTACACAAACCACATTTGCATTGAGTATGAATCATAGATCTATTACACAAACCACATGTGTAAAACCACATGTGTATTAAGTATAAATAATAGATACATTACACAAACCACATGTGTATGGAATTTGAATGATAGATCTATTACACAAACCACATGTGTATTGAGTATGAATGATAGATCCATTACACAAACCACATGTGTATTGAGTATGAATGATAGATCCGTACACCAACCACACATGTGTACTGAATATGAATAACAAATAGATAATGTGTATGTGTAGCACCATTGAATCATCATTGTTCTTATTATGTAACACATTTCATTCACCAAGTAGAAATTTCTCACACTGGTGAAACTCTAGATCTGTCTGATTGTTCTTGCAAAGTGAAGTTCTTCTCTATTTGGTGATCAAATCTTTAAAACAAGTCAAAATACTTTTGATACAGAAGTCAAAATTTCTCTTGCTTCATTTCAAAATCTCTTACAACCCAATGTTGACAGGTTCCTGACACTATTCATATCACAGAATAATCAGGTCTCTATAAAAGACTGCGTACGAAGGTAGTACAGTAAAGTACAAAAACATGTCCATAGTAAATCATTCTTATCCAATAGTTTTGTCAACGCCGAACTGACAAACTAAGCACACCAGTCGCTCTTAACCAATAGGTATGATCATTTGTGATCCGTGATTTATAACCTTAGCATGTAACTATTCTAGCACTATTTAAAGAAAATGAATAAACCACAGCAGAAGCGATTGTTGATTTTTACTCTAGCTTGTTCAATCGTTAGCGTAGCAAAAAATGAATCCTACAGGAAACTGTCCAAACACTACTTCCTGTCTACTACTAGGACATATATGATAACATCTTTATCTTTCACTCGAAGTCTACCACTGGAACACAGTCTATGATAACATCCCCATGTTTATCTTTCACTCGCAGTGTACCACTGGAACAGTAAGACAGTCTATGATAACATCCCCATCTTTATCTTTCACTCAGTCTACCACTGGAACAGTTACACAGTCTATGATAACGTCCCCATCTTTATCTTTCACTCAGTCTACTACTGGAACAGTAACACAGTCTATGATAACATCCCCATCTTTATCTTTCACTCACAGTCTACTACTGGAACAGTAACACAGTCTATGATTATGTCCCCATCTTTATCTTTCACTCGCAGTCTACCACTGGAACAGTAACACCGTCTATGATAACGTTCCCATCTTTATCTTTCATTCGCAGTCCACCACTGGAACAGTAACACAGTCTATGATTATGTCCCCGTCTTTATCTTTCACTCACAGTCTACCACTGTAACAGTAACACAGTCAGTCCATGATGATGTCTCCATCTTTATCTTTCACTCGCAGTCTAACACTGGAACAGTTACGCAGTCTATGATAACGTCCCCATCTTTATCTTTCACGCGCAGTCTACCACTGTAACAGTAACACAGCCTTCTGTGATGTTTCTATCAGTATCATTCACTCGTAACTGTAACTGTCTTCTATGATTATGTCTCCATCTGTATCATTCACTCGCAGTCTACCACTTTAACACTCAACACAGTCTGTCTACGATAACATTTCCATCTTTATCTTTCACTCGCAGTCGACCGTTGGAATATCTCGTCTCCTGGCGACCATCTGGATAAACTGTTTTCACCGTTCCGTCTGGGTACTCCCGTTTCTGGAATTACATTTGCATACATTACTGCATATACCAGAACTCATAATAAATAAGATGCAACAAGAAGTTGGTCATTTATGTAGATATATATCTTGGTAAAAGAAAATATTAAGCTAAATAACTACATCAGTCAGAGCTCTAACTTTTAACAGTTACAAGTTTTTATAACTGCTGGAAGTTATTAAAATGCCAATTTATTATCTCCCTTTAGTTTAGAGTAACAGATACGTTTCCCTAATAACCATTTGTAACCTAAATCAGTTACCAAAATCATTTGCTAATAAATCGAAATAGTTGCCAAATGTGCAGTGGTTATTTATGTCTGAATACTTATTATTAAGGATAAATACATCTTCATCAAGATCCAATTAGCAGTTGTTCACTAATTATCATGTTGGAGCCTACAAAATGATTTTTAATGAATTTTGTTGCGTAACAGTAGGTAACTTGAGAGGCCTTGCGCATTGGATTTTCATACACGCTCATAGAATTTTATTGCATGGTTGTAAAGTTGAATAATCACTCTACCTGGAGAAAATTATATATATACAGGGAAAATTCCCATATAGAAGATAGAATGCATCTAAACTTGAGTGATTTTGTGGTAGTAACTGATTCTGGTTACTATCCCAGTTTTAGTGTTTTTTTAAATAACAGTCACAGGTTATGAAAAACGTAACTGTTTAAGGTTAGAGCTCTGACTGTACATGTTGTGATCCTCTTCATGGTCATGCATGGGTAACTATGCGCTTTGTCATGGGTTACTATGCATATTGACAGCTTGGGTAACTATGCACTTAATCATGGGTAACTATTCACTTGATCATGGGTATCTGCATTTCATCATGGGTAACTATGCACTTCATCATGGGTAACTATGCAATTCATCATGGGTAATTATGCACTTGATCATGGGTAACTATGCAATTCATCATGGGTAACTATGCTCTTCATCATGGGTAACTATGCAATTCATCATGGGTAACTGTGCACTTGATCATGGGTAACTGCAATTCATCATGGGTAACTGTGCACTTGATCATGTGTAACTATGCATTTCATAATGGGTAACTACGCAATTCATCATGGGTATCTGCAATTTATCATGAGTAACTATTCACTTTATCATGGGTACTTTTGCACTTCATAACTTACAATGCATTCATCCCAGGAAGCTAAGTGCTAAGTAATTATGCAATTTTTCATGGGTTACTATGCACTTTTTCAGGGATAACTATCCACATAAGCATGCGTAACTAAGCACTTCTTCATGGGTCACTATGTACTTCATCATGCATAACTATGCACTTCATAATGGCAATGCATGAGTAACTATGCACATCATGGGTAACTATGCACTTCATTATGAGTAACTATGTACTTCACCATGGGTAACTATGCACTTCATCATGGACAACTATGAACTTCATCATGGACAACTATGCACTTCATTACGGCCATGCATGAGTAACTATGCACATTGTATCTACTTTGCCATGGGTAAGTATACACTTATGGTCATGCATGAGTAACTATGCACCTTGTATCTACTTTTGTCATGGGTAACTATACACTTCATCATGGTTAACTAAGTACTTTGTAATGCATAACTGCACTTTATCATGGGTAACTATTCACTTTATCATGGATAACTATGCACTTCATCATATGCTACAATGCATTTCATCCCGGGAAGCTAAGTGCTTATTCACGGGTAACTATACACTTTGTCATGGGTAACTATGCACTTCATCATGGGTAACTATGCACTTTCATGGGTAACTATACACTTTGTCATGGGTAACTATGCACTTTGTCATGGGTAATTATTTACTTCGTCATAGGTAACTATGCACTTTGCCATGGGTAACTATGCATTTCATCATGGGTAACTATGCTCTTATCTTGGGTAACTATACACTTTGTCATGGGTAACTTTGCACTTCATCATGGGTAACTATGCACTTCATCATGGGTAACAATGCATTTCATCATGGGTAACTATTCACTTCATCATGGGTAACTATACACTTCATCATGGGTAACTATACACTTCATTATGGGTAACTATACACTTTGTCATGGGTAACTATACACTTCTTCATGGGTAACTATATACTTCATCATGGGTAACTATGCACTTCATCATGGGTAACTGTACACTTCATCATGGGTAACTATGCACTTCATCATGGGTAAGTAAACACTTTGTCATGGTTAACTATACAATTCATCATGGGTAACTATACACTTTGTCATGGATAACTATGCACTTCATCATGGGTAACTATACACTTCATCATGGGTAACTATGCACATGTTTAACTATGCACTTTGTCATGGGTAACTATATACTTCGTCATGGTTACATTTCATCATGGGTAACTATGCACTTCACCATGGGTAACTAGTACACTATGCACCATGTCAGGTCCAATGATTTAGATTTCAAAAACAAGAATGGTTAATAAGTTTAGTATCTCAGCACTATTCAAATGAAAATTCATTTTAGGCAAATTGTAAACTGCAACATTAGAATAAAAGTAAAACAGACAGTAGGGTAAAACATTTTAAATTAATAATTGTCATAGTGATTTCATAGAATTAATATTGTTAGCAATTTACAAGTTCATTTCGACATTAAAAACGCTTTATTTGCATTCACAACAATTGTTTACACACCGCAGGCGTTGACTTCACTATGATGTGAAAATTGTCGAAAATTGTCAATGAAGCATTTACACGAAATTTCATTGGTCAAACACATTCAAACTTCGGACGCAGGTTAATTCAGTGATTCTGTCAATCAAAATGTAATGATGCTCTAAAATGAGTTCTTCAAGGTGGCCCGTCAGTGTGAGGTCAGTGTGATGGCACTTCAACATCTACATGCTATTAAAACACGTTAAGGCTATTATACGTAATGGCTGTGTCAATTTCAAAAGTATTTATGGGGTGTTTTGAACACTGGATTGTTTAAAGAAACTAACCCGCCAAATAATGACAAAATTACCCTACAAAACCGTTTATCAAAACTCTGTCCAGGTGTTCAGGTCATATAATAATGTATATGTGCAGAATAAAAGTATACTTTTATAAACGGGTTCTTAAAATACCTGTGACTGAATACGCGTAATATAAATTATGAGTTGCTAACTCTTAATTTGACTCCAGTTTTGGAGTTGGATTTGACTGGTTAAAGCTGTTTATACTGTGGTTATAGAGTTTGGATTCTCAAAATATGCAAGTTATGTACATACCTCATCATCAGTAGGTTTAGAAACGGGGTACATAATTTATGTTATAAAATTTGGCTGTCGTTGGCGAATAATTAGTTTGAGGCTAAAGATTCTCTCCGATTATACCTGCACAATGTGTACAAGACTGACTGCCTGTAAATAACAAAGTTTGCCTCATTGTAAAGTAAATGCATCAATGTTCAGTGGTGTAAATACCTTGTACTCTTGGGTGTGAATTTCTCTTTGTCCATTTGGGAACTCCATAGTTTTGTCGCCATTTTTCTCCAGGCGTATCACAGTTCCGTCTGGAAATATGCTCTCTTCAGATCCATTGGGGAATATGTATTTGACGGTCTGGTCGGGAAATGAAATTTCCTTTGTACCGTCTGGATACACTTTCTCTGTCTGCTGACTGCGAACATAATGATATAATGAAATTGGAGATAACAAAAATCTGGTCGGGAAATGATTCCGTTGTAAAGGAAAGGAAATTCCTTTGTTTGGGAAAGGAAATTTCCTTTTACGGGAAATTAAATAGAATTTTTACCAGAAATGGAAATTTCCTTTGAACCAACTCTGTATACAGTTTCTCTGCCTGCTGACTGCAGCAAACATCTGTGATATATTTATTGTGAACATAATTTTAAAAGCAGATACTTTTGTAAGTTTTGCTCTTTGTTATGATGTACAAAATCAAGTTAAAACCAACAATATCAGAGACAACTCCAGTTAATCCACCTACATGTGTAACTGGATAATATAAAGTGAGTTAAGATGATTGCAAGGATCTTACTTGTGACTTGTATGACATATGACGAAAAAAGATATTCATATAAGGCTTAGCAAATTTTAAAGCAAGCAATGATTTTTATCCTTGATGCAGTTAGAGCTATTAAAAGGTCAATATCAATTTGACAGTCAAGGCCTATATTACTATCTATTTACTGTTCAACCCCACTGTCGGAGTCCTTCTGCAAATCTCATGACAAACTACACAGGTAAGCCAAAATAGGGACGTGTCTTATTAGTACTAGAAACAAGCCAAAATAAGGATAAGTGTCTTTTTAGTAGTAGAAATAAGCCTAAATAGCGATGGGTGTTTTATTAGTACTAGAAACAAGCCTAAATAGCGATGGGTGTTTTATTAGTACTAGAAACATGCCTAAATAGCGATGAGGGTCTTATTACTACTAGAAACAAGCCTAAATATCGAAGTGTCTTATTAGTACAAAAAACATGCCTAAATAGCGATGAGGGTCTTACTAGTACTAGAAACAAACCAAAATAATTATAAGTAATAGAAACAAAGAAATTGTTTTTAAAAAATTACGCATGACAATTATATTTGTGATCATACTTACTTTGGGAACTTGAATATCTCCAGACCATCTGGATAGCTGGTGTGTGTGGTCTGGGCGTCTGCGTAGTAGTATACCTGTATTCACAGACAAAATAATTCTATAGTACATGTATACCTTTTAATACTAATGTGGTAAGTTGACCTCTGTCAATGTTTATACTGATGCAAAGTTTGAATATTTAAAGAAAAATTCAAGGGAATATTAAGTTTTGTTTGAAGTGTGTGGGCAGGCAACAGGCAAACACACAGTTAACAGGCAAACACACAGTTGACAGGCAACAGGCAAACACACAGTTGACAGGCAACAGGCAAACACACAGTTGACAGGCAACAGGCAAACACACAGTTGACAGGCAACAGGAAAACACACAGTTGACAGGCAACAGGCAAACACACAGTTAACAGGCAACAGGCAAACACACAGTTAACAGGCAAACACACAGTTGACAGGCAACAGGCAAACACACAGTTAACAGGCAACAGGCAAACACACAGTTAACAGGCAAACACACAGTTGACAGGCAACAGGCAAACACACAGTTGACAGGCAACAGGCAAACACACAGTTGACAGGCAACAGGAAAACACACAGTTGACAGGCAACAGGAAAACACACAGTTGACAGGCAACAGGCAAACACACAGTTGACAGGCAACAGGCAACACACAGGCAGGCTGCCTTTATTACTAATATTTATCACTATATCCTCCGAGCAAGGCAAAGAGGGATAAAAGATAACAAGAGGTCAATGACCTTGAAGCTCTACTGATTGATTTTGATTTCAGGAAGTAGTCGCTACAGACTTGTTTTTTGAAAATCTATTTTTAACCGTGGCGGCCATCTTGAATTTCCGGCCGACCTGAAATTTTGCTAAGATCAATAAGACATTAAGAGCAACATTCCTGTGAAGTTTCATGAAAATCCGTCAGGTAGTTTCAAAGAAGTAGTCTCTACAAGTTTTCATTATATAACTCTATGTAAACAAAGCAGCCATGTTTAAGGTCAAATCAAAACGATTTTCGACAAGGACCAACATCATGTCATACTGATCATTTTAGAAAAAGTCCCATATCAATATCTCTTATTGTTTTGAAGAAGTAGTCGCTACAAACTTATTTATTTTAAATCTATTTTTAGCTGTGGCGGCCATCTTGAATTTCCGGCCGACCTGAAATTTTTCTAGGATCAACTAGACATCAAGAGCAACATTCCTGTGAAGTTTCATGAACATCCGTCAAGTAGTTTCAGAGGAGTAATCGCTACAAGTTTTTACTATATAACTCTATGTAACCAAAGATGGCCACTGGCAGCCATGTTTAACGTCGAATCAAAATAATTTTCCACAAGGATCTACATCATGTCATGCTGATCATTTTAGAAAAAGTCCCATATCAATATCACTTATAGTTTTCAAGAAGTAGTCGCTACAAACTTATTTTTTAAAAATCTATTTTTAGCTGTGACGGCCATCTTGAATTTCCGGCCGACCTGAAATTTTGATAGGATCAATTAGACATCAAGAGCAACATTCCTGTAAAGTTTCATGACAATCCGCCAAGTAGTTTCGGAGGAGTAGTCGCTACAAGTTTTTACTATATAACTCTATGTAAACAAAGATGGCCGCTGGCAGCCATGTTTAACGTTGAATCAAAACGATTTTTGACTAGGATCAACATCATGTAATGCTGATCATTTTAGAAAAAGTCCCATATCAATATCACTTATAGTTTTCAAGAAGTAGTCGCTACAAACTTATTTTTTAAAAATCTATTTTTAGCTTAGACGGCCATCTTGAATTTCCGGCCGACCTGAAATTTTTCTAGGATCAATTAGACATAAAGAGCAACATTCCTGTAAAGTTTCATGACAATCCGCCAAGTAGTTTCAGAGAAGTAGTCGCTACAAGTTTTTACTATATAACTCTATGTAAACAAAGATGGCCGCTGGCAGCCATGTTTAACGTTGAATCAAAACGATTTTTGACTAGGATCAACATCATGTCATGCTGATAATTTTAGAAAAAGTCCCATATCAATATCACTTATAGTTTTCAAGAAGAAGTCGCTACAAACTTGTATTTTAAAACTCTATTTTTATTTTTGGCGGCCATCTTGGATTTCACATCAACATGAATTTTTGCTAGGATCAACTAGACTTTATGGGCAACATTTCTGTAAAGTTTCATGAATATCCATCCAGTAGTTTCAGCTGTGAAGTCGCTACAAATAAAAGTTTACGGACAGACAGACGGACGGACGGACAGACGGACGGACGACGCACCACGGCATAAGCTCTGCTGATCTCTGATCAGTAGAGCTAAAAACAAGAGTTGCGCGCAACATGGTGTCTCGCCTAAAGTGACGTGTCCACCAAACATATATCAAATGAACTTCATCTTGATAAAATCGAGGGTTTATGCATCATCAAGTACCATTGTCTGCATTCAAAAGGGTAGCATTTATAGTTTTCCATAAAGGAGCTAAATGCAAATATTGATGAATGGACAGACATTACCATTCCATAGACCAGATTCGGTCAAAAAAAATAGACATGAGTCTATATCAGCTTGTTTCTTCATTATGCTAAATATAGGCTTTACTTATAGACAGTGTTTCTTTAAAAAGTTAATTTCATATTGAACATGTTTAGCCTGCAATAATATCCAATATTTATAATTGGGAAGTATCATCTTACACAGAGGCTGTTGTTTTTTGCTCTCACAAACTGACATTTTAATCTAAGCATATGTGGCCTATTTCATCATGAACATGTCATCACAAACTAATGCTGGTATCTGCTTGTGATGCAATAAAATAGTTTTAAAGGCCTGGTTTGAGTATAAAAACTCCAACATGGCCTTTTTTCAAATCATTATTCTATCCAAGAGGTTTAATCCCAAATTTCTAAAAAAAAATAAAAATTTAAAGCATTTGTAAACTCAAAATTTGGCTTGTCAATACATTAAACATTACAATTTTATCATGTATTTATTGTCTATACAAAACATTTTTGAACTGAATCAAATTAGATGTTCTTTAACGGCTCATCAACACATTATAGGTTATTTACAGCCACCCGAGAGAGGGGAAGGATACATAGGAATCCGTGAATCTTCCCTACTCTATCAAATAGATTCCTAAGGTTCTTTAATGTTCTTGGAGGATAGACTCCAATACATGGGACCGCATGTATAAGAACATAATTATTTTGTGTTTGTTTTATGTGCTCAAAGTAACAGTGTCTCTTTAAATAGAAGAATTATTTTAGAAAAATTGGTTGTTTTGTAATGTTTGTCAACATTAATCATTTTAAGTGCTAAACCATTAAATATAAAATTTTCTTTATTGTCATTGTCACTGAATCATTATTGTCATTAAAAAAATAAAAAATTCTGCAATTAAGTGAGGAAGTGTCGATTCTTACAGATGGCGGGAGGTGTACAGTATTGGTTCTGGCCAGAAAAAGTGGGTGGTCTGCCTCCACCACAAAAAATCAAACGTCATATATAACCTTACATGAGTTGAAAATGACGTAAAACACCATACAAACAAACAAACAAATTTTCTGCAATTAATTGTTTGGTTTAAACATATTTATTTCCAGAATCTTTATCGAGGGGTCAGTGCAAAACTATTTAACTACATATGAATAAAGAAGGAGATACAATAGTTCTGTACTGAACACAATAGTTCTGTACTGAACACAATAGTTCTGTACTGAACACAATAGTTCTGTACTGATTGATTGAATTAGATTTTATAGTCGCACCAACAGCTAAGGTCATATGGCGACTTTCCAACTTCCATTGGTGGAGGAAGACCCCAGGTGTCCCTCTGGGCAATTTTCGGGCACGGGCGGGCACCTTGGTGGAACCACCGATGTTCGGCAAGCCAGCTGGATAGCTTCCTCACATAAAAATTCCTATGCCCCTGAGGGATCGAACCTACAGATATGAGGGGCAAGTGATTTCAAGTCAGAGACGTTAACCACTCGGCCACGGACCCACCCGTTCTGTACTGAACCCTCGATAAATAGCAATGAAAAAGTCCAGGTGTTTACATTTTAATCTGTACAGCTTATCAGTGGCTGTCAAATGAAAAGTGTATATGGTTCTGTATAATTGCTTCAATTACCAGCTTGTCAGTTTTCATTGTTTTTTAATCCAAGCATATCAGAAAATGTCAGTGCATATTATAATGTACTATGGGTGTTCAGTGGCTGGAAGTTATTAAAATAACAAGAATTATGTCCAGTGAGTTTAGATATGAAATATGTAACACTGTACTTCACAGTTAAATGTAATGGTATACGTATTGTGAAATTTGGATACAGTACATGTATTTAAGAGACCACTGACCTTGACACTGGGTCAGTTTTAGGCAGAACCCATGGACTCCAACCCACGGACAGTTGGAGAGCTAGCAGTTATTGGTATAAAGGACAATGACAAGGTGGTTATATATGAAATTTGAGCACTCTGCTCCGAAGAACAAAAAAGTTATAATAATTTAACGCACTTTAACACATTTTTTTTGGTGATGGTACATGTATTTAAGTGACCTTGACTCCGACCCATGGTCAGTTGGAGAGCTAGAAATTATTGGTTTTTAGAAGGACAATGACAAGGAGATTTTATATGATATATGAAATTTGAACACTCTGCTCCAAAGAATCAAAATCTTTTAAGAATTTAACGCACTTTAACACATTAACGGTACATGTATTTAAGAGGCAACTGACCTTGACATAGTTGGAGGCTGATAGTTACTGTAATAAGAAGATCAATAACCTGTGATGTTCTATATGAAATTTGAACCCTCTATTCCAAAGGACTACAAAGTTATAAGAACTTTAACGCATAGTTTAACCAAAACCTTACCCAAAACCTTAACCAAAATCTTAACGCTAACATATTACATTGTAACTTTCTTGTCCTGGGGAGTAGAATGTTCAAATTTCATATATAATCTCCTGGTCATTGTCCTTCTTAATACCAATAACTTCCAGCCCTCCAACTCACCCTGGGTCAGTGTCAAGGTTGCTTAAATACATTTGCGTTAAAATTTGGTGACGGTACTTATTTATGTGACCTTGACTCGGACCCAGGGTCAGTTGGAGGGCTGAAAGTTATATATATGAAATTTGAACATTCTACTCCTAAGGACAAACAAGTTATAATACGATATGTTGACGCCGTCGAGCCCGTCAACATAAGCGGCGCCTATGTCTCGCATTTTTCAAAAGGCGAGACAAAAACTAATCAGTAAATCATCATACCAATGATGTACTCACCACTCTCTGATCTGGCATTATCTGTTTACAGTCTCCATTGAAGAATGACACAACGATAGATTTACCATCTGCCGAGATCTCCTTTCTTGTTCCATTGGAGAACAAAATCTCTCGAGCCCCATTGCTGTATGTTCTCTCAACCTAGACAGTAAACAATAGTTAACACAACATATTTCACTGTCCAGGTTTTTTTCCTTCATAAATAAGGGCCTGAAATCCTTCCCCCAGCAAAATAAAATATACTTTTTTCCTGTTTCGTTGAGAATAAAAATTAATAGGAAACAACATTTCCTTCTTTTACTTTCTCAATATTGTTATGTTTTGGATACTTTTATCGTTTACAGAAGAAAGGTTATCTAAAATATTTTTTTTTTGCACATTTCCACACCCAAATCTTCAATTTCTGCCTAATACACTGTTCCTCTCATATCTCGAAATCACACACTATTTTTTTCCCCTTTATCAAAAAAATCTCTCCTTTTGCCCCACTACTGAATCGCCCCGCCTTTTCCACAATTTGGGAAAACAAGCCCTGCTGCCTTTCACTAGCTATATCACACCATATGACAATGGCCTACACGGTAAAATCCATACTAGTAATGACAACACTTCCAAACAGATAACAGTCAGATTTTATGGAGAAAACAAATATGTATAGCTCCACTGGGAAAATCTGATGACTATACTCTGACATTATCAAACTTGTCTATCATCTTTCTGGTATAAACTGGTTTTACGCAAACAATTTTTTATCAAGGGCAACAACTATTTTAAGTTGTCAGAAAACTGTGCTCATTGTCAAATCACTGAAGATCTTACAAATTAAACCTATTAACCAAATACCATTCAGTGAACAACAGAAATTAAATTATTTGACATAATCAGAGGACACAACTCCGTAACATACAATTAGTTTATGCTCATCATCAAGGAACTCAACATTCCTATGATAAAAACATTCCTACCAAGTTTGGTGAAAAAACGGATAACAGTTACCTAAATTTCTTGTGCAAACAATAACCGTGTAACACCATTTTAGTGCATTACCAAACTTGTCCAAGTTTTTATTGAAACAAACCTCCCATTAAATGGTGACAATCTGATTCCATTTTCTAAAATTATCGCAATCGCAGGAATTAGCTGACGGAGATGACAGACATATTAGGCTTGTTTGGCGCTATCGTGTTAACGAGGCAAATTATAGCATATTTCAGAAAATCAAGGCCCATAACTCCGTTGTAAATGTATCAGTCGACCAAAAAGAAAAGTAAAGGCAGATACATGTAAAAAGAAAAGTTTCCCAAATAAATTTTCGTCCATATTAATTTATTTTTATTTTCCGACTTAAAAAGATGCTGGTGACTGTTTGATTGATGATTTACTTTTCCATCGCTGTGCTGTGTTTCATCATAGCTGTTATCTCCCTTGTCTATGATAGATTTATCCACCCCCATCCTGGGTGCAAACTTCCTTGGCAAGTTGGTGGGCGCGTATATTGATACCTCACCCTCTGTCTCAGAATACATGCTGATGCTGAAATTCATGTGAACAACACAGATTAGAAAACAATTTAACATGCAATTACTGAAATAAAATTAAAATCTTTACTATGCACTATTTTCAAACAAGGTTTATTTTAAAGGGCTCTGAAAATTTTGAATAAAGCTGAAAGAATTATCAATTGTCATGAAAAATAAAGGAGATGTGACCCATTGAAAATTTGCAAAGAACATAAATGGAGGCGGCCATCTTTGAATGATGACGTCATCGCGTCTTTTTACCAGAAATGGCATATTAACAAAATACATTTTAAAGCAAAAAAAGTCATTGCAAATTGGTTAAACGTAAGTATACAGATGTAAAATGTATAAATTGTATGCTTATTTTTCATTTGCAGAGATTTTCTTTGCTTTTAAAATACATTTTGTCAATATGCCATATATGGTAAAAAGGCAGGATGACGTCATCCTTCCAAGATAGTTTCTTTGCACATTTTCTATAGGTCATATCTTCTTTATTTTTCATGGCATTTGGATAATTCGTTCAGCTTTCTTAAAGTTTTTCAGAGCCTTATAAAATAAACCTTTTTTGAAAATAGTGCATCAACCTTTTTAACTATGTTCATGATGTATGGCAGTTACAATTCAAAAATGAATTAAATTTCAGTAAATATGGGAGTTACACTTCAATCACGTTAGGTTTTTAACCCAATAGGAAACTAGAGCTGTCGGAGAACAGCGCAGCTCGACTATTCGATTTTTCAGAGAATAATAAATTATATAGCCAGTATATACCATCAGAAAACAAGGCTAAAACAATGTGGGGTGGGGTTGGGATTGCAACATAGCTATGTGTAAGAATTGACCAAAACTACAAAGAAATATGTAAAACAAGAGGTCAATGACCTTGAAGCTCTACTGATTGATTTTGATTTCAGGAAGTAGTCGCTACAAACTGGTTTTTTGAAAATCTATTTTTAGCCGTGGTGGCCATCTTGAATTTCCGGCCGACCTGAAATTTTGCTAGGATCAGACATCAAGAGCAACATTCCTGTGAAGTTTCATGAAAATCCGTCAAGTAGTTTCAGAGGAGTAGTCACTACAAGTTTTCATTATATAACTCTGTGTAAACAAAGATGGCCACCTTTACAACATACTATAAGGAAACCAATTCCAAAATTTAGTTAGCTAGGACAAGAAATGTAAGAGATATAGACCTGTAAACACAGCTTACACGCAAAATTTGATGTGAAACACACACATTTTAAAGGCTATCAGAATTTGGGTTCCATGGGAGCCCATGGGTTACAGGAACCAAAATTGCTTATGTAGCCCTTAAGATAATGCTATAAGGAAGCCCATGGCCAAATTTGATAAGAAATGTAAGAGATATAGACTTGTAAACACAGCTTACACGCAAACCTTGATGTGGGACGCCGATGCCGGGGTGATTACATAAGCTCTCTTATTCTTCGAATAGTCGAGCTAAAAATGGTCATAAAATAAATGATATATGTCAAGTGTTTAAAGGTGGCTCAATCAATCAAATTACTGACTGTGTATTTTATACTAAATGAAACATTATTATTGCTCCACTGCCTATACAGGCAATATTGTGTCATTATGAGTGATGCTTAATTGCTCACCAATGTATAATTAAATTATTTCAGCCGTTATCGGAGACGGTGAGAGGATATTAAGGAATACAATACAATCAATTACTCTGGTTCTTTTACATGTTCGGATGACTCGAGGACTGCCTGGTAATCGATCCCATCTAAAGGATCAAGCTAAGCAGTGGGAGTTATTAAAGTGCCTTGCTTGACAAGCCTTGTGTTCTGAGGTAATGTATCGAACCCACAACCTATGAGGCAATCCTAAATCAGACCACAGTGCAATTAGAAAAGAAGGAAAACAAACAAATAAATGTTGATAAAACACTTACTCCTGCGGGGCAGCCGTTGATGTAAGAACACGTCGAGGTAAATCCTCCGCTAGTGAGCTACGGAGAACATTTTTATCACTTTGGTTACCTCTTGCTGCATTTGTATTCGTTTTAGCACCAGCCTTTGGCCCAGCCTTGTTCTGGGATTGTCCATGCACTGAATGACCGGGTTTGGAATTCTGGGTACCAGTCTTTTTTGACTGGTTCCCTTTTGTATTGTTCTGTGGCAAATTTGATTTTGCAGACTGGTTTACATTGCTCATTTTGTGATGAGATGGTTGGGATTGTTGAGATGGGTGCGGTTGACTATTCTGATTCTGATTTTTGGTACCAGGAGGAAACGATGAATGCACGTTGATTTTTGGAGGATTGTTGGAAGGCTTCAAACTCGTGTTGGATCTAATACTCGATGCAGACGTGAGGTCTGAAAATGAAATGAAATTAATATACACTCACACAGATTGACAGACACAAAACATGACCTGTCTAGGATGGAGCTTGCACTGAATGACCAGATTTAGAATTTCTGGGTACCACTATTACTTGACTTGTGTTCCTCCTTGTAATTCAGTGATTTAGCCTGAATGTCTCAAATATGCAGCTGTGTACACATTGTAAACATATATTTATTTATTTATATACAAAAATCGTTTTACATTAAATTTTATTGAAAACATGTCTTTAAATTGCAAGTGAATGCAATCTGTAGTAGTTTTCTTTTACAGTTCTTCTCCGGATACCTTTTAACATTGCCACATGAAGTATCCGCATGGTGCCTACCCCACTGGCTTTAGCATGTAACTTCATGAAAAATAAAATCAACTGGGTATTTGGCTTTAAAACTAGTACTTGGAGTAAGTTGTAAATTTAAATTTACAATCTAGCCTTAATTCTTTGTGCATGTCATATTAGTCAAGAAAACAACTAAACAAGAGGTCAATGACCTTGAAGCTCTACTGATAGGTTTTTGATAGCTAGATCATCATTCCTGTGAAGTTTCATGAAAATCCGTCAAGTAGTTTCAGAGGAGTAGTCGCTACAAGTTTTCATTATATAACTCTATGTAAACAAAGATGGCCGCTGGCGGCCATGTTTAACGTCGCATCAAAATAATTTTCGACAAGGATCAACATCATTCCATACTGATCATTTTCGAAAAAGTCCCATATCAATATCACTTATAGTTTTCAAGAAGTACTCGCTACAAACTTGTATTTTGAAAATCTATTTTTAGCCATGGCGGCCAACTTGAATTTTCGGCTGACCTGAAATTTTGCTTGGATCAATTAGACATCAAGAGCAACATTCGTGTGAAGTTTCATGAAAATCCGTCAAGTAGTTTCAGAGGAGTAGTCGCTACAAGTTTTCATTATATAACTCTATGTAAACAAAGATGTTTAACGTCACATCAAAATAATTTTCGACAAGGATCAACGTCATTCCATACTGATCATTTTAGAAAAAGTCCCATATCAATATCACTTATAGTTTTCAAGAAGTACTTGCTACAAACTTGTTTTTTAAAAATCTATTTTTAGCTGTGGTGGCCATCTTGAATTTCCGACCAACCTGAAATGTTGCTAGGATCATTTAGACATTAAGAGCAACATTCCTGTGAAGTTTCAAGGAATCCGTCGGAGGAGTTTCAGAGGAGTAGTCGCTACAAGTTTTTACTAAATAACTCTATGTAAACAAAGATGGCCGCTGGCAGCCATGTTTAACGTCGAATCAAAACGATTTTTGACAAGGACCAACATCATGTCATGTTGATCATTTTAGAAAAAGTCCCATATCAATATCACTTAGAGTTTTCAAGAAGTAGTCGCTACAAACTTGTTTTTTAAAAATCTATTTTTAGATTTGGTGGCCATCTTGGCATGAACATGAATTTTTGATAGGATCAACTAGACTTCACGGGCAACATTTCTGTAAAGTTTCATGAAAATCCATTCAGTAGTTTCAGAGGAGTAGTCGCTATAAAAAAGGTTTACGGACGGACACACAGACAGACGGATGACAGACGATGCACCACGGCATAAGCTCTGCTGATCTCTGATCAGTAGAGCTAAAAATATGTATATCAATCATAGCCGCCTGTAGTGCATTTTCGGATATAGCTTAACTGCTTATAGCAGTATCTTGACAGATATCTGGTGAACTAAAGTTTGGTGGACAACCTTCACATGAGACACACTACAGTTGCGAGTTTTGCTCTCCACTCAATCCCACAAGTAGAAAAGGAACAATGCATAATCTTTTAACACACCGTTCATCTGTTCATGGGCATGGTGCGTATAGCCATTGGTAAGCTGCTGATCTGGATCAAACATGTCATCTTCTCCCGTCGGTGTGGAACTCCTCAGTGGCACCTGGGATGGCGGCAGTGTACCCTTGTTCTGAATATATAACATTGTCATGATCAACGAAGACAATGAGGATGACAACTATTACTGAGACTGCTACTACTACTTCTACTACTTCTACTACTACTACTACTAACAGTATTACTACTACTTCTTCTTCTACTACTACTTCTGCTAATATTACTACTTCTATTAGAACCACTGCTGCAGCTGCTGCTGCTGCTACTGTGACTTTAACAACTACTACTAATAATAATAATGTGTGGCACAATTTTGAGAGAGCGCATCATATTTACAAAGAACATTGCAACCTCATCTTAAAATATTTCAATTTTATGAAACTGCGAATGAACAGATGAAATATTCTCAAATGTTTTATTGTTTGCCTGTTAGCAATTTCCATTAAAATCACCAAACCCATTAAATATAGCCATTAATTCTTGTTTTGAATATTTAATGGCAACTCTGTTCTGTACCATCACTAAAGATATAATGGTTATTAATATTAAATTATTGGTCATTAATAGGTAACTGAACCATTATTTATCCCATTAAAAAAGATATTTACAACTTGTGGTATTAACTTTGAAACATTGACAAATTAATGCCCCATTAGTTTATTTTCAACTGAATTAATGCCCATTAATTGTAATAATAATGGCCATTATCAGTTACTGTAATTTATTTTTAATTGCCATTATAATATGATGACCATTAATTTTTTAACTTTTTTAGCGTGACCATTAAAATAAAAATGACTGGCCATTATTTGAGAGAAAGAGAGAGAGAGAGAGAGAGAGATAGAGAGAGAGATCTGTTTCTTTAAATATTGTATTTTAGCTCTCTGAATAACAGTTTAAGTGTTAAGTATTTCTTCATATTTCTATATGTATTAATAAAGATATTTTCATTCCATGAACGTTTAAATGCTATTTATGTACTCTACACAAGTTCACATGACATCCAAGGCTCAGTGTATTGTGATCACTTTGCCAGTTATCTGAAAACTGACCATATTAAAGCTTAAAGTACAGAAAATGTACATACATGCTGTACGGTACTGTACATGTACTTCCATTTTTAGCTCTGCTGGCAAATAAATACAAAGAGCTATCTTTATGAACGGTAGCTAGGCAACACCCGTCTATCATGTGAACATGTAAATAATAATGGCCCTTACTTTTATCAATGCGAGCAGTATTTAAATTAATGATCGCTTTTATTTGAAAGTAATGGCAACTATTCAAAAGAGGTGTTGCTCAGTAATGACCCCACCTAGATCTTCACCGCGTGCACGTCGCAGCGTGGGCACTGTCAGCAATCATGTAGGGTGACCTACTGTGTCGCCCTTGCCAGCACATCCTACAAAGTTGTACGAGATAGGATTGCGGATCTGTTATTACTTGTAGTATAAGTCACTGGCTTATATGATGCAGTACTAACGGAATGATTGCTGATTGACCGAGAGTGAAGATGTCTCCTTCGTCCCGCCAGACGTTGTACAGCGCCAGGAACAACTACAACTGGAGGGAAGCCTGGCGCTGTACACGGAGCGAAGGAGCCATATCAACCTGCGTGCCAGAAGAGTATAGAACTATCCTACGTTAGTTGCTATAGCCACCGGTTGCAACTGGCGGGTGTGGCCCTAAGCAAGACCGTCACCAACCCGTAGAGGATGTAGGACACCGTAGCGGATGTAGACCACCACACCAGCAGCAAACCACCACGCCAGACCACTTCACCGCCACAGCGAGAACTACACAGAGCGAAAGCGACAACCATCTACATACACACAACAGAAGCGACAACACAGCAGCAGCACCAGATCAACCAACACACTCATCTAGAGAAGTCCAGACTCTATTGTGCCCATAGCGACCAGGGTTCTCCAGGCGTTTTAGTTGGCGGAGGGACTTTAAAACTTAGAAATAACAACAACAACAACAACTCAGTAATGACCATTATTATCAGTCTAGAAATGGCCATTATTTTAAATACTTCAAGGTCATTATTTTGTACTGACCCATTAAAAACATCCCAAAATGTTAATGGCACCATGAGTTATGGCACTTTCCCATTCATTTTGTAGTTTTTAATGGGTGCAAATAATGGTCATCATTTTCCCTCTGTTCATTTCATGGGCATTAGTTTATGAGGCTGGTGCCATTATTTAAAGTAATGGGCATTAATGTGTAAGATCATTGATGCCATTAATATTACAACCATTAAAAGTGTCACAATAATGGGTCCATAATATTCAGTAATAACCATTATTTAAAGTAATGGGCATTACATTGTAGGATGCCAATAATATTACACCCATTAAATAAATAAATAATGGGGCCACTTATATGAAATATAAAGTAACAACTTCCATTAAAAACTACATTATTAATGGGAATTTTAATGGCATTGTGGTCATGGGTAAGTAATGGCCATTTAATGGGCATCGTTTCCAGTAGTGTTTATTGCATTCCCACATTGCAAGTTATATAATAAATCAATTCCTACCATATTTTGGTCCTTCTGAAGCCATTCCAGCCTCTTCTTTTCCAGCATTTTAATTTCAGCCTTCAGTTCCTCATTTTCTTGCTCTTGTTGGTCGATTTTCGTCCGCAGTCGACCGTTGTTCGATGTCCAGCGTGATTCCTTACGCTTCATCTCTTCTTGAAGCTCCACCAACTACAGTCAATTATCAACACATCGATGTTAGGGTGCATTTATGATTCATTTTAACTTCATGAACATTGTAAAAACCTCAATTTTTCAGAGAAAAAAACATTTGTATAATTGTTCGATACTCCAAAAAGTCTCAACTTGGAAGACGTCTGGAAAGAGATTTTTTTTGCAAATTCAGTTTATTAGACTTCAGTAAAAATCAAATCATAGTTTGTAGTCTACAGTATGCATGGCAAATACACCAGGCTACAGATAGAAGATGAATGCATATAACGTATATTAAGACAGAAGAAACTAGAACTATCACTGAAGGTGATGAATACCCCCACTTTTTGATCAGTTGTTATGTATACATGAAATTTGGAAATAACCCATTCAAAACTGTTTGAGGAATGCAAGTAATAAAAAATGTGGAACGCGACGCGACAAAAATGTCTTACGGGATGAGACGGGATGTTACGGACAGCATGATTCCTATATATATGGCCCTTTGTGAAATCTGGGGTATAAAAAGAGTGGTTTGAAACCTATACACACTTTTCCATAAATATGCGGGTATAAGAATGTAAGTAAACTGTGACATGAGGTTCTCTATATCCCCTTGCTCCTTCTTATCTAGTTCTTATCTGTGACTTTTATGTTCTATATTTCCTTCTCCTTCTTTTCAGGACCAGCCCTCACTGCCTTCTGGTACTTACTTGTGACTTGAGGGTCTATATTTAACTCTCTTTCCTTCATGTCTGGACAGCCCTCACTGTCTTCTGGTACTTACTTGTGACTTGAGGGTCTATATTTACTCTCTTTCCGTCATGTCTGGACCAGCCCTCACTGTCTTCTGGTACTTACTTGTGACTTGAGGGTCTATATTTACTCGCTTTCCTTCATGTCTGGACCAGCCCTCACTGTCTTCTGGTACTTACTTGTGACATGAGGGTCTCTTTTACTTCTCTTTCCTTCATGTCTGGACCAGCCATCACTGCCTTCTGGTACTTACTAGCGACATGAGGGTCTCTTTTACTTCTCTTTCCTTCATGTCTGGACCAGCCATCACTGCCTTCTGGTACTTACTTGTGACATGAGGGTCTCTTTTACTTCTCTTTCCTTCTTGTCTGGACCAGCCCTCACTGCCTTCTGGTACTTACTTGTGACATGAGGGTCTCAATCTTCTCTCGTTCCTTCTTGTCTGGCCCAATCCTAACTGTCTTCTGGTACTTATCTATCACTTGATGGTTCTAATTTCTCTCTTTCCTTCTTGTCTGGACCAACTCTCACTGTCTTCTGGTACTTACTTGTGACTTGACGGTCTATATTTACTATATATCTTTCCTTCTTGTCTGGCCCAGTCCTCACTGCCTTCTGGTATTTACTTGTGACTTGAGGGTCTATATTTACTATATATCTTTCCTTCTTGTCTGGACCAGCCCTCACTGCCTTCTGGTACTTACTTGTGACTTGAGGGTCTATATTTACTATCTTTCCTTCTTGTCTGGCCCAGTCCTCACTGCCTTCTGGTACTTACTTGTGACTTGAGGGTCTCTATTTCCTCTCGTTCCTTCTTGTCTGGTCCAGCCCTGGCAGCTTTCTGGTACTTGTCAAACATCTTGCGTTCATGTCTGAAATAGCAATAGCACAGTAAAACAAGATACTCTAGTATTGCATCGCCATACATGTCCCCTATGGGTTCCCCTAATGTACCTTCATTAAACTAAGAAGTATTTACATTGCATAGCCAAAGCAACAATATTTTTTGCAAATTCAAGGATTGTTTTGCTTTATGAAGAAATGAACAAAACAAGAAAATAATGTCACTGCAAGTGACAAATGCCCCCAAAGTGACCTTTGGCCTCTAAGTGTGACCTCGACCTTGGAGCCACTGACCTGGATTTTGTGCATGCCACGTCATCTTGTTGTGGTGAGCACTTGTGCCAAGTTATTTGAAAATATGTCCATGAATGTCAGTTATTAACAGGACACTAAACCACTTCATTCTGACCTTTGATCTTAACCAGACACGATTGTATGGAAAAACAAACGGACGGATGGACAGACGGTGGGACTACTATATGCCACCCTTCGGGAGCATAAAAACAACATGTGCATTATCTTCACATTGCACAAAAAATTTGAAATAGATACAGGATTCATAAGCAGACGTTTATTCCATTGCATTATCATGACAACCGCATTTTTGACAAAATTAAAAAAATATGTACAACATAACAGTTTTCACAAAATTGCAACATAACAGTTTTCACAAAATTATAAAATTTGTTGTTTTTATGCCCCCCTTTGGGGGCATATAGTAGTCGCACTGTCCGTCAATCCGGTCAATAACTCTGGCATTCCTGGACGGATTTTCAAATAACTTGGCAGAAGTGCCCACCGCAGCAAGACGACATGTCGTGCACAAAATTCAGGTCTGTGGCTCCAAGGTCAAGGTCACACTTAGAGGTCAAAGGTCAAAAAGAAGTGCTTTCGTGTCCAATAATATCTCCAACATTCATTGACGGATTTTCACAACTTGGCACAAGTGCTCAACACAACAAGACAATGAGTCAAGCGCAAAATCCAAGTATGTGGCTTCAAGTTCAAGGTCACACTTAGAGGTCAAAGGTCAAAACCACTTCGTGGCTATTTGTCACTTAGTGACATTTCTTGTTTTTTTCATTTTTTGACCAAATTAAAAAACAAGAGGCCCAAGAGGGCCTGTGAAGAGATAAAAAATATAAAAGGCAAAATATGGAATTTTCAATAATCAAGGGCCATAACTATATTAATACTAATCCAATCTGGCTGGTTTTCGACATGTACAAGCTTTCATTAAAATCCATCTTGGCCAAGTTTGGTTGTGATCAAATATAAAATGTCATTTACATGATACACCTGATTTTCAAAATTCTCCAAGCTGTCATTAAAATCAACAATCTGGCCTAGTTTGGTCAAGATCAAATTCAAAATGAATGTGCTAGAGTGTCCACAAGGCTGAATATGGTGTTACTAATCAGATCTGTCTGGTTTTCGAATTTGTCTGAGTTTTCATTGATATAAAGACCATAACAAAACAATAATCTGTGTACTGGTGTAATTTTCTTTTCAATAACAGTTTAAAAACTTGCAAAATATCAAGTTGAAATAAATAGAAATCTCGAAGCGTTTATGCAAACATTGTGCGCTTATTTTTGGTCACAGTATTTGTGCCATTTTTGAAAAGAAAATTACACCAGCACACAGAGTATTGTTTGACTTTCTCATCATATAGATAATTTAAGTATTTATTAAAAAGGAATTAAACCAACTTCAAAGACATCCCACATGCTTTTAGAAGTAAAAAATTGTGCTTATTTTCTTTCTAACTCGAATGAATGAATAAATGTGTTTTACGGCATGTCGACACAAATAGGTCATATTATGTGCGAAAACAGATGCAAATGAACAATGATCTAGCCAACTATGAAAGATTATGGTAAAAATATTAACTTTCTAATTTGTTTATTAAACCACTAAGTGGAAGAAAAATAAATCAATTGAAAGGTTTTTTATTGGACTTTCTGTCGATATAAAATATTTAAAAATGCTGCAGCAAAAATGAATACACAGTGACTGGTTCTAATTAAGATGTGTATGACACTTCATGGGTTTCTGGTGATCAGTCTAGTGAAAATCGATAACTTAAGTGTAAAATCGATAGCCTTACCTGGACAACAAGTTGTTTCAGTACTATACAGCATTAGTACTGGAATTTCATATCCCCCGCATGTAGGCCCTTATTGTGTAAAATTATAGGCCGAATAAAACGTGCACAATTTCAAAGATTTTGGCAGGATTTATTTCCCTCTTACTAATATGGAAATCCATCATTTCGGAATTAAATAATAAGCTTATTGAACCTCTATTGACTTTAACTTCCAATATAACAGCATGAAAAGATTTTTGCTTTCAAGAATGGAAACTTACTTTAATTTCTTCATTTCATCCGTCTTAAACTCTTCAAGTCGTCGCAATTCTTCCGATTTTTCCTTTTCAAATTCTGCAATCTCTTTCTTTAGTGTTGAGAGACCCTGGAACCAAAGAATATATCTCAATAACAAACTGCAATAAGTCTGTAGTATGTGCTGTTAACTTTGATGATATCAATTTACAATCTTCCAAAAGACATCTTTACTAACTATTCTTCGAAGAAAAGGCAAGCTATTTTATTCTCAAAGAGGCGTCTGCATCGGAGTTTCCGTCGATGTTGATTAACATTTAACGTTAATCTTATACGTCTCAAAGCTCTTTAAAGGGACACAAGGCAATCTTGAAGTTTTTATCGCGCACTAAAATTAGCCTCTCGATTTTAATCCAGTATCATTTTGACTTTAAATCTGTTTGCATATATTTAAATACAATTTTAAGTTTTCAACTTTTCTTCGTTATTCTACTATTCTATTTGAATATAATAAATAGTGAAATGTAATCAACAATTAGTAAAAACAATTGGCTTTATACTATTCCTATAATTGGCTTTATACTATTCCTATAATTGGCTTTATACTATTCCTATAATTGGCTTTATACTATTCCTATAACTAATATTTTTAATGATTGAACGAAAAAAGACGTCGTGCAAAGTGATCTCAAAATTACCATACAGTGTGATCTTGAAAGATATCATTCAAAATGATCAAGAAAGTGATCTCAATAATATGTCATACAAAGTGATCTCGGAAAATGTCATACAAAGGGATCTCTGTCATACAAAAGTGATCTCGAAAGATGTCATACAAAGTGATCTCAATAATATGTCATACAAAAGAGATTTTGAAAGATGTCATACAAAGGAATCTCAAAAGATGCCATACAAAGTGATCCCAAAAGATGCCATATAAAGTGATCCCAAAAGATGCCATACAAAGTGATCTTGAAAGATGCCATACAAAGTGATCTCGAAAGATGCCATACAAAGTGATCCCAAAAGATGCCATACAAAGTGATCTCGAAAGATGCCATACAAAGTGATCTCGAAAGATGCCGTACAAAGTGATCCCAAAAGATGCCATACAAAATGATCTTGAAAGATGCCATACAAATTGATCCCAAAAGATGTCATACAAAGTGATCTCGAAAGATGCCATACAAAGTGATCTCGAAAGATGCCATATAAAGTGATCCCAAAAGATGCCGTACAAAGTGATCTCGAAAGATGCCATACAAAGTGACCTTGAAAGATGCCATACAAGGTGAGCTCGAAAGATGCCATACAAAATGATCTCGAAAGATGCCATACAAAGTGATCCCAAAAGATGTCATACAAAGTAATCTCGAAAGATGCCATACAAAGTGATCTCGAAAGATGCCATGCCATACAAAGTGATCTCAAATGATGCCACACAAATAGATCTCGAAAGATGTCATACAAAGTGATCTTAAAAGATGCCATACAAAGTGATTGTACAGAGTGATCACAAAATATATCCTGCAAAGTTACCTGGAAAGGTAGTATGCCAGAAAGATCATTCAAAGTGATCACAAAAGATATCATACTGAGAGATTCCATACAAAGTGATATCTTTGTCCCAGCTATGCTAACCAGACAAATCTTATTAAAGACATTTCTTTATTTATTAGTCTTTTACGACTTGCCTACCTCTTCCCTTTCTGCACGTAGCTTTGTGAGTTTGTTATTTTCATTTCTGAATTTCTCGATCTCCCTATCAAGTTCCCTGAGCTTGTCCCGTAAGATCTTAGACTGAACGCCATCTTCTACACTAGACTGGGTTGCTGCCTGGATCTTCTGTAAATCCTGCAAAAAGAAAAATCAAACCATATAGACTATAATTATAAAGACAGTATCAATCGAAACTGGACGCCATCTGCCACACTTGACTGGATCACTGCCGGGATGTTCTGCACCAAGAGCACCGCCTAGTGGGGCATATATGCCATAGTTGGCAATGTTAAGTTCCAGATTAAACTTTTTCAAAGGGGAATAGTTAAAAAAAAAAAATGAATCACAGAGTTATGGGACTTTATAAAATGTATTCATTGGATCATGTTGAAAATGCAGTTTCATTGTTGTACATCTAACACTTTGAAAGTTATTAGTCACACTTGTAAAAGGCAAGGTTGAGTTCCAGAATAATCCTTTTTTCAAAGGGGAATAATTCAAACAATATGAACCAGAGAGTTCCGGGCCTTTATCAGATGCATTCATTTGATCAGGATGAAGATGTGTACAAAGTTTCGTTGCTGTAGACCTTGTACATTTGAAAGTTATTAGCACAATCAGTCTTCAGGTAAAAGTTAATGGACAGATGGACGGACGTACAGACTCAATTCGGACCCAGGATTTCATAAGTGGTCATGCAGTATTAAAGGTAATTTATTTTTTTATACGTCAGTAAAAAATGTTTATGAAATTTCTTAAGAAGTGACAAAACAAATTGTTGATCTAGTATTGCTATAAAAGTTTTGGGCTTGGCCCTTTTTTATAGTGGGTAGGTAGAAAAACCTTAAACCGAGGCTTTTTTTATGGTCAACCTTATTATTGTATGTGCAGTTATCATGAAGGGATAAAGAACACCAGACACATTCAAGGTTAAAACACTTTTGTATGTGCAATGTGTTCTTCATACATTCATGTAAGTTAAATTTTGAAAACTCATTCGTTAAATTGTACACCATATAGCATGCTACATGTGTTGGTGAGTTACTATTACAGATTGCAATTTGCGTCAAGGAAAAGTAAATAGTTCTATATTTGCGTCAAGGAAAAGTAAATAGTTCTATACTTGCGTCAAGGAAAAGTAAATAGTTCTATACTTGATGTATTACACAGACACTGTGACAGGGATGGAAACTAACTTTTAAAGCTTGGTAGCCCAAACGGGCAACCAGGGCAACCATCTTCTGGATTTTGGTTGCCCAGCTGAAAATTTATGAACCCAGATTTTCTGTATTTTTCTTTTCGACACACTAACAAACACATTAACAAACTTGATTTTAACACAAATTTAACACAAATTTACTTTATTTAGGCCAAACAAAAAAAAAAGGGTGTGTTTCCTATTGCATGCTCTAGGGTCGGTAGGTAGGCATATTATATTTTATAGTTCACTACAGTCTGATCATGGCCATTACAGTTACTCTGGCATGGTATATATTTCACCCTTTTCCTGTGAAAAATTCCCCTCTTAAAAAACAAATTATATATATATTAATTAAAAAAATGTTAAACTACAATACAGGAAAATAGCATACTTTTTGCAATTCCCCTTCCTGAAGGCCCTAAAAGCTCACTAGTGCCCTTAAAGATTCGTTATTTGTATAACATCAAATACCGTAACGTTCGCGCTCCGTGAAATTAAAACGGGAGCCGCATTTTAGAATGTCCCAAAACTGAAATGCGTCAATTTCCCAATATCCGGTTGACTTAAATTGCATTTCATCGTCGAATAAACAGAGTTATTTACTGCATTTAATCGCTTAATAAACTATGTAAGAAATATTTTCTTTGTTGTTGTTTTCTACTGAAATGTTATTCATCCGCATTGACGATCAATGCCGAGGAAATCGACTTTAGCTAGTCGCCCGGGCGGACTACTGACTTATGAAATCTACTCGCCCAGCTTGAAATTTAGTCGTCCCGGGCGAACGGGCAACCGTTAGTTTCCATCCCTGCTGTGATAGTTTACTATTATTTACCTGGTCTTCTTGCTTCTTTTGCTGGGGTTTAAGTTTTGGAAACAGTTTGGATACAAGTTTAGAGGTGGGTGGGGTACCATCACTTTGTTTGGTTGTTGGTATTCGATTTGCATCTGAAAAAAACAAACAAGAAACGTGGAAATTCCATAAAAAACAGGTTTACAAAGTTTCGTTACAATATTCCAACCTTCCTTTCCATATATAAGCTACCTACCCTGCAAGTTCCATCACAATATCTCATTCCTAACAAAAGTTGTTGTGCGGAAACCATGTGCACCGCCTGACCGCCAAATGACATACTAATAACTAATGGGTTGGGTGTTGTTATAGGTAGTCTTAGAACAAACCATAATGGTACACGGATATACCGGGACACAATATCATAATTGTAACAGAGAGTATATGCACCTCTATCTTCGATTGGCAATCTCAGGGCACTTTTAGGGGACTGGGGCCAGGGCTATCAGGAAGGGGAATTTTGTGTTGTTTTCATATCAAAGGGGAATTTCTAAGAAACACAGAGTGTTTTTTTATAAAAGTGGCACCAGGAATGTACCATTCCAAATTGCAAAAGGTATGCTGTTTTCCTGTATGAGAGTTTAGCAATTTCTAAAAAAAAAAAAATTTAAGAGGAGAATTTTTCACAGGAAATGGGAGAAAAAAACAAAACTTTTAGGGGAGGGGAATGGTAGAATTATAGACTCAGGGTATTCGTTTGGCCATTTCGGCCCAAAAATGGCCAAACGAATGCCCTGAATCTATAATTCTATGTATTATTTACCTGGAATACTCTTTTGTCTGTCTTCATCATCAGTGAGTGTTTTGTTGTGCTCAGTGTCACCCCCTGAATCATGCTTCTGTCGTCTTTTGACCGTCATCGGCGTTGAATCCTCCCATTCGTCGTCGTCATCAAACTGCAATGTCTTTTTCTCGCTGACACGTTTCTTATTTTCTGACTTATGCTCTGTGTCACCAAATTCTGACTTATCATCGTCACTAAAACTATCCTTTAATCTATTACCCACGGAATCTGAGTCGGAGTGGTACGAGAATTTAGTCTCTTCCTTAACGGCGGAATGAGGGTTTTGTTTTTGAACTGGCACATTTTCTTTAGATATCACAATTGGAGATTTTGCATTTGGAGCAAATGAACTTGCATTGAGGCTTGAATTCAAGAAGTCAGAATTATCAGCACCAGTATTTTGCGGATTTGGAATAGAAAGTTTAGTCCGATCGTCCCTTCCCGCAACCTTCCGAGTCAGCACCTTTAACGGGGACCGATTTTGAACAGCGTCATAGCCCGACGACATTTCATCCCCGTCATCAGAATCTAAATCCTGGTCAGAGTCAGACATCTGAGAAATACTCGTCTCAGTGAAGCCTGTGTAACTTAACACTCTTTCAAGTTTCTTATCCGTCGACAGTACAGAATTATTCCTATTACTGTTAGTCCACTTACCATCATCTTCGTTCGCTTTCAACTTATCTCCAAACCCCTTAGCCACTAATACTTTATGATTATGAGCACTACTGTTAAGGAGCAGTGCACCATCACCCGTGCCAACTGGTTTAGTTACTTTCTCATTTGCATTATCATCATCGTCGTCGTCATCTCCACTGGAGTCTTCGCTCGATTCATCACTTGAATCATCACTAGATTCACTTACTGATTCATATTCATCATCATCATCAGCTGGTTTATTTTGTTCACTTTTATTTTCACTGACAATCTTTTGAGAATGTGCAACTTTTCTGTTAGTTATTGCAGGTTCCACTTCAGTTTTATTGTGAATTGTCTGCCTATTTAAAGGCTTCTGCTTGATGTTGGCTTGTTTTTCAGCTTCTAGTTTTTTAATCAAAGCAGCCCTTGGACTAATTGGTCTTCCTACTTCTTGTGTCTAGAACAGAAAGAAAACACTTCCATATTATTTTTCTATAGTACAGTAATCATAATTCTATCTATTAAATCATTTTATTTAGTGGGCATTACATTTCGTGAGTCATTCCAAAACGACAATTTTAATGGACGTAAATTCGCGCATTTCTAATTATGAAAATACAAACGCATTATCAGTAAAGTATGAAAACGTCCTATATAATGACCTCAGTATTGTCTGAGTTGTCCCTCTTTTACGTCATGCCATGTTGCGTGGTGTCAAATTTCACAATTAACCATAGGTCAATAAACACACGACAGACGATATGATATGGGATCTACTTGTCTTTTTAATTCACTTCCTATTCACACACCATTGTTTGCCGGAGAAAATGGCGGACACAAATGTGTCAAGTCTCTGTGATCTGACTGCATTACTGCTATGATTAGCTCATACATATTCATGTCATTTTGTATGATTAGCTCATACATATTCATGTCTTTTTGTATGATTAGCTCATACATATTCATGACTGGCAGTATGATTAGCTCATACATATGCATGACTGGCGGTATGATTAGCTCATACATATTCATGACTGGTGGTATGATTAGCTCATACATATTCATGACTGGCGGTACAACAATCATACATATTCATGACTGGCGGTACAACAATCATACATATTCATGACTGGTGGTACAACAATTAAGAAGTGTATGATTAGCTCATACATATTCATGACTGGCGGTACAACAATCATACATATTCATGACTGGCGGTACAACAATTAAGGGGTGTTAGACAGGAAACTATAACATGTAAAGTTGTATTGCATGATAATAATTCTAAGCGATACACAAACATAAACAGCAGTGTTTACCTTATGTGTTACAATCTCACTCTTAAAATGAGTGAATTACATCAGTTGAGGCTGATCTTGTTAATGGTCAAACTCGTAAAAGGCAAGCGCTACCTGTGATTATCCCAGGCAAACCTGAGATAGCCCCAGGCAAACCTGAGATTGCCCCAGGCAAACATGAGATAGCCGGAGGAAATCTCTGATTGTCCCAGGCAAACCTGAGATAGCTCCAGGCAAACCTGAGATAGCCCCAGACAAACCTGAGGTTGCCCCAGGCAAACCTGATATTGCCGCAGGCAAACCTGAGATAGCCCCAGACAAACCTGAGATAGCTCCATACAAACCTGAGATTGCCAAATCTGAGATAGCTCTAGGCAAACCTGATATTGCCCCAAACCTGAGATAGCCCTAGGAAACCTGTAATTGCCCCAGGCAAACCTGAGATAGCCCCAGGCAAACATTGCCCAGGAAATCTGTGATTGCCACAGGCATACCTGAGATAGCCCCAGACAAACCTAAGATAGTCCCAGGCAAACCTGAGGTAGCCCCAGGCAAACCTGAGGTAGCCCCAGGCAAACTGAGATTGCCCCAGACAAACCTCCCCCATGTTTAAGATCAGGCTTTCCATCACCCAGGTAGAATGCGGATAGCCTTATCCGGTATGCAAGAAAATCATTTCTTCAACTTTAAACTTACTTCTTAAATTGAAGTATATGTTATGATTTACCTTGGGTAGAACTCCAGTAAGTATGCGATCACTCTGCAAGCCACGGAGACCTTTAGTCACGATTGAGGAGTTACTACAGAACGACATGTTGTCAGCAAAATGCTCGAGGATCTCAAACTCATCTAGCTCTTCCATGTCTTGCTGTATAACAAATTAAACACAGTCATTATATGATAACGGAACAAGTTCAGGTCGACCATAAAAAATTGCTGGTTTGCTGTTTCCCTACCTACCCACAAAAAAAGGCCCAACCCAAAACTTTTTATAGCAATTCTTTAACATTATTTTTTGTTGCTGCTATCTTCAGTATATTTCTTTAACTTCTTAAGGTGTTTATTGTCCTTAGCAAAAACAATAAACACCTACCTACCTACCCATTTATAAAATCCTGGGTCGGGAAAACAGCAAACAAATATTTTAAGGATGGCCTCAATAAACAAATTGCTGCCACCGTAGCAAATGAGGGTATTTATTTGGTTCAAACCACACTTTACTAGACGACAATAACAACTATAATTTTTGGGATTTTTATAGTTGTGTCTCGTGGTTCCAGTATGTTGGAAAGTTGATTTGCACAAAGCTAACAGGCAATACAATTGAAAATGAGTGAATTGAATTGTTATTTCATCAAACTTAGGTTATTTCGAGCTGCCCCAGAGGGAGGGTAAGGATGAGCCTTTGTTAGATTTTTTTTCCATATGCCATATGAGCTTATTTTATTTGTTTCAATATGCCAAATAGCCAAAATATTATTTTCCATATGCCATAAGAGTATTTTAATTTACCTTTTTTTTTTCATATGGACACTTTTTCTTTTTTCCGTATGCCATATAACGCAAATATTTATGGGACCCCCACTAAATGGGCCTCAAGGATACATAGTCTTCCTGGGAACCTGCCCTACTTATTCTATCAAATAGATTCCTATAGCTCTTTAACCCTTAGCCTGGTAAGGGTGACTCAATAGCCTTTGCATCCATTGTAAACCCAGGATTTACAATGTCCGGCTGCTCAAAAGTCAAATCTCCAAAACACTCCTTTGTAACATAAATGGAATGGTCTAAATTTAAAGAAAGGACAGTCCATTATACATTCATAGCAGGCTAAGGGTTAACATGCTCAGAGGATAGACTCTGATACATGGGAATAGCAGGTTTATATGAAATTATGCTCAAATTTACACTTCAAAAGGCGCCGGCCCAATTCATCTAATATAGTGCAAGAGCCAAAGTGAGGTTCAAGAGATTTTGAATGTGCCTGGGCTGTTTGAAGGCATCAAATATGAGAAACTGACCATAAGATTGCCATATATTCTTCTAATCATCCTGCATGACACGGTATTAAATTTGGACTTTTAACGTCATTATAGAGGATCTTACATGAGTACTCATTCATTATTGAATTTATTAAACTAGTAAGCAAAATGATATAATGCGAGGCTCTTGCCGAGCATTATATCATCTTTTCTAACGAGTTTAATAAATTCAATAATGAATGAGAACGAATGTTAGATTCTATTTATCACATAACTCACATATTGACTTTATTTCATTTTGCCTGTCGCTTTAACACGTGAAACTGACATAACTCGTGGGAATTGGATCAAAGTAATTATCGATTTTTTTTGACAGCGCATACTAAGTTAATTTGCATACTTATATAACTAGTGGTATATCGAAAATATAGAATGATGTTATTTCACTCCCACACTGTAAGTTATGTGATAAATTAAATTACTGTAGTAAATTCCTTTCATCTTTCCTTGATACAAGATACAAAATATTACATAATACCTCCGATTCTTTCTGCCTCTCTTTGATATTAGCTATAAATGAGGCATCATCTGGAATCGACTCCGCCTTCTTGGTTTTCTTCCCTGCTGCCTGTGCAGTGTCGGTGGATGTTGAAGACTTCTTGCCGTCTCTCAAAGGTGACTTTGGAGCAGATTTTTCTCTCATGGGTGACTTTGGAGCAGCTTTCTTGGCCTAATGTGTTGGCGTAAAGTATGAATTCCGTACTAATCAGTGATGCAAATCTATTTATAATATACCTTACCCATGATAATCATGGGGAAGGTCTCATACCTATACCCGTCTTGTTATTGAGAATATGTAGTATGTGACATTTGAACAGAAAGCCAAGCATTGACAGCAATAGCCCCGTTGTTTAAAGATCGGTAAGCTTAATCCTTGGTTAGTGTAAACTTTCAAAGTAAATGTTTCGTCCTTCTAAAAGCTTTTAATTTGCATTTCTTCTTAACACGATACTTTCACATACTCAATTCCTTCTGGTAGAAATATTTATTTATTGGAAATTCAGAGAGATTTGAAATTTTGACTTAACGCTCGATTAAGTTAACCGATCTTTGAACAACTGGGCCATGGCATATGTTTAATTAAAACTCAAATTTTAAAGGATATTTTGGTAGGACTGGTTGTCAATACCAATGTCTGGATATATTTGGAAGGCAGTAGGTTTGGAAAATTCTTAAAAATTGAGCTTAACACAAATATTAAGATTTTGGTAAATGCAAACATCTGAGATGCACTTAATGAACAAGTAGACCAGTGAGGCATGGTGATCTACTTTAGTAGGACTGTGTAGTTGTTGCTAATATGTAGGTTTATCAAGTTTGAATATTTTAGGGCAAACTTTGTCTTTACATAAACACAGTCAAGCACAAACAACAGTTACAGGCAAACTATTAATACACAAGCAGACGACCATCTTTCTGCCCACTACGTCATGCTTTTCACTATTAAAAGCGGTTTGACAATAAAACTAGAACAGTGTTCCACAGAACTGTATAAAGCTTCATGACCATAGGTCAATACATATATTGCCAAGTTATGAGCTAGGTTAGTCAGAGTTATTGTACATGTCAATGGCATTTGAATAACTGATAAGGGCATTACTCTGCCAAAATGAAAGTCAGAGTTACTGTACATATGTAACGACATTCCTTGGGGTAAGATGAAGATGTGTATAAAGTTTCATGAACATAGGATAAACTTTCAAATTATGGCCAGTTATGAGTTTGGTTAGGTTACAGGTTATAGTTTTATGAAAAGGGCATAAATCTGCAGGGAAAAAAAAGCCAGAGACATTGGACATGTGTAACAATATTTCTTGGATGTGTGTGATGTTTGATGAACATAGGATAAATACTTTTCAAGTTAAGGCCAGTTATGAGCTTGGCGTGACAGACAAACAATGAAGGTAAACAACAGACGGCAAAATGATTCCTAATTGTCTGTCATGCTAAGCAAGTGACATAAAAATCATCAGGTATAAACAAACAGCCTTCGGTAACAAACAGCCTTCGGTAAGGTAACAAACAGCCTTCGGTAACAAACAGCCTTCGGTAACAAACAGCATTCAAATTCTTTTAAAGAGAACTGTCAATACAGTCTAATTTCTCTTGCTCTTCACGACTATTCTCCTGTACCTTTGAATCTGCTTTCTGTGTTTTATTCTGCGATGTTTGACTAGACGACTTCTGATTTGTTTGACTGGAAGACTTGCTCTGTGACTGAGTGGGGGGCTTGCCAGCTGCCTTGCCTGCACCTGCTGATGAAATAATCAAATACAGGAATACATTTTTCGAAAGTTGGATTTATTCTCATGGATTGTTCAAAGCATTTATTAAAATTTTTAGAGAAATATTTACTGAAAGTACTTAATTTTGATAATATTTCATGAAAACAAATTCACAAAATCATGTTTTGCATGCTTTTAAATAAGCCATGTGGTGTGTGCTGGCATAATTATAAACAGGATCTCCAACTTTGTTTCTATTAAAGCCAGAATATCTTTATTTTTTGAACGTTAGTGGATATGATGCAGACATTGTGTTGCGTATGAGTTAATATTTCAATATAGATATATATGGAGGTATTTGGATGGAAACTAGTGAATTAAGTAAAATAGACAGACGTCAGAGAGTCTATCTTGTAGAGATTGTCATTTCAGCTGATCGAGCATTTCTGTGAAACTAAAATAGTATGAATTATCACTGTGTACCCACGTGGCAGCACTCCGTTGTGTCATCTCCAATTTGTCCTTTTTAGTATGAGGGCTCCAAACTGGAGAAGAATACTATAACACAGACTAGCACTGTGTATGCCGTTTGTCTTATACCTGGAGTTTTATGCTCTACCTTTAAATTTGGATTTTTAAGACACTTCCTCAAAAACAGGATCAAATGGATTAAATTAATTTAATAACAAGCTCATTTCAGGTTCTATATTTTTAATTTTTAAGAATGTAAATCCCCCTTACTTGTCTTCTGTGAGATACCACTTCCGCCAGTAGGTTTCTGTGAGCTTGTTGCTGTTTTCTGCATAGCGTTGCTTTTGGATGAGTTATTGCTCTTTTGTGTCTTCTTTGACTTTGGAGGTTGCTGCCCCGGCTTTACATCAAATCTTGCAATGCCCTCACCCTTCTTGAGAAACGTTCTCTTCGGGTGAGTGGGTGAATCTTGGTTCATATTTGCCTGCTTCAGCTGCAGGTGATGGATAAGGTATCTAAAGCTGATATCTCTTATATAACAAAACTAGAACATACAGAACGTATTATCGCCAGGTAAACTTGCATAACATATAAAAACAAGAGTTACGTGCAACTTGGTGTCTTGCCTAAAGTGACCTTCATCTTGATAAAATCTAGGGTTTATGCAATATTAAGAACCTTTGTCTGCATTCAAAAGGGTAGCGTTCAAGGACAAGAAAGTTACAAGGCAATATGTTAGTGTTAAGATTTTGGTTAAATTTTGCGATAAAGTTCTTATAACTTTGTAGTCCTTTGGAGTAGAGTGTTCAAATTTCATATATAACATCACAGGCTATTGGTCTTCTTATTACAGTAACTATCAGCCTCCAACTGACCCTGTACAAATAATAATATAGCGCTTGTATAAGCAGTTTTTGGGTAGAGCCCTTTTTTTGTGGGTAGGTAAGCAACAGCAATCCAATAATTTGCTATAGCCGTCTTCTTATCCACTTTTTGGATTGTAAATGCCTGTTTCTCAACTACCCAAAAGGCTTGGGTTGGCTGGTTTTGTAGACCTACTCCTACTTACATATTTATCCATTTAACCCATTACCCTCCCAGGTTTTAACACTCATAAGACCACGTCCACCTACCCTCTCCTCCTCCGCTCTTAGCTGTTCTTCCAGCAGTTGTTCAAATGTCTTAGTGCCATCCAGACCAGGTTTGATTGGAATCTCATCCAAGTTCTTAGAGTCCTGTATTACCTGGCAAACGTAAAACTGAACGATTAATTGGCATTTTATGTTACATTTGGCATGGAGGTCATTTTGAGATCAATCCTCAAATCATGGTCTCATTTTAAAAACTGGTGGGGTGGGAAATTAGACACACCACATGTTTTTACTAAGCCGACGTGATAACAACCAAAATATAATTGTGTTCTGCTCTATTTACATATTTACATAAGAGAAAACGTTACACGAAATCTTTAATTTTTATTTAGTATTTTTATAAAAACCCATCCTTAACAGTTCTCAACTAATTTTGAGTGAATTATAGGCCATCTTATCTCAATGCATATGGTTTTCAGGCATCTTCCCTAACTGTGAAAGAAGCATAAACACATTTTCTTGGCCAACTCCATGTTTTGTAAAAGTTTGTTTGAATGGTGTTTTACGTCATTTTTAGCACATGTTAGGCTATATATTACGAGGCAGACAATGCCATCTTCCTCGGTAGAACCATTACTGTATACCTCCTGACATCTGTAAGAATTGACACTTTCTCACTTGAGAAGTCAAGCTCTCAGTGGGATTTGAACCCGCAGCGGTGAAGGGCTAGAACATTTAGATGCAGTGTCTTTACTATACTTATGGAGGAGCTTAAAAGGACGAGTAGTCGCTGGCATGAATTTACTTTTAATGTTTTATAAGTCTCTTCAACATGACAATCCTATTTTGAAATATAAGAAGAGCAATCCATTTAAGACCTGTTCTGCACAGAAGAAGCTTTAAGAGAAATGCTTTTTCCAATCCTTTCGACATTCTGATGGTTTCTTGTTGACAAACCAATAGTTGATCCTTGGCGACCAAAATACCAACATTCTCTCTCCAAACCATAGCTCTAAGACTAAGACAGTGAAATTTTTCAATGTTATGTCATAAAATAAAACTAGAACTATCACTGAAGGTGATGAATATCCCCGCTTTTTTTATTCTAAGTCAAACAAATGGCGTTAATTATGTAACAAAATAGGCAATCAACAATAGGTGATATAAAGTTGTTATGAGTATATGAAGTTTGGGAGCAACCCATTAACAAGAGGCCCAAGAGGGCCTGTGGACGCTCTACTAGCTAACATGGCTCTTATAACATCAATGAAGCAAGTGACTGCAATTTACGTATTTTTGAAAGTTTTGGGCAAAATACAGCATTTTTAACTAAATCAAGGGCCATAACTAAAAAATCTGGTAAAGATCAGATGAAAAATGAAGGCCCTATCGTATTAACGAGGCAAAATATAGCATTTTTAACAAAATCAAGGACCATAACTCTGCTGTTACTGGTCCGATCGGTCTCGTTTTTGAACTTTTCCGAGCCTTCATTGATATTAACAATTTGGTAAAGTTTGGTAAAAATCAGATGAGAAATAAAGGCCCTATCGTACAGCAAAATATAGCATTTTTAACTAAATCAAGAGCCATAACTCTGCTGTTACTGGTCCGATCTGGCTGGTTTTCGAACTGCCCTAGCTTTCATTGATAATAATAATCTGGTAAAGGCCGGATGAAAAATGTAGGCCCTATCGTCTTAACAAGGCAAAATATAGCAGTTTTAACTAAATCAAGAGCTATAACTCTGTTGTTAATGGTCCGATCTGGCTGGTTTTCGAACTTGGCCAGTGGAGCTAATAAAAACAAATCAAAAAAAAAAAAAAATCTAAAAAAATAAAATCCTTTCATAATAAAAGAAAGAAAAAGAATATTAAAACAAATCTGGTAAAGTTTGGTAAAGATCGGATGAAAAATTGAGGCCCTATTGTATTAACGAGACAAAAGTTAACGACGGACGGACGGACAGCTCGCCATCCCATAAGCTCTGCCAGCCCTTGGCCAGTAGAGATAAAAACTGTTTGAGGAATGCTATTAATAAAAATCTGTAACGCGACAAGCACAACTGGACAGGACAAAAATGTGTTTCGTGACATTACGGACAGCGTGATTCCTATATAGCCCCCATTTCACTTTGTGAAAGCAGTGGTATAATTATTGTACCTCTATTTGGGTATCCTCTTGGTCTTCATCATCATCTTCATCACTATCATCGTCATCATCCTCCTCCTCTGAATCATCAACATCTTCATCATCATCATCTTCTTCTTCATCAGATTCTTCAACTTTGTCAAGTGCTTCATTGTCGCGTGGATTTCCAGACCTTTGAAATGGGACAATATTTTTATGCATAAAGTGTTTTGTGTAGCATACAAACTTACCTACGACACCTGATCTTCCTCATATGTCAGGCATCATATCATATAGACTGTATGAGCAGGCCAATTATAGGATTTATATGTTTTCTCTCGGGAGTGGCTCTAAATAAACCTTTTACATTTATTTATATTTTGTTTTTTGTTAGCAATTTAAACACATCTATGGGTGAACACTCTTCTCTGAAATTTGATTATTTAAACTCTATTTTGCATCTATGGGTGGGTCTTCAATTGGGTGGGTCTTCAATTACAAAAGTGCCTTCCTGGGGTCCCATGTATGTTTTAATGGAATAGCCTTTATCATGTTTATAGCAGAATATTTAAAATGCCATAATAAGCTTTAACTATTAAAATGTTCAAAATGTTGTTCAAACTTATTTTAAAGACGATGGGGTGCACGCTTTTATAACAAATGTTGAAAATCATGGTGATAATGAAAAAAAATATATAAATAACATTTCTCTGACATATCTCTTATAGTACAGTATTTTATGAAATAGATTCTTGATTATATATATTGGTACAGGGAACCGCCTGGTTTACACTGCCATCCGAAAGAAGGATCAGTTACTCACCTCTTGTCTTGATGCTGTAGGAGCAGTTACTAACCTTGTGTCTTGCTGATGTAGAAGCAGCTACTCACCTGTGTCTTGATGCTGTAGGAGCAGTTACTCACCTCATGTCTTGCTGCTTTAGGAGCAGTTACTCTCTTCGTGCCTTGATGCTGTAGGAGCAGTTACCCACCTCATGTCTTGCTGCTTTAGGAGCAGTTACTAACCGCATGTCTTGATGCTGTATGATCAGTTACTCACATTGTGTTTTCCTGCTTTAGAGGCAGTTACTCAGCTCATGTCTTGATGCTGTAGGAGCAGTTACTAACCTCATGTCTTGATGCTGTAGGAGCAGTTTAGTCACCTCGTGTCTTGATGCTGTAGGAGCAGTTACTCACCTTATGTCTTGATGCAGTAGGAGCAGTTACTCAACTAATGTCTTGATGCTGTAGGAGCAGTAACTCACCTCCTGTCTTGATGCTGTAGGATCAGTTACTCACCTCATGTCTTGCTGCTGTAGGAGCAGTTACTCACCTTATGTCTTGATGCAGTAGGAGCAGTTACTCACCTCATTTCTTGATGCTGTAGGAGCAGTTACTCACCTCCTGTCTTGATGCTGTAGGAGCAGTTACTCACCTCGTGTCTTGATGCTGTAGGAGCAGTTACTCACCTCGTGTCTTGCTGCTGTAGGAGCAGCTACTCACCTTATGTCTTGCTGCTGTAGGATCAGTTACTCACCTTATGTCTTGATGCTGTAGGATCAGTTACTCACCTCGTGTCTTGCTGCTGTAGGAGCAGTTACTCACCTTATGTCTTGCTGCTGTAGGAGCAGTTACTCACCTTATGTCTTGCTGCTGTAGGATCAGTTACTCACCTTATGTCTTGATGATGTAGGAGCAGTTACTCACCTCATGTCTTGCTGCTGTAGGAGCAGTTACTCACCTTATGTCTTGCTGCTGAAAGAGCAGTTACTCACCTTATGTCTTGATGCTGTAGGAGCAGTTACTCACCTCGTGTCTTGCTGCTGTAGGAGCAGTTACTCACCTTATGTCTTGATGCTGTAGGAGCAGCTACTCACCTTATGTCTTGATGCTGTAGGAGCAGTTACTCACCTCATTTCTTGATGCTGTAGGAGCAGTTACTCGCCTCATGTCTTGATGCTGTTGGAGCAGCTACTCACCTTATGTCTTGATGCTGTAGGAGAAGTTACTCACCTTGAGAAGTTACTCACCTTATGTCTTGATGCTGTAGGAGCAGTTACTCACCTTATGTCTTGATGCTGTAGAAGCAGTTACTCACCTCGTGTCTTGATGCTGTAGGAGCAGCTACTCATCTTATGCAGTTACTCACCTCATTTTTTGATGCTGTAGGAGCAGTTACTCACCTCATGTCTTGATGCTGTAGGAGCAGCTACTCACCTTATGTCTTGATGCTGTAGGAGCAGTTACTCACCTTATGTCTTGCTGCTGTAGGAGCAGTTACTCACCTCGTTTCTTGATGCTGTAGAAGCAGTTACTCACCTCTTGTCTTGATGCTGTGCCTTTTGATGCTGCATATCTAGCAATGTTGGTGACTGATACGACTGATTGATGAAGTCCTCATCTGCCTCAAGCTCAGCAAATGATCGATGCAACTTTTTAGGAGCCTGATAAAAATCAAAAATAAATTTATACATTTAATGCTTTTCTTTAATATATAGCATATACATATAAAACATGCAGGGTTCTGGAAATCTTTTGAAAATCCACTACCTGGGCAAGTGGATATTCAAAAGTCACTTGCCCATGTTGCCCTTCCCATAATGTCACTTGCCCCAGATTTAAGAACACTTGCCCTAAAAATTGGCGCTATACCATTATTTGTGTTAAACGGGACGGACCGCCGCATAATTTGGACCATTATACTTAGTCTATCTATCTTCAGATACCTCTCGAGGATTATATGCAGGTGCGTGTCAGTGCATGTTAGTGAGATAAAAGTAAAAGTGTGAAAGGAAAGGACAAAGTGTTGGAGTAAAAGATAACAGAAATTAGTCAGAAAAGAAAGGGAGAATGTATTCTACTGTATTAGTTAATACATTGTATTTATTCATATAAAAAAAATCAAATGGTTGCATTTTCTTCTTTGTGTCTATTACATATTTGTGTTACTTAAATCATAAAATGATGAATGGGACAGTACGCAAACTCATTTTATACCCCTCTCCCACCCCACCAATCACCACACACATCCATTATTTTTGATGACCATCCAAAAAAATTGCTTGGCAGCTAGTGTATGGAACTTTTAATGTCACAGTGTGTAAAATTAACCAGTTGACATATAAAAAAAAGCTATTGTGTTCATTTAAATGTGTGACAAGCAAAGAAACATGACAAAAATGTTATTAAAACTATTCACTTGGCCCCCAATATCTGTAACCATGGTAACGTTCCTACGCCTTTGTATTTGATGAAAGCAAGAGGCATGAATAGGGTTTTCCCTAGGAATAGGGAATAGGGAATAGGGTTTTCCCTAGGAATTGTCTAAGAAGTAGTAGCAGTAACCTTATTTATCAAAAGCAAAGGTTCATGTGTAATATTGTATTAAACAATCCACTAAAAACTGTTTGCCTTTTTCTCCTTATCAAACATGTTGCTTCAAGTTCTTCATATGACCAGTCACTTCGGAATATACTTTTTCGTAACCATGTACTTTATACATGTTATATGTACTTTGAAATGCCTTAATAACATTTTATGAAATTACGAAAATTGTTACGTCTTTGCTAAAACAAATAACTAAGCACAAGCATTAGGAAGCAACATCCTTAAGCATTTATAGCTATAACAGTCAGGGGCGTAACTTTGTTTAAAGGGGTTGATGTGCTATTTTCAAACAAGGTTTATTTTAAAGGGCTCTATACAACTTGATAAAAGCTGAAAGAAATATCAAAATGACATGAAAAATAAAAGAGATATGACCTATTGAAAATTTGCAAAGAAACATAAATGGAGACGGCTAACTTTGAACGATGGCGTCATCGCGCCTTTTTACCATATAAGGAATAGTGACAAAATGTCTTTTAAAGCAAAGAAAATCACTGCAAATGAAAAATAAGCATAGCATTTATACATTACATCTGTATATTTAGTTGTTAATCAATTTGCAGTGAATTCTTTTTGCTTTAAAATGTGTTTCGTCTATGTGCAATTTATAGTAAAAAGGCATGATGACGTCATCGTTCCAAGATTATGTTCTTTGCAAATTTTCAATCGGTCATATCTTCTTTATTTCTCATCACATTTTGATATTTCTTTCAGCTTTTTTAGAGTTTTTCAGAGCCATTTAAATAAATCATGTTTGAAAATAGTGCATCAACCCCTTTAAATTATTTTTTAATAACTTATTTAGGTTATTACAGTTTAGGGTGTGTTTTTCCAAAATAACTGCAAAAAAGTTATTTTCAGATATCCATTCATTTTCATCTATTTTTAAAATCTGTTTTCAATAAAAAAAAAATGTTTCCTACTTAATATATTTTACACAATCTCTCAAGGATGGTACGTTACATAACAAAACTGGTAATTTATTGACTCTAGGGCAATCATACCTAATGGTGCCATCATTTCCAATTAGATGGCCAAGTGGTCTGTTGAATGGATTTATTGCTTGGGCTTTATTACTGCAGCAGTTAGTTTTATTGAGATAAAATCAATTTCAATGAAAGTATCCTATATAAATTATTTTATCAAAAGTAAGAGGAATGAACTCTTCCTCTTTGTCAAAGGGAAATATTTTTGTTCTTGAAAATAACTTGTTTCAGTTATTTCAAAAACAACAGTGTTTTGTTTTGCTTATATGTGGTAAAAACGGTACCATTCCCAATGGCAAAATGTTTCCCAAGTGGAGTGAAAAAATTCCCAATCCAATTTTTTTTATTAAAATATTTTAAAGGGCAACTTTAAACAGAAAAAGGGGGAAATATACTTTAAGCGGAGGGTAATGAAATACTACAAGAGAATGTATACATGGTAATGTGTTTGCAAAGTATGTAAACATGCAATATTGCTTTTGTTTGATATTAAAAAAATCACAATTTAGGGCAGAATGACCCGAATTTTCCCAATTGAACTTCCCAAAACGATGCAAAAAATCGCTAAACTTAAACAAGTTCCAACCCTGACTGTATAACGTATAAGCATGTTACTGTTTTAACAGAGGTCCATCAGGTCTTTTCTAGAAAAATCTAATTCACGATTTATGAATGAAATCTGGTTTAAAAAGCTTGGTGCATACCATATGTTAGGCAAAAAAAAAAAGTTTGTTTCTGGTCTTCCGACTGACCCTATTTTTAATTATAACGCAACACTATCAGCAGAGGTTTAAGGCTAAACTTTTTAGGGCACAAAGAATTTTTTTTTTTTTTTTTTTTTTTTTTTTAAGGCATGTAAGTGTTGTGGAACACTCATATTATGTAATATGTTCAAGAAAACATGCTTTTGATGTTCTTTATTTGAATTTAGTATACCGTTAAACCCCCCCACACCAAAAAAACAACATCATCCTCCAAAAAATCATTTAATAACATTTTAAAACTTTTCTAAAATAAAAAATAAAATCATATTGTATAAAGGTGTCCAAGAATCGCTGATTTTTTTTTTGAAAACATCGACTTTGTTTACGGTCGAATACATGGTCAATTCTTGGACGATTTTGCTCAAGCAAGTACTCAAATTTTGCAGGAGGGATAGCTCTCCATAGATACAGTAACTAAATCTCAATGGAATTATGGACCCAGTATAAGTCACGAAGTGAAGAAACACCTTACTCGTGGGAGATATGACCGACCCCATTGTCACCGTCATTCACCTCTAAAAAACAACTATACACCGTTCAACCTGCATAAACATACATTTGTTCAATCAGAAATAACTTATAATTACACATACCGATCATCAGAAAGCTCAATCTGACATCTGGTTGTCACAACGACTGAATATTTCGAACAATTTTCACATTCACCTGCGCGCTGCCATCTACTCGCCAATAGGATGATTACGCGTTTGTATTCAGCCTATTGTCGTGTAGGGAATCATTTCAAAAATGGCAGCCCCCAGTGAATGTGAAAATTGGATGATATTTTGTTTGTGGGGGTAGAGAAGTGGGGTGTGGTGGGGGGGGGGGGGGGGTTAGTACTGACCAAATTAAACGCCGAATACCTGTGAACTGACCTACCCTAATATTTTGGGGGAAAAGACGGTAGTAGTGGGGTGGGGGGTGGGGGGGGGGTGTTAGTACTGACCAAATTAAACACCGAATACCTGTGAACTGACCTACCCTAATATTTTGGGGGAAAAAGACGGTAGTAGGGGTGGGGGGGGGGGGGGGTGCGGTTAGTACTGACCAAAGCTTAGTACTGGTTTTACCCAGGAAGTCTATCAAGAAGTTCTAGCGCTAGGATTTTAAACCTTAAAAATTTCTTTAGCCAGATTAGAATGTCTTTAGCCAGATTTTTGCCGAGATATTATGGAACTTTAATTGAAGGCGCTAAAACCTCGAGTTTGCGTACACATCAAAAGTAAGTTAAAAGAGTATGCTTTAAACAAACAGGGTCACACTTCATGCACTTGCTGTTTTGATCAGCTATTATGGCCTTAAGAGGGCACCACGTTATTTGATATTTTACCCGGCTTGATAACGCAATTAAATATATGGATAATATTGAGCGCGGGGACACAAACTAGTTGATTGACAGCGAGAGGCGGAACAGTGGGAGGCGTCTATCGCACACACAACAATTTGACAGCGGTTTTCAATTAACACTGCGATAATTAGTTACCGGCCCAAATTGATTGTTACTAATTATCTAACAACACCCAGCGTGATATTGGCTTATAAACTGTCAAAGACGTCGTTTATTAGAATTCGGAATTTTTCAAGATTTTTTAGACAAACTCGGTCGGAAATTTGGATTCGCCAGACCGTCGATGTCTGGCGAATTTGCTATATATTTCTTATGATTTTCATTCACCAGTTAGGGTTTCTTTTCGCCTATGGCGATTTGGCGAATGGTTAACGCGAGCCTAGCTTAGAAGCGAATAGCTTACAACAGATATAGAATACTGTAAGTTCAATATTAAGTCGGACCCCTAAGAAAATCCTGCAGTACCCCCCATAAACCATTTAACCAATTCTGCAGATATCATATCATTGTAACTTACATCTAATTCATGAGGATTAAACCTTTGCTGATAGTGCTGCGACTGACTCCGAGGTTGATGAGGTTGTTGATAGTGTTGTCCGCGAACGTCCACACTCGCTTCAGATGCAGAGTCTGGTATAGGAAACATGCCATCTTCAACTGTTGCCTGACTGCCACGGTTTGAGTTGGTGTCGCTAAACAAGTCTGGGTTAGTTTTGATCTCATCGTCTTCATCATCCTTGGGTTCAATGTAAATCACAGGCTTTGGTAACGACCCTCTTGACTGAAATGTAAAAAGTTAGCATAAAATAAAAGTAGAATATACTCATACTTAAAAAAAGTTGTGCATGCCTTGACACAAGTCTCTACGCATGAGAACACACAACATTGGATACTGTAAGAAATGTTTATTTAGCAGACATCTTGCTTTAGCATGTAGCAATGTTATTGTGTGTGTGCTAATTTGTCCGCTAAAAAAGTATAAAAAGTTTACTGAAAGTAATATTTTCTCCAAAATCCTTCAACACACAACCCAAGTGCTGTAATCATTATACTTTATTTACAGTCGGTTTGATTCATCTTCTACGTGTAATAAAAAAGAAAGAAGAGAGAACGTGTGCAATATAATCTGAAAATATATAGAATAGAATTTCTTAATTAAATCATTAACAGTTACATATTACATACACAAGTCTCGTCTGCTTTGTGTAATTCTCACGTGTTGTGCATACAATAATATTTATTTATAGAACGAGGAGCAACAATGATTATGTCCGTGGTTATTATCGTAGGGCTAACTCTTAATGAATATTGTAATGGACAATGCAATTCAACTGTTCAGTGTCATATGGTCATATGGAGAACACAAAAGCAACATACGCCATCAACATATGACATCAACATATGTCATCTTCACATGTCATCCTACAACACTGATATAAAGAAGCAGCTTCATTAATAAATGTACGTAATGTGGTACTTTGGAGCCTATTTAATACTGAATTTATTAAACACGCTGGATTGTTATATATATTCTATTTTTGCTCTGACTGCCAGACTGTAGATTTAGCTCTAACAAACACTTAAATTGAAGACAGAGCACGGCTTTAAATAAAATGAACTGTTTTTTTATCTTACTGGGACAGCCAATGTCCATGGGAGATGAAATGATAATTACCATCACTAGCTAACACCAGAGCTCGAACCTTGGGGCCGAGTTCTGCAGCTCTTAACTGAAAAACTACTGTGCTACCGAGAAAGAGAAAATATTTAACATGTACCTGGCTGAGATTTTGTTGAGTGGGACCGCCATGAGAGAAAAGACCACTGGCCATCAGCTGAGACACATCCATACCAGGTGGCAGCTGACGTCGAGGTGGCGTCGACATCTCACCAAAGTTGCTCGTACGACCACCTGCAAGTTCAGAAGGTACAGATTACTTTTGATTTGCCTGATATAAAAATTAAAACATCGGGTTACTATTACCTAGATGTTGAGACATTAGAAGCTCACATACCGCGAATAAATCTCTCTCTCTCTATATGTATATACTGACAGGCAATGAAAACGCACCATTAACTCCATACGTTTATGCCATAGGATTATTTGCAAACCATTAGGGAATAAAACTGCTGAACCAATATTTTCTATTTTTTTAAGTATTGAATCTTGATTGAAACTTGTCTTACATGTTTACTGATAGGCTTTTATGACAAGCTGTTAATGCAGTTACTGACCTTGTCGCTTAACATTTGTTACTATCGATAATCATAAAAAGAAAACTGTTCCACTAAATTTCAGGCTGCATTAAACTGTCTTGGAATCAATTCCAACAATAAATGTTTGACTTCTGCCAGTATTATGCAATGACTGTTTTTGAGAAAATGATTTCTTTGTGCGATGTAACTGAAGAAACCTGGAAATGCACGTGTATTTGATAACAACAATGTGGAATGCACTAAATCCAGATATCCACATAATTTTTTTTTAAATGTTGGCTCGTTATATGGATTATATCATATTATTTTGTCCAAAATGCCTCAATTAAAAGGATTTGTGTAGTTGTGCGTATTTACTGACCATGAGTACAAACATATCTGAAGTCTTTGTCACTTATACCATGATTGTGTCATTTCTCTTTGAAGTTTGCTCAAGCCTAGATATGTCTTCCTAGGGCCTTTTTTCGGAAAATGTTTAAGACGACTTAAGACTCGTCATTTTGTGAAAAAAAGCATGATAACTTTGTGTAAAAAGTATTGAAAGAGTAATTGTTAAAAGCCATATTAAACTCAATACATACATGTACATGCATTGTTTGTGTGGTAGGAGGACAATTTAAAACAAGAAATCGGTAGAACCGATGGATGCTCCCCGAAATGTATCCTCAACTTATCATATGGCCTTGTATCACCCAGCAGTTTTCAATCTGCAATCCCATCAGTAGTTTTAATGTTATGCTCCAGACAAAAATTCCAAGTGTAAAATTCCAAATGGACAATAACTCTAAGTTGAATAATGACTCTGCACTTCCTCCCATTGCCCTCTATCATTGTGTGAAGGTTTCACTGCAGTCCCATCAGTAGTTTTGAAGTTATGCTCCTGACAAAAAATCTAATTATAAAATTACAAGGGGCAATAACTCTAAGTTGAATGAGGACAGAGTTACGGTTCTTGCACTCTGCACTTCCTCTAATTGCACTCTATCATTGTGTGAAGTTGCATTGCAGTCCCATCAGTAGTTTTGAAGTTATGCTCCTGACAAAAAATCTAAGTATAAAATTACAAGGGGCAATAACTCTAAGTTGAATGAGGACAGAGTTACGGTTCTTGTACTCAGCACTTCCTCTAATTGCACTCTATCATTGTGTGAAGTTGCATTGCAGTCCCATCAGTAGTTTTGAAGTTATGCTCCTGACAAAAAATCTAAGTATAAAATTACAAGGGGCAATAACTCTAAGTTGAATGAGGACAGAGTTACGGTTCTTGCACTCTGCACTTCCTCTAATTGCACTTTATCATTGTGTGAAGTTGCATTGCAGTCCCATCAGTAGTTTTGAAGTTATGCTCCTGACAAAAAATCTAAGTATAAAATTACAAGGGGCAATAACTCAAAGTTGAATGAGGACAGAGTTACGGTTCTTGCACTCTGCACTTCCTCTAATTGCACTCTATCATTGTGTGAAGTTGCATTGCAGTCCCATCAGTAGTTTTGAAGTTATGCTCCTGACAAAAAATCTAAGTATAAAATTACAAGGGGCAATAACTCAAAGTTGAATGAGGACAGAGTTACGATTCTTGCACTCTGCACTTCCTCTAATTGCACTCTATCATTGTGTGAAGTTGCATTGCAGTCCCATCAGTAGTTTTGAAGTTATGCTCTGGATAAATATTCTAAGCAAAAAATTACAAAGGCAATAACTCTTAATTTGAATAATGACAGTTACGGTTTTTGCTCTCTGCATTTCCTCTCATTGCCGTCTATCATTGTGTGAAGTTTCATTGCTGTCCGAACAGTAGTTTTGAAGTTATGCTCTGGACAAACATTTTAAGTATAAACTTACAAAGGCCAATAACTCTAATTTGAATGAGGACAGAGTTACGGTTCTTGCACGCTGCACTTCCTCGCATTGCCCTCTATCATTGTGTGAAGTTTCATTGTAGTATCCTCAGTAGTTTTTAAGTTATGCTCCGGACAAGTGTGACTGGCGGATGGAATGAGGGACAGACGGACACGGAATGACAGACTACAAATACACTGATATTCAGCATTTATAACATGGTACATTTAAGATGAACTTTCTTCTATTTTGTGAAAAAAATCATCCATAATTGTGAAAATATACCAATTTTGAATTGTGAAATAGCCGATATCAGCCCCTGTATTAAATAGAAGGGGGAAAAAACCTGCTTCCAGTATACCGCTACATCTCTTTATCACTCTCTGTTAACTTTTCATTAAGTTTTGCCTTAACTTAAACTTGTTCATAAAAACTGATATTGAACTCAGAAACGAGTTGTTAAAAAACTTAATCTGTGTTTAGGTCAAAAATAAATTTAGAATGTGGTTCCGGTTAATCAATTGCAGAGCTCTAAGGATTTTACTATAAATTTGGGTGTTTTACCCTTCATTTTTTTAAATATAAATATATGTTTTTTTAACCCAGTAATTTTTTCTTATCAACATTTTTACCCGTCATTTGTTTACATTTGCTTCTGTTTTCTTCAATTACTCAAAATTATTTTAATTGTACAGTTTCAACTAAATTGTCAAATCATATGTTTGTGTATAGACATTGAGTGTATGTTTTTTGTTTGCATTTCTCTTTTTATACTTTGCAACACTTTTGTCAATTACATTGTGATTGATGTTTATTCTTTATTCCGCCCAAGAACACTGTTAACCGATGATATGTTTTCATATTTTTTACATGAAAAATTAGCAGGATATAAATACACAAACTGGATTACAGTACCTATTAATTATACATTATTTCAACAAATTTTAAGAAGTAAATATAAACCCAAAACCGGTCTATGAAATGTTTGTTTTGTCAGGCGTAGATTTGTTCTGAATATGTTCTAATCAAGTCTTGTATCATATAATACATGAACATATTCTACATACAAGTGACAAGTACGGAACAGTTCGACAATAGAACTAACCACAAATTCTGAAGCTGTAAATTGGCAAAATTTTAAACGCTTTATATTTATGCTTTGCCACGCATTGAAATCATTCTTTTGTGTTTTCTTATATTTGTATATGCTTTTAATACGCACAGAACGAAATCTTTTGCATTTTTTATTCATTTATGTGCTTATATATTACGTATATATGCAGCTTATCTAGAGCTCTGTACAAAAAAGACAAATGAAACTGAAAACCCAATTTTGTTGTGATTTTTGAATCCAATTTTAGCAATATTTAACTGAAGCACCATTAATATGCTTGTATGGAGTAAAGTGTATGAATTGCATTCTGTTAACTGTTACATTATATTAAGTTTGAGACAGCACGCTCAGAGGGAGATGAGATGGAGAATGAAGTTTCCACCATTTGAACAGGGGTCAAATGACATTTCATGAACATTTTCGTTGTATGTCAACAACAGTTTTATTTGAATTTCAAATTAACAGGTCATGGTTCAGTGTTTTTTTTCTCTATTTTGGGAACATAGCCCATGGCGTTGGAATTGGGAATTTTAGCGCGATTTTTCATAAAATTGGGAATTGTAGCGCGATTTTTAATAAAATTCGGAAAAATATAAAGTAAAGCTTTCCTTTCATAATTATATCTTTAATACTGTTTTTTGTACACCAAGATAAACAGAAGAATTTATAAGCTTTTGAACCCCAATCCAATGAACCCCAATCATTGGATTGGGACACTAAAAAAAAAAAAAAAAAAAAAATTTTTTTTTTTTTTTTTTTTTTTTAAAATTGGGAATTTTTTCCTCTTAATTGGGAAAAAAAGGTATGTTTTGGCATTGGGAATATGACCGAATTTCGGCTATAAAAACAGCCAAAAAAAAACACTGCTGGTTATTATATTCAAGTAGATATTAAAGTAGCTATCCCGCCAAATAACGGCAAAATTACACTACAAAACTCCATACAGGTGTTCAGGTCATATAATAATGGGATTATGCATTAATGGTACTTTGGAGTTTATAGTCTGGCTGGTTAAAGCCGTTTATATTGTATCTATATACATTGAATGGGATTCTCAAAATATGTATATACCTTGTCATCAGTCGATTTAGAAATGGTGTACATAGTTTGTAAAATTTGGCTGTTGTTGGCGAGATACCTACTTTAAAACACAGTCACAAGCAAAGAAGCTCAACTTCTTGCACTGGCTACTGCATTTATACCCACAAACCCTAGTCACCAGGTGGTATATTTGCCTATACCTACCTCCCCACTGCTGGTCCCTCTGTTTCGAGATTATTGTTTGCACGCGATCCTGTTCCTTCCTCAGCTGACTGAGTTGTTGCTGCTGTTGCGACATCAACATCTCTTGTTGCGTCTGCTGCCAGAGTCGCAGCTCCTTGAAGCGATGTAGGAGGCGAGCTTGCTCCACGGCCTGCTGCTGCTCAATCAAATCTAGACCCGCTTCTGCAACACAGTAAATGTCTAACATTGTAAACAGTTTCAATATGATCAGTAGGCAGCGTAACTTGATCAAATCATTTAAGAAATAACTGAAATAAGTTATTTTCAAGAAACAAATATTTCCCTCGCACTAGCTAACCCCAAACTCGGTAAATCGAGGGAAATGTAGGTTTCGCGTAAGCTGTACTGTACATGTATGCTTATCACATCCATACAGTAGAGACTTACTTTTATTATATTAAAATGTCAGCATATAATAATTACATTTAAATAAACGGAACTGACCTGATCTTTGTGGTTGGTCTTCACCAGCTCTGTTTGAGACTGTCCGTATGCTATTTTCCATTGAAGACATGTCCCGCATAGGCTGTTGTGGTGCTTGACTACCCATCATTCTGTCAAAGTTTACGGCCTGCATAAACATTTGACTCGGAATATCCATGTCCCACATAGGGTACCCACCGCCGACTGAAGTTGGTGTTGTGAGACCAGGACGAACAGTTTGGTATCCATTCATAAGAGGGGGTCGTGACTGCATAGAAGGATCAACCCCTAACCTGGGATCTATTCCCGTTGAAACAGCGATGTTGTATCCATGTGGATGAACCTGATTTGGCCATGGTGGTCTTGCTCCAAATGAATTATCCATATTTAATTGTCAATAAGTCATTCTGAGTAAAATAATTCAGAAATTTCCAAATCTTTAACTGTGCTGTCAATATATTTGGTTATAGAAAGGTATTCTTTGCCGAACAGAATGGCAATCAATCTTGTGACAAAATCGTTAAAACATGATAAACACCTTTGAATTCAGCGCCAGGCTTTCAACAAGTTTTATCCTGTGACAAGAATGATTAAGGATTTTCGCAAAGTGTGTCCTCCCTTTAAAGACCGATGAGTGTAACTTGAACTATTTTCGTAAATAAATGCTTTGCTAATGGTATTGTATCATGTAAACCGATGATTTCTACATCATGTATATAAGAATCGATAAAAATATTTTGTAACCACATATGTGTTTACAATTTTCCGCCATTTTGCGAAGAAGTCTATCGAGAAAATCACACAACCGTGGAGATAGCAAACATGGCAAAACTCATTCTGGAGTTAAAATGATATGTGCATGCGCATGTTTGCTAAGATGCCATGTTCCTCCAATTTAGCGAAGCACTTGAACACAAATAAGATAATGTACGGTCTTGCTCCAAATGAATTATCCATGTTTGCTAAGAAGCCATGTTCCTCCAATTTAGCGAAGCACTTGAACACAAATAAGATAATGTACGACCTCCACGGATTCAGAGAGAATAGCCTCGAAAAAATCACACCAAGTCAGTGAAACTGGATGCCAAAGGCCATCGATGGCTTGCAGCGTTAGCCAACTACAATTTTAAGTTGGGGTTAGGAAATTAGGAAATATAGAATTACTTCAGTTTAATAGCTTTACTATTTTTGTGTTAAGAATTTAAGAACCAGGTAGACAACTGTGTCAGTTTTATAGGATTGGCCGTGAAATTCAGAAGGCGATTAGATTAAAAATACTATAGTATATTAACCGTAGATAGTCTGTAGAAGTTTATGTTGTCTAAGAAGATTAAAGATGAATTGCAGATTACCAATGGGATGACTGCAAAGATGGTAAGTAGGTCAATCCCATTTCCGGCTCGAAAGATGATTAGTAGCTCTCCGCCAATCAGAAGGCTCCACGTGTCTGTTGAAGTATCACATGTAGGTCGATCCAGCTGCATGTGCTGCCCGTGTTCTATTGGTAATGACTCCTCCGATGTACTCACTGATATAACTGAACTTATATCAGAGAGTATCCCGCAGGGTTTATCCAACTTCGGTATCCATGGTGGTTTATAATGAGTCATCGTCGTGTTCCATCGTAGACTGCCTCTTGTCATCATATGCGGGGACTCGCAGTGACCAGGGGTATCTCGCTGGAACAACGTCAGTTTTCTGTAGATGTCTTCAATCGACCACCTTTAGGGTCACGTTAAAAACAGGTTAAAAACATATGTACAACATCTCTGAGGTTTGTCCAAACCTCCCCGTACGGCGCACACTTCTATGTTGTACAGTGTGGGACGATGATTCCAGACAGCGGCACGCCTTGCGGAGTCACCTTGTCCCTGACGGCCGCAAGACGTCCTGCCTGTTCGATGGTCTGAACTGGACTGGGACGTAGATAGTCTGTAATTGATTAGATTTTTAAAGAAGGTTGATGTTGAAATTGTAGATTTTGGCTAATCGGATTGCCTGCAGATTAGGTCAATCCGAAACGGCTCGAAGTCGTCTTAGCCAATCAGGAAACAGATGATTAGAAGCGTCGAAGGTGTCCCAAGTAGGTCAATCCAGCTGCACGTGCTGTCCGTATTTCTGTTGGTGATGGCTTCTCAGGAGTACACGCTGATCTTGTATCCGTTAACTTTGCTCTCATAAGCGCACTGTTTCCTTTATTACTCTGATAGGTTAACCACTTAATCAGTCGGTATCCCGCAGGGTTATGCCAACGTCGATAGTCCATGATGAGTCGTTGCAATCCATCGTAGTCTGCCTCTTGTCATGTGCGGGAACTCGCAGTGACAAGGTGCCTCACTTTCAATTGGGTGGTCCAAAGTCGTAGTTTCAAGAATTCTAAGCTTCCCTCCTTAGGGCCACGTAAAAACAGGATAAAACATATGTACATCTGAGGCAAATAATACCTCCCCGTGGTTTTGTGACAGCGGCACGCCTTGCGGTGTCACATGGTTACACGTCCTGCCTGTTCGGTGGTCTGAACTGGAATGAGAATGTTTTTTTCCATTACAACCCAATTAACATAACGCCGGTTGCAATCATTTATCCATTTTAGGTTTACCACCACTAATTACATGTAAACCTCCGGGGTGTAGTCGAATGTAGTTTCTATAATAAAACTTAATCCCTCCTTTTTGATGGATATGGGCATTCTAAGTAGGGAAAAACTGCCCATTTCTATTCGATTTTATGCTTGTATGTATAAGAAGCGTATTAATATGTTTTACTGGATCAATGATGAATATTTTCGAAATTTTGACTCTACGCTTACACTTTGTGAGCAATGAAAACAGTCGATCAATGAAAACAGCTGTACCCTTGACCTGTTTAGTAAACAAACAAGAACTTTTTTACATGTCTTGTGACCCTTTTTTGGTGATTTTTCAAGTGGAAAATTAGTTTTCTATATGAACATTACACTGCTGCATTATCCATACTGGAATTTGTAGCAAATCCTTAACATGTGACACTTTAACATTGGTGTGTATGGGGAAAATAATTAGTGGTTTCATCAAAACAATACGATACCCGCAACAAACAATAGAACGTGTATTATAATAAAGAACATATTGTCAATATACTCCGACTTCAGTAATAGGGCGTAGATATCCAAGTACTGGCGTCGTGTTTATTACTGTGTTTTTGTACAAACATTCGCTTCTCATCGCTGCGGGTTCGAATCCCACTGGGAGCTGGACTTGTATATGAGGAAGTGTCGATTCTTACGGATGGCGGGAGGTGAACAGTACTGGTTCTACCAGGAAAAGTGGGTGGTCTGCCTCCACCACAACAAAAATCGACCGTCATATATTATAACATTACGTGTGTTGAAAATGACGTAAAACACCATATAAACAAACAAAACATGTTAACAATTAGAAAAAAGGGAGATAAACCAACAGTACAATAATAGTCAAACCTACACATTTGGTTGGTTGCCGAACACAACCACTTGTAAAACAGTCACGTACGTTGGTTGAAGGTCAAACCAACACATTTGATTGGTTGCCCAATACAAGCACTGCAATATGAATTTGTGTAGTACTGAGGGCTGGCGTGGCGCAGTCGGTAGCGGCGGATTTGTAACCAATCCTCCGTGGTGCCACTGAGTTCCGTCGGTGTGGGCAAGACACTTTCCCTCAGCCTCGTCCGTCGGATGGGGACGTAAACCGTGTATCGGTCTATCCTCCGAGCACGTAAAAGAACCATAGGAATCTATTCGATAATAAGAGTAGGGCAGGTTCCCGGATTCCTATGTATCCTTCCCCTCTCTGTGGGGCGGCTCTAAATAACCTATACTGTGTTGATGAGCCGTTAAACAACATTCAATTCAATTCAATTCAATTGTGTAGTACTAGTCCATAGCACAGTCTTTATTTTACAGTGTAGCTGGAATTTATTTTGCAATATAAGTTGTGGGATTAATAATATATTTTGTTCCATTTTCTGTTAATATTAATCTGATAATTGAGTTATGAGATGAATAAACATTAATTTATGAATAAAAAGATGTTTGCTTATGTTTCCCTGTTTTCAGTTTAAAAGAATGCCCCACTTTCAGTTTGGTGGTCCTACTGGGTTAGTAAATACCTTACAAATTATTAATACACTCCTGGGGGATCTGTCCATTGCGAGAACAGGTTAGTGCATAATAGGAAAGGTTAGACCAGCGAAATTTATAAACAAACGTGGACAGTGGCTTATCATGAAACTCCGACAATTAAAAAAAAGAAGATATCTGCCATCTTTGTTTACATCATGACATAGAGTTATATAGGTATGAAAGCACTAATTATTTTCCCCGTAGAAAGTTATTGTTTGTTTACTAAACAGGTCAAGGGTACAGCTGTTTTTATTGATCGACTGTTTTCATTGCTCACAAAGTGTAAGCATAGAGTCGAAATTTCGAAAATGTTCATCAGTGATTCAGTAAAACCTATTAATACGCTTCTTATACATATAACCACAAAATCGAATAGAAATGGGCAGTTTTCCCCTACTTATAATGCCCATTTCCATCGAAAAAGGAGGGATTACTTTTTATTATAGGAACTACATTCGACTAACTACATTCAACTACACCTCGGAGGTTTACATGTAATTGGTGGTGGTAAAACTATAGGAAAATCTTGTGGCGACTACTCCTCTGCAACTAGGCTACTTGATGGATTTTCGTGAAACTTTACGAGAATGTTACTCTTGATGTCTAGTTGGTCCTAAATCAAATTCAGGTCGGCCGGAAGTTAAAGATGGCCGCCACAGCCAAAGAATTAAAAATACAAGTTTGATTTGGAACCTTTACTAAAATGACGTGTAGTTGGTCCTAAATAAAATTATTTTGATTCGATGTCAAACATCTTTATTTACATAAAAGGACAATAATATGTAGAAATAATATCAATAAAATCATCTGACTGTCTTTGGTATGGCATCTCCGCTAGAAAAGTCTAAGTTGTAATTGAAGTCAAGCAAAAGCTGCCTTATTATGGAGCGCCGTTTTACTTTGAAATATACAAACACAAAAAACAAAAAAAATAAAAAAAATAAAAAAACAAAAACACAATACCAACATATATGGGAACAAAGATATTTGTGTTTTAGTACATACTAATGTGATAGTACGTATTCGATTACTTGATATCACCAATTCAATATCACGTATTAAGAATTGTAAGGGTGATATCATATCTTCAAATATGTGATATCATTATTGCCCTAATTTTTTGAAAATATGGAAAGTTCATACTGAGAACAAAGCGACTCTGTAAATGGGTATGGTGGCTGATTTCTGCCATGTCGTCTTTTCGTTATTTCGCCGCGAAAAGACGAAAGGACGAAAAGACGACAAATGCAGCGCGAAAAAACGACAGAACGAAAAGTCGACAGAACGAGAGAATGAAAAGACGACATTTCAAGAGTTATGGCCCTTGTTTGCTGAAAAATGCCTTGTGAACTCTCTAGCACCTTCACTTTGTATTGCATATTTACCAAACATTAACAGATTGTAGATATTAATGAAAGCTTGGGCAAGTTCTAAAACCAGCTATATCGGACCAGGAACAACAGAGTTATGTCCCCTTGAATTATTGAAAAATGCCATGTTCAGCCTTGTGAACACTATAGCGCCTTCATTTTGTATTCGATCTTTCACAAACTTGGCGAGAGTGTTGCTATCAATGAAAGCTCGGAGGAGTTTGAAAACCAGCCAGATCGAACCAGTAACACCGGAGTTATGGCTCTTTTTCAATATTTGGTAATGTGCACTGGAAACGCCAGCGGTCGTCGGTTCAAATCTCACTGGAGGCATATTTTTTCCTCACAAGAAACCGTGGTCAATGGGTTCAATTTTTCTTTAACTGGGAGCTTAGGGGCCCTTGTTGGATCAGTTCTACATAGAGTTATAGGGAAGAACTTCAAAAATCTTCCTTCTCTGAAACTACAAGAGCTAAAGGTTTTGAATTTTCGCGAAAATATATTTGACATCCGTGTTAAGAGGTTTGCCATGTAGGCGGCACACTATCCTCTCCGTGATCTCCGTACTTTTTTTTTGAAGATCATCGGAACATTCATGCTGCTGTTCGAGCAATCCAACTTTACACAAACTCTCTGTGCTTTTTAATCGTCTTAAATGGGACAACCCTGTCTCTCCCTACAAAGCCACTGATTGTAACACAGCTTGTAGTGTAGTGTAGTGTAGGTAGTAAAGAGCAAATATCAGACCCATTAGCCTCTACAATTTGTTTTACATTCAACATCTTCTTTTTTAATCATCCCAGTGCCAAACATGACATACGGTTGTATTACTGAAACACATTTTGAAAGCAGGATCAGTATGTCTGTGTCAGGAGAACACACCACGATTGTTTCTGATGTTGGTGAGGATTGATAGGGATATGTTCAGTCGGATGTCTGCTTCCTCCTATGTTGAAAACAGATCTTCCTGATCATCAGCAAAGACAGATATTTCATCAGCAATGGTAAGCCGGGGACTTTTTTCCCAGACAAAGTAGGTTTCATGGCCTTGGAGGTTTGGTGCATATCTGTCTGTTTTCCACTGGCCGCAAATGAGATTAATGAATTGTGTCGTATTGTCGTGATTACGCATGTAACTCTTCAAATCGCAATAGGTCTTTGTTTTCGGCCTTGACAACAGGAAAGTTGGGGTTTCACCTCGCCTCTTGCACTCAAACTACTTGATAGATTTAGGGACGCAAGAGTCCGTCTCAAAAGAAATATAAAAAGATCGGACAGGGAAAGTAGCATTCAAGGAGGACAGTCAACTACAAAAGTCGACTCAATGCGCTTTGGTAAGTATGTCAAACCCCAGCTCTGCCAAATCGTCAAACGTACCAGGAACTGAAGGTTGACTGTGAGGTGTTGCATTACCTTCACATACACAGTATATTCAGTAGGTTGCTGTGTAGCTGGCTCAACTGATACTTCTAAGCAGTAGAGCAATTTGGCTTTGTCAGTTCTAACTGAATTGCAATCAGCTGTTGCAAGGGACCATGGTACTGAGTCTAGAGGATATGATAGCTTCAACTTAAGATCTGTCTGATACCTGATCAATAAGAGAACCAATTGACCAAATATAGTGCGTTTTAGATCAGGTCGGCGTGTCAATTAACAAGTCATTGACAAATATGTCATGATGCTGTATTCAACTCGGAATGGGGTTTGTGAAACCAATGATAGATTCCGTGTCTTTTCTCAAGTCTTTCTCATTGTTCTTTGTTAGGGATGGATGCAGTTCTTTGCGCGAAAAAATAACTTCTGATGCCATATTTGCCATCTCTGGAGAGTGGCCTCTAGCAGCTTTTCTCTACATTGATGTAATGTACCAGTGTTATTACCTGTATGCTGCATACTTTCTACTGAATCCAATGATGTTACCGTGAACATTTGCACGTTGATTGATAGTTTATTAATAGTTATGTGACTTGTGGAAGAGGGACACTGAATCTTCTGTTTTGGAGAAGTTCATTTGACCAGGGGATGGGTTGTGTCAAGAGTCCGGGTGTCATTAAATATACTGGAATGTGTCTGGCTTAGTTCCAATGGTCATACTCAAAGAACATTTGACATAGGCGATAGAGTGAAGATATATGCATGTCAAGGTCATTTTCCTTTGTGGCTGTCTTTGATAAGAGTTAGTAGTATTAATACAGCTTTTAGCAAAACTTTTAATAGAATGTTTGATCTTGGAGAATTCCTTGAACATTGGTCACATTCTATATTAGTACCCTACACAAAAACGGTAGGATGGACGACCCAAGTAATTAGAGAGGAATCAAGTTACTTGATGCTATAAGCAAAATAGTTACACGAATTTTAAATAGACGTTTGACTTTTTAAACAACTATCTTTGACAATATATCAGAAGCACAGTCAGGCTTTAGAGAAGGATATTGTACGGTAGATAATGCATTTGTTTTAAGGGCAATTATTGATAGATACCTGACCAAAAAGGGTATGAAATTATTTGTAGCAGTTGTAGATTTAAAAAAAGCGTTTGATACTGTGATTAGAGCAAAGCTGTGGTTTATTTTAAAAAAAAAGCCGGTGTTAAAGGTAAACTGTTTATAAAAGTGTTAAAGCATGTGTAAGAAACAAACCAGTTTGAGTGAATATTTCAGTGTACTCAGGGTGTTAGACAAGGTTGTATTTTAAGCCCAATTCTATTTTCCATATTTATTGATGAACTTCAATATGAATTGCAAACAGTGGTATGACCGGAATCCAGTTATCACCGGATAGTGTCGAATTATTTATGTTAATGTTTGCAGATGACATTGGTCTTATTTCAGACACAGTGATAGGTTTGCAGAGACAACTAAACATTCTTCATCAATATTGTACAAATTGGGAGTTAACAGTTAATCTTGATAAAACAAAGGTTGTTGTTTTTCGAAATGGGGGCCCTTTAAGCAAACACGAGAAATGGACACTTGGTGGTGAAAAGGTTAATGTTGCAAAAGAATATACATATGTAGGTCTATTATTTTCAAGTCAAATGTCTCTAAATCGAATGGTAGAGGAAATTGCTATTAAAAGCAAACTTGTTCTTATTGCTCTTTTAAATGGCATATATAAATTTGGTCCTTTACAATCAGATATGTGTTTTAAATTGTTTGACACAAAAAATAAACAAATAGTTTTATATGGCTCTGAGATATGGGGTCTAGAACAATATAACAGTATTGAACGTATACAATATTATGCGTGCAAAATATTTATGTACGTCCGCAACAAGGCAAGTAATAGTGCCGTTCTTGGTGACTGCGGCAGATATCCACTATGGATAGAAATTTATAAAAAATGTATAAAATACAGTTTACGACTTCTAAAAGTGCCAAGTCATATAAAAGTGAAGATAGCTTATAACATGTTAGTTTATTATGATGCATATGGTCATAACAACTGGGTAACACAGTTAAGAATGAATCTTTACATGAGCGGTTTTGGATACGTATGGGTAAACCAAACTGTTGAAAATGAATCTCTTTTCCTTAAAGTGTACGTAAGAAGACTAAAATACCAGTTTCATCAAACATGGTCCGAAAACATCCACACTAACCAAAAATTAGAATTATACCGAGATTTTAAAACAGATTTTAAGTTTGAAAAATATTTAATTTGCCTTACAATACGAAAATTCAGGCATGCACTATCACCTTTTCGAACTTCCTCGTATGACCTCGAAATAGAAAAAGGGAGATACAGAGGTATTCCTAGGAATGAAAGGTATGCAAACATAGCCGAAACACAGTAGAAAATGAATATCAGTTTATATTTGAATGCAAACTGTATGATAATTTAAGACTGAAATACTTACCAATACAACTTACACATAATTATTCTCTGTACACATTTAAATCATTGTTTTCAAATGAAAATCCATTAACTATAAAACATTTAGCCATGTTTATATTTCATGCTTTTCACAAAAGAACATTTTTTTAGAGACTTTGTGAATATATAGTTTTTTCGCGTTGATTGCCTAAACTATTGGTGGTTGTGTTTATTAACATGTATATATGTTGGGTGCACTAGTTACATAAGTGTTTGTTTGTATATAAAATGCATTGTGTTATGGGCCGGTGGCCAAAATCGCAATAAAGAAATTGAATCCAAAAAATGAATATTGTGTCCAACCATTAGTAATCAGAATAAGGCCAGACTAACTTACATTGGATGGGGACAACATATTACTGTTATTTGGGATTTGTCTCAAAAGCAGGATACATTCTAACAAAGGGAATATGCCATAACTAGTAAAAAATAGTAAAAAAACAACATTTTCAATAAAGGAAAAGCTCCCAGTAGTTTAATGTGCAATTACTATTTTTTCTGATTTATGAACCATTTTAAAATATTGATTTATTATATATTTATTTTATTTTAGACATTATATTTATTTATTTACTTATACTAATGAATTACATTACATTGAAAAAAAATATAGTTAAAAGTAAAATACTAGCACCTTTATTTCCGGAAAACTTCGAAATGGTTACGTAGTTTTTGTGTTTATTTTACATATCGTAACTCTCTCTCTCTCTCTCTCTCTCTCTCTCTCTCTCTCTCTCTCTCTCTCTCTCTCCACACACACACACACGCATTTTATTTATTCATTTATTCATTATTTTATATATGGATTTAATGAATAACATTTTATTATTAAAATAGTCAGTAAAGAACTAGAGCCTTTGTTTCTGGAAACATTCAATATTTATGACAAATAACATTAAATGGTAACGTAAATTTCGTGTTTATGTCACGTAACGTAAACTACATTGTCTTTTGGAAATTTGTTTTATTGCATTAGATTTTGTTTTTAACATGTTTGATAAATAATTAAATGTACATACGGTTTTGTTGCATATAAACAATTTTTGAGTATTGCATTTTCAAAACTTGATAATACTATCGTATTTCAAATGGATGTCACGCCCTTATGTTCCCACTCTCATTTGGCAAACATACTTCATTTTGTAGCAAATGCATACCCTTTCAGTAAAACATATCCTTCAAAATTACCCCAGAGTGGGGATGGCGTATTTTGGTAACTTACGGTCTAGTTATTATTAATTGTATTTATAATTTTTTGTTAACGAACATGGTGTAACGTAAACTACACTATATTTTCATATTTTCATTATGTTGAAAATGCTGCCTAAATTAAACAATTCATAAATAACATATATAGGTAGTATTTTTGTTAATGTCCCCATTTTTTACTCATATTCAAATTTATTGAAAGTGTTGTGGAATTGCTATGGTAACGTAATTGTCACATGTGTTACATACAAACGCCCCAACGCTCGGATGGTACACATGTCTCATTTTGAAGCTTATTGTATATTCTTTCAGAAAAGCATACCCTACAAAATTCCCCCTGGGGAGGGGAGGTCTACAGCCAGCTCAAGGACTATATGCTCAGTATTGCATCTGCGTCGTTGTGGGATACTAGTATTGAATTGACAAACTCACTGGTGCAAATGACAACACGTTTTATTCGGCCCTATATTATACGGCTCTAACATACATGGCTCTCCCAGACAATGTTTAAGTCTGTATATTTATACACATTTTATCCATGCACGCAAATATGACTCGTCAACAAAATAATGACTGAAACTTTCTTGAACCATAATTAAAACAGATTAGGTATCTATGGACTTTAATTAAATATCATTAACCTTTTGTCGTGAAGCATTTGTCCGTACCCTAAAAATAGCCATCCTAGAATGCCACATCATGTCCCCACAATTCAAATGACAAATGTGACCGCTTTCTGACCATAGCCGAGTTATTAGGCATATAAAATCAGTTCACCCAAAATGTCAGCGCTATATTATATTATAGTTATTTAAAGAAGATCACATCAACAGACTAAATGATATCTGTTTCGGCAGTATAATTAATATGAGCTCGAGGAAGCTACATGTTTGAAAAGTGCATGCACACTGGTGTGTCTAACTTTATCAATAAATGGAATTAACGTCCTGTTCCCCTTTTTATAATCAATATACAAAAACTACGTTGAAATATATGACTTTGACGCAAATCTACTGATGCATAGCTATGGCTAAAGAACCTTCGTATAAGCGTAACCATAGCCTCAAACCTGTTCCAGTGTCAAACCTGTTCCAGTGTCATACATTCTGACTCAATTAGTTTTATTGCAGCGACAGTTCTGTGATAATTTCCCTCTCGTATTCCTAACGGAAAGCCACTAGGTATGTGTTAATTGGTTGTAATCTTCTTTTTCCCGAAAGTTGCGTCATATGAAAGATGTTTTACATTACTGGTTTTAAAAAGTAACAAATATAATGCGTTCATTTTCCAGTTTGGACCCCTTCTTATTTCATTTGTACAAATCAGCATGTCACCATATATGCATACTGTTTAAAGGGCTAACTTGGCCATATACTTGGGTGCTGAGCTATCTTCCACATATCAGACGTTATATCCGATTTTAATGAGTATTATAGGAGTTGCTATGTCCAACCATACGATACATGTACCATCTGGTCAAGCAAATAGTCAACCATATTTGACACTCAAATATGAATACCTGAATATAAATGTGGAACCAGTTTCTTCAACATTATGATTACAAAATATTATCAAACATATGTATAACGATATAGATCTAGAGGATATTGCATAAATGCCTGTTTAATACTGCATTTATTTAACGAGTTGCATAACATTATAGTATCCGAGGATGTGCCGACCATTAAATTATATCAATTTTATCCAACGAGTTTAATATTGAATTTATTAAACGAGATGGATAAAGTTATCAATTTTATTCAACGAGTTTAATAAATTCAATATTAAATAGGCCCGAATGGGAGATTCTATGTATCACACTCCAAACAAGTCTCATAAGGAACATTTTTCTATTATGACGTCATATGTTGACTCGGTCTTCTCCATAAGTCGCCGAACAACGGAACTGCCTCGTCCATTTTCGTAATCCTGTAATTTAAAGGGTCACGGAAAGACGAGACAATTCCAATGTACACCGATTTGAACGGAAAGGACTGAAGATGATTCGGCCTTCATTTGCATATTTATTGCGCTATTGTAATATGAAAACATATATATCATTGCTTTATTTACTCCCACACAGTAAGTTATGCGATACAATAAATATAAATCAAGTGAAAATTTATAGCACACTTGTCAAACACATTTTAAAACAATAATTTGTAATCACTAATAATCATGCCTAGAAATAATTATACTTTAATTATAAAGGTATATACATACGAAAACAAACACGTTTGATTCTATAGGACCATTGTTTCTTCTTTTTACCTTATTCATTTTAATGACCATTTGACGTTTAATATACGAACGAAACATTTCTCTTGCAATGTTTAATTTGTTACATTAGGTATATATTGTAACGACGATCACATTCGTTATTAGTCTATGCTGCATGTTGTGATAAAAATCAAACTTGTCAAGTGCACCAGAAATCCAACTTTAAATGCCATGTCAGGTATTTAGACCGATATCGTTTAGTAAACAATCTTCCCCTGTCCCCTTCCACAATCCACTTATCCGATAAAGCTCTTTTAGAAGCCAGAAAGACGACATCATTTAGCCTGGAGATACTGATTCTGGTATTCATTTCAAACCAACTTACAAGCAGTAAACACACAAGCCGAACACAACTTTGAAAGTAAGTGTCAAAATTGAGCGAACCCCCACATGTTGAGTCGTGACGGCAGGGTCACGACGTCGTGACGGCAGGGTCACGACGTAACAATATATACACACAAGTCTACTCTCTGTTTGAGAAAGTAGTATGGATAAAGCAGTAACTTATCAACAGAACAACAGAAAGCCTCTACAATAAGGTAACGCGCTGATCTGTCAGCTAACGTCTGTAAAAGACCGATTTACCGCCTGAAATTAAGTAAGTGAGGACATGTAACATTGTAACAAAAACGTCGTTGGATGACGTCAACAAAATTCCGTCACCCAAGAATGTGAGTTGTTATTGAAAAACTCGCGTAATTATGCTTTACTTTTTATTAATGGTATTTAAACGGAATAAAACACTATAACTGAAAGTAAATATAAAAGTCGAACTGGAAATGTAGCATTCAAGGACCGCTAACTCGCACAGAAACAAACAACAACTAAAAAGATGGATAACATGCAAGATATGACATCACACACATAAATGGACTGACAAATAGGGCTACCGCCTTTGAACAGTCAGTGGCAAAAAAAGGTCCACTGTGGGTTTTAAACCAGGTTCTATAGTGCACCAAACCTCACTCTTACCCTATTGTCATCCCGATAAAAACAAACGAGACAGTGTTAATAAAGACAGCCCCGTAAAACAGATACAATATATTATAACACATATTTGCTTTTATATTTTTCTTCACAAAATCAGAAATAGATATAACTATACAATTCTGTTTTTATAAGTGTTTCTGCCCAATTAACGTTCTGTAATGTAACACAAGAAAATAAAATGCCAGCGATTTGTGACCATTTATTTTGAGAAAATCTCTTCAGTCACGCACTGCACGATCAATACTAGTGTTATTCAGCCAGGCGATGATCATTAATTTACGAATAAAAATCCACACGAGCATGAATATAACCACTTAATAGAAGGTTGAGTATGAAGATACTGGTTGGGTAGTAATTATAATGATGTAATAATTAAGTAGTATTTATTAAATATTAATTGACTATCGCTAAGGTAAGTGTGTATTTCGATACCAGCTAATCAGAAACGCAGCTCGTGGCATTAAAAGGAAATCGCAGCAGAATGCATTTAGGTTAACCGTTTGTATTTTATGTTAACCATTTTGAATTGACATACCCGCATGTTAATAAGACCACACACTTAATCATTTATTCGTTCGTTCGGTTCGTTCTCCGTTCGTTCGTTCCGTTCGTTCGTTTGTTCGCTCGTTCGCTAATTCATTCGTTAGTTAGTAAATTTATTAATACAGCATTATTCGCTCCCTTGTTCGTTCCATTGTTCCATCTATTTATCAGTCCGTCCATCCATCAATCAATCCATTCATTTCATATTCATTCATTTATTCGTTTGTTCGTTCGTTCGTTCGTTCGTTTGTTCGTTCATTCATTCATTCATTCATTCATTTATTAATTCCTTCACTCATTTATTCATTTATCATTTAAATATTTAATTTTGTATGAGTGTTAACATTGTTATTGAAGAAATCAGACTTGTAAATTGGCATAGAATTCTGAGAAACACTATGATACATTTAGTATTTTAGAAGAATATTCTTTGATCAATAGTGAACGAGTTAAAGACAGATACAAATATCGGACAGGGAAAGCAGCATTCAAGAGGCGAGCGACATCACAAACACAAAAGTTTCATAGATTCATTAAAGGTATAGTACTGTTCATCTGCAGTTGTGCTACATGCACTATTTTTTCCAATGTTTAGATGATTTTCTCCATATGACAATGCAAAAGTTCATACGCTATTGAACATGTGCAGTCATAAAATACGGTCATTGAAGTAACCTGGAGTTGTGATTTTATTCTCGATAACAACCGTAGCTTGTCAGATATACATGTTCTTGCAAATAAATATTAAATGATTATCCTATTTTAAGCTTTCATTAACATAATTTTAGAATTTTATAATAACTGTTGTAAGTTGCAATGTTACAGTACTATTGAATACGGTATCTGTTACGGATGGCAGGTTTACAGTACTGGTAGTGGGTGGTCTGCCTCCACCACACAAAAACAAACCGTCTTATAAAACATTACATGTGTTGAAAATGAGGTAAAACATCAAACAAACAAGCAAGCAAGCAGCAAGCAAGCAAGCAAACAAACAAACAAAGTCTTAATTCCCATTTAAGAAAACTACACCCCATGGCATTTGGTTGCATATTACCTTACTATTTAACACGTATAATGATCTACAAATCTGACTGGTCTACGATTATGCCTGCGTGCAAATTTATATAAACAAACAGTTATTCAACAATCGACAGCAGTCAGTTGCTCTATAGGTGAAAGAAGATAGAGAGCACTAAAATATTGAACTTAATAATTAGCCTCGGTGATCTGGCCCGCTTCTGATTTCTTCTTTACGCTATGCTACACGGATCCAGAACCAGGGCCTGGGGAAACTACGACGTTTTAAATCGCCTTCTAGTTTTGGGCGATTTTGGCGAGATTTTGAGAGATTCAACGAGACTTTCAAAACACTGATTTCTAAATTAATTTCATAATAATTTCTAACTTTCAGCTTTTGAGAAGCAGCATGTGACGTCAAAAATGGTAACAGGTGCATCAACAATTGACATTGTACGTTTATTTACAACATGACGTCACGCAAACGTCAACTTTATGATCGCTAGTGGGCGCTTTAATTGGCCTAATCTGCCCAGACCGATATCTGTAAGTAAGACATATGCATGATACGGTCTAGCTGGCCGACACTACTTAATCATTTGAGGGATAATCCCAATTGTATATGTGGTGATGGTTTTGAAGATGGTGAGCATTATTTGTGTAGATGTGTAATTTTTAGAAATGTAAGACGGCAGTTGTTTTTAGACACTCGTATATTTCATCCCTTAAGTCCTCGCAAACGTTTATACGGCATCGACCAACTAACGGATGAGGAAAATCATATTCTATTGACTATTGATTCTTTCTTCGTTTTTCTTATCAAGTTCATATTTAAATGTATTGTTACAATTTCAAACCGATAATCAAGTACACTTTTTCAGCCACAATGGAGAGAACTGTAACTAATGTTGTAATAATAATAGTTCAATCCATTTGCATATGTTGCTATGAATATTGTGATGTTGAATTTATATATTGTAATATATCTGCAATAAAATATTATTAAACTAAGCGATTTGTATAAAAGGATAATTGGCGATCTTTACAATCAGAAGCTGAATAGGTTGACCAATAAAACTTTATGACACGAACAATGGTGCGTTACGACATATGGCTAGGTATGTATTGAAATGTTATTTGCGTTTAATAGTGAATGACCTAGTATTTCTAATAACAACTATTATTTATATTAGCATGTTATTACTCACAGAACACGTAGGATCATTAAAGGATTTGTTAAGTGGAACTATTAGATTTATATCGTAATTCGGATAAAATAATATATTTATAAATAAATTTAAAACATAATGAAATTAAAACGAAATTTCAGTTTTTGTTCAAATAATTTTATGTATTTTTTCTTACAGATCTTGTTTTATATTCGTGGATTTTAAACACGGGTAAGTTGATTTGTCATGCATATATTTATTGAGGAACTGGAACTGGTTGTTACATCGTTACATCAATACATTTATTCCGAAGATATCTCTTTTGGTTTTCTTTTCGTTATCACCTTTGCGTTGTAATACTTGTTGGAGTGACTGTATTCTGTGAATGCTACTCTTCCTGTTGGACTTATATAACATTTTCTTTATTTCTTAAAATATTAATACAATACCAGCAAAGCGTACAATGTACATGCCAAAATATAATCAGATATACAAAATGAAAGGTAGTATATACTCTGATCAACATTCCAACTATTCCCTGGTGTATCTTAATTACTGTTTTCGTTTAAATATATTTAAGGGTAGTTGTGTGATAAGTATTTTGTTTTGACGAATAGTTTGTAATACATATATATGGAAAATTATTGTACGACAGTGCTTTACAACTTAATAGAGTATTAAGTTGTAAAGCACTGTTGAACAATACATTTTCCATACCATATTTATCTTTGTATCTACTGTTCCTGCACCCTTCTGTGTTCAGTGTTTTAAAAGTTTCTTTTCGTTCGACGTATGCTTTTTTCTACCACACACACACACACGCACACGCACACGCACACGCACACGCATCTTTATAGAGTTTTCCTCCTTTTATATGAAAACATGAAATGTGCTGATAACACATACCAGTCCGCTGAAAGATGGAAACTTCTTCAGATTGGATTACGTTGTACGAGTATTAACTTTCATACTCCATCCAAGCCCTTCTCCAAGAATCGCAAACGGGGTTGGCTGGGGTGTAAAATAAACCCGTAAGTACAGAACAGAACAGAACATAACATATATTTTATTTAACTTGTACATACGTACATCGTTATATATACATACATAAATTTTTATGCATAATAAGTCAAGTGATTTAGACAAAAGTACATTTGCTATTCCCCATTAATATTAAATAACTGATACATGAGAATGAAAATACAAAAGAGCTAAACCTTGTTTAATTAATCAAGGTTGTTTTTCTTACAGCTAATATATGTACTAATATATTCAGCTAACTTAATAACAATATTCTTATCCTGTGTCTGCAGTAATTCTAAGAATTTAAACATACTAGGTCTATTATAATAATATTTTTTAATATAAATTGTCCGGATTCTTGTGTAACAAGGACAAATCAAAATAAAATGGTATTCATCTTCCAAATCAATATCTCGGCAGCATTGACAATATCTTTTATTTCTAGGTATTCTATTACGAGAGTATCTACCGGTCTGTATTCTTAACGAATGTGCTGATATTCTGAATTTTGTCAAATATGGTCTGAGATTACATGGTAAAATATCAAGGCATGATTCATAATTAAAAATCAATTTACAATTATTATATAATTCAAGTACACCACTTGATTCCTTATCTACAAACCATCGTTGTATAAAACAATCAACAACTCTTTGTCTAAACGTATTAATAAAGCATTTAGCATTAACAGAATTTGGGTCATTTCAGACATGTGTACAATCATATTCGTTTAGCATATTTTTTACATTCGATGCCCAATTTTTATAACCATTTTCACAATCTTTTAGTGTCGATGTGTAAATTCTTTTAAGTATTATGTTATCTGTTTTCAATAATTTAAACCAGTATTTAAGTATTCTTACATAACGCGTTATAAATAAAGGATATTTACCTAATTCACCATATACTCCTGATTTACAAGAACTATTTCTTACATTTAAAATGTAAATGTATTCTTTCGATTTGCTTTGATTTCGTATATCCAAAAATTTCAGAAGAATAATTCAAAATAGACCCCACAAATGAATCAAATAGTTAACATAATACTTTTGGTTTCAATCTTATTTTTCTACAGTTTACTAAGAGAATATTTAATGCTTTCAAAGATTTTCCAATAAGTTGTTCTTGGTTCAGAGCAAAATTTCCAGTATAATTAAAAATTGTACCTAAATAGTTGAAATAATTTACTACCTCTATATTCTTTCCATTATAATGCCAAGATTCATTGTTTAATAAACCGCCTTTTTTTTCTGGAACCATAATCCTTGTTTTAACAGTATTCACCTATAATCCCCATTTGTTAAAATAGTCATTAATTAAATTAATATTTTTTTGTAATTCAAAACAATTGTTATTGAGTTCACGTTTACTTTTCACTACCGATCATGAACAGTCTCAATCACACCGAGACTGCTATATGTTTTGTATTTATCGTGTTCGACGATTTCCAAATTTCTCTTTTCATACCTTTTTGATGTTTGTAAGCAGACCTAAAATTGAGTACAAAAATTTCATTGAAAGGTTTCAAATTTGGCTGGTTATAATTTGATATTGATGAAATGAAAACTTCAAAGGGAGGTAATTTGATAATTGTGGATAATTTACAGAAGCTATGTAATGCGTTTTCAGTGTGACATTTTGGGTAAGGAATATACATAAAATATTGTCTCGGACATAATTATGTATTTTTCATAGAATTGGTGTTGTTATGTCTAAAATACATGCTTTAATAAAAACGGGATAATTTCTTAAAAACAAAGCTTTTCAGATAATTCTTTATTTGGAATATTGGTGACAGTCTATCTACTTAATCATACTATCATTACTTGTTTCCTTTTTGATGTCTGGAAAAAGAAAAGGAAAAGAAAATTGGATTCATTTTATTTTGCTCCGTGTATATTGAGAGAAATGTATATTTTATGGTATTAAATGTGGAAGGAAAGGAAGGATGTAAAGAAGATAAAATATATCATTACCCTTCCCTAGTAATAAAGTGTCTTCCATAAATTATATTTAATTAATGTCGTGGATAAGATGACCCTGTTTTTTAAATTAATGTTCATGTAGAAAGTTTCGCCATTTTGCATTATGTTTTTCCAAAGGTGCGATTTATTTCTCAGAAAGTATTTTTTATGTGCTATAAATGTATTGTAATGTCCAAACGTTGGAATCGTTTTTTCTAAACTTACGTAAGAAAATAAATTATAATAATAATGTTTTTAATGAAGATACATATTAACGTTTAAAACTATATTAATATTCCTTTAAAATAATGTTGAGTATGTGCACATTTCCAAACAAGATATATGCTTGTTAGATTCTAAATACAAATTGCACAAATCACAGATTCTGAATTTAAGAAAAATATTTGTTCTTTCATTTGTAAGACACCTTTGTACTGAACGTTTCTTAAATTTAAAAAGGAGTAAGATTGCGGTTTGGTGCATCCTCCTAGAACCTGGTTTAATCCCCCAGCGAGATTCCCCGCAATGATGTTTTTAAATACAAATTGCACAGTCACAGATTCCGAATTAAAGGCAAAACCCTTTTATTCTTTATTTTTAAGACACCTTGATCTTTCTTGTCGTGCCCTTAATGGTTTATTCTCTTACTGCTCTGGCTTCTGCAAAGTCATTGAGTACCTTCGTTGTGGCTTTCTAGGCTATTGGTTTTTTGTATTATATTTACACGAGCATATTTGTGTTTTACTTATATTGCCTATTGATGCTGTCTTGTTGGTTAGAGATTAGATCATGGCGGGGATTTCTTCATTTGCACTGTCCTGTTTTAATGGGATGACAGTAGGGTAAGTGTGAGGTTTGGTGCACCCTAGAAGTGCCACTGACCGTTCCAAGGCGGTAGCCCTATTGTCAACCCTTTTTGTGTTTGTGATGTCGTTTGCATTTATTATTGCTTTTGCCTTCTTGTTTGTCTGTTTGCGTGTTTGTTTCTGTGTTTTGTGGTATACTGTCCTCCTTGAATGCTACTTTCCCTGTCCGATCTTTTTATATTTCTTTAAAAAGGGGTAAGAGTGAGACTTGGTGCATCCTAGAACCTGGTTAAATCCCCCAGCGACTTTTTTTTCTCCTAATGACCGTTCCAATCTGTCAACCATTTTATGTTTTGATGTTTCACACATTGTTACTAATTTTGATGTAATTGTTTTCGTTCGTGTGCGTGTTTTTGGTTGACTGTGTTCTGTGAATGCTACCTTTCGTGTTCGATATTTATACCTCCCTTTTTGTGTCAATAGTGGCAGTCAATGGGACCCAATATAGTTATTTATAGTTAATGCTTCTGTATTGCGAAGTGTCTATCCATTTTTTTTATGAGTTTATATTATTTTTATTTTTTCCTTGTCAGTTAAGCTGTTTAAGTGTTTCTCCTTTTGATATTTTATCGAGTAATTATTTTTTATTTCGTACCATATGATATATTTACATATGGGTTATATCTAAAATACCGAGTTATGTGGAATGTGTATAGATGACGCAGAGTGTAACCGAGGAGGTGAACTATTTAGTTTATCTATCTGTAATACTTGTTTCACTTATATTTGAACATAATATTAAAACATCTCTTAAATGTATGTTGTACGTCTTGACCTACGGTGCCATTGCGGTTGATTGCTTTTTCTATAGGATAACTTTTCTCATTTTTATATGTCAAAAGACAAAAACTAATTTAATCTCTCTCTCTCTCTATAAATATATATATAATAGTATAGTATGAGGTTATTTAACAGTGTTGAATACAATATTATTATACTGAATGTCAAACATATCTTGCAATCAGAGTGGTTGACGTTCAAAAATGTGCAACTATTAAATACGCTGATCAAGCCATGTGGCGTAAAACTGTTAACACAGTGGCATCATGTAGTTTTATTTCAAACTGTCAAAATAATGACATTTACGTTAGAAACGACTCGTTGAACGGCGTTATAAAGGCATGTCATTCACCACTCTGATTTACATAATTGGCGTCTTTTTGATGCTGCATATGGAGGAGCACGTGACATATGGAGGAGCACGTGATTAAAATGTTGGGGGTAAAAGACTGGCCGAAATGTTGGGGGTAAAAGACTGGCCATAATATCCTGTTGTTGTATTGAAATTGCTTTATAGATATTGGCGCTATGTCAAAGGTCCATATATTAGCTAACATTTACAGCTACAATGTTGAAACTGTATACAGTTGTTCAACATCATAACATGACCCAGCATATCAGGTTTCATACCTTTGTGCTGCTTTCAGCAAAAAGTATGCCCCTTTTTGAATTGAGTATATTGGTTAAGTTTTCCGTTAAGGTTCATGTTTTAGCCAGTATGTGTTTGGAAAATAGTACGACTTATTGTCACCTCTTGATCGGCGTCTGCGTATTTGGTTAAGTTTTATGTTAAGGTGCACTTCTTTCAGTAACTATAAGAGATACAGCTTTGAAACTTTGCATGAGCATGCTTATTTCCTGACTCAGGCCATGCAATAATGGTTTCCACCCAGGAAAATCTCATGATCAGCCCTACACCTATGACAAAATTCGGTGTCAAACATTCAAAAAACCAAACTGCATGATATTTTGCCACTACAAACCACTTCTTCCGAATACATGTCCATCTACCATAGGCATTTGTCATAATACACATTTCACGGATCGTATCAGCTCTTTTCGATATTTTTTTTACTTAATTCAAACTACCTCAACATTCTAAAAATCTTCATAACATTCTAGAAATATATATCACCGGCAATTAATGCAAACACTTAAATATGTTTTGATATCTTATTTTGAAAGGGCATCATTTCAACCTTATGTTTGAGAAAACCAACCACCATAAGTGAGATGACTGTGTCAACCCAGCAGAGTCTCTCAAACTGTTTTATTTTAATTTAACATCGTTTTCTCATTACAGTGCATTGGGTAGTAAATGATCACTATGGTTAAAAACGTAAATTTAAAACTAAATGAAACGTTCAAGACAGTTTCTTACTAGATTCTGCTCTCTCAGCAATATGCTAACCAAGTTTTTATGAACTATGCCTTATACTTGTGTTAATTAACTGTTGAAAATCTGCTATTTTACCTGTTTACGGAATCAATGTCCCTAAAAGTTTAAAACTCTATATCATGGATCTGTTGATGATCAGGCCTGAGCATTTTACACACAGTGTATTAAAAAAACATCTGTTCATTTTTTTATTTCATTTTAACTGTATTGTTTTTTTCATTTTGAAAACTCACATCCTGCAGGCAGTAACGGATAACTTTTCTTGATAGATGCTACACTAAGTGGGTACTTACTCAAGGAAATATGTGCCGAATCTTTGCGCTAATGTATAATTGTATGCTTATATGACCAATCTTCAAATATGGAAAGTTGCATGAAAAACAAATGCATTCGAGCTGAATAAATGAAATGTAAACATACACTGATCCGCTACTACCAATAATCCGCTACTACCGCAATCACTGTATAGTAATTTGACACAGCACTGTAAGCAGGAATAATGAACGACGCGTAAAAACAAAATCTTAAGTCTGAATTTGAAAAAAAATGTGAAAGAAAGAGTAACATCGTCGATACCTGCACAGAGAAGTAGAATGCTAAAGCAAATGTTGTGGTTACTATCTTATCGAACTACAAGCTTACCAAATCTGAAAAACTACTCCCAGCTAAAGGACTGACATTTATTCCAGACGTTCAGCTACTTCAATATAACAAAGATATTATCAGCAGATAAATGACCTGACATAGTTGCGCTAAATAAAGGCGATTACACAGAGATGATCTATAACGAAATGGAAGACAAGGAATGCTATTCAGAAGATAACGAGGAACCCACAAAGGAATCCTACAAGGCAGAAAAAGAAAGACATGCCTACAGAATTTTAAACTAGAATGAATCCACGTTTTATTCACACAGGTCACTTCCCCCCGTCCACCACAGCCCCACAGTGCATACAATGTAATCCCTTCATCAAAATGTTCATTTGAGAATAATTTTGAAATAAATTGACCCCCTGTTACACTCCACCACCACCTACCTCCTCCAACCCGAACCCCAGGGAAGACGTCCGAGTTTTAAATAATAAATCATTTGACATGCTGTGTATCTCTTTATTAGATGACTATTACACCAATTAATGTGCAAAAGTATGAAAAAATAACACAGTAATTTCATTATTAGTGTATTTGATGCCCCTTCCTCCAGGCCCAACTATAACATAGGAGGAAACAAATGGATACAGTGTAATCCCATCATCATGTTTCATTTGAAATATAATTATAAAACAAAAAATCCAAATCCCCCAGCACACATACCTCGCCCAAGATATGCATATCGATTCAGCGTCAAAATCCACATTGTATTACAGGATTCAAATTTTACCTTTTTCGCTGATAGCTTTCAGTGGGGGCATCCGTGTCTCATGGACATATTTCTAGTTTGTTTTAATATAAACACACATAAGTGTGAATATGTTAAAGACGTCACACTTTGATTTCTTTAATCTGTTTCATCAGATCTTGCACATATTGTTCGATTTTTAAATGGTTCTGTTTATACGTTTTCATTTGCATGCCTTATTTCATGCATGTGGGTTTAACTTTTCTAGCTTGTAATAATGTCAGGGCTTTCTTTACTAACGCCCCCATTGATAAGTATAATTTGTGGACTTGTACTGATGTTTGCAGAGCCTTATCTTTTCTTCTGGATAACATCTTTATAAGATACGGTAAAATTATTTACCGCCAGGTTGTTGGTATTCCTATGGGTACTAATTGTGCGCCACTTGTTGCAGATTTGTTTTTATACTGCTATGAAAGAGATTTTATGTTGAGTTTGTCACCTGATAGCCAGGGTGAAATTATTGATGCCTTTAATAATACTTCTCGGTATCTTGATGACATACTCAATATTGATAATCCGTTCTTTGCTCATATGGTTACTAATATTTATCCACCAGAGCTCACGTTGAATAAAGCCAACAGTTCGGATACAGTAGCAGCATTTCTCGATCTTCATCTCTTGATTTCGAATGATTGTATTCATACTAAAATCTATGATTAGAGAGATGATTTTAATTTTAACATCGTTAACTATCCACACCTGGATGGAGATGTACCTCGTGCTACCTCATACGGGGTGTATATCTCCCAGCTCATTCGATTTGCTAGAGCGTGTAATGATGTTATAGACTTCAATGATCGAAATCAAGTTATTACAAGTAAACTTCTTCAGCAGGGTTTTCGTTATCACACAAACTACGTAGATCTTTCTCTAAATTCTACACGCCGTAACGAGGGCCTGCTGGAAAAGTACAAATCCAACCTTAAGACACTTCTGCGACTAGGCATATCACAACCCTCATTTTATGGAGATGTGGTCTATAAACTTCGAAAGTTAAAGGGGTCTGACGGGTTTCCTGACCGCTTTACAAATTTAATCAGGAAGTTCGTCAGAAAAGGATATAACCCTTTGCTTTTACAGCGCACTGCATGTTTAGTGATTAACCCTTCTACAGTCAGTCATTACGCTTCACATTTCACTTGTGCGATGACTGACTACCTCTTGGGACTCTATGATTGTACCTACTGAAACCCCAACTAAGGGAGGTGGGTGCATGAGCTTTCGTCCCTCGGGTTTCTGGTCGTATCCTAGATTGGGTTTCTCTTTAGCTGCAACTACTATGGTTGTTCAGTACGATTCTGGATACACCCTGAGATGTTTATTATTTTGTATGTGTTTCTTAGTTATTTTCTCAGGATGTGCACTTTATTGTTAGAGAATTCTTTTTGATGGGATGTAGTTTTGTTTACACTGTCTTGTCTATTTGGGCGTTGAAGACAGGATAATATCGAGGATAATATCGAGGATTGTGCGCAATTATAAGAAATATAAAAAGATCGGACAGGGAAAGTAGCATTCAAGGAGGACAGTCAACCACGAAAACACAGAAACAAAACACGCAACAGACAAACAAGAATGCAAAAGCAATAATAAATGCAAACGACATCACAAACACAAAAAGGGTTGACAATAGGGCTACCGCCTTGGAACGGTCAGTGGCAAAGTAGGCCACTGGGGTTTAAACCGGTTCTAGGGTGCACCAAACCTCACACTTACCCTACTGTCATCCCATTAAAACAGTACAGTGTAAATAAAGAAATCCCATACTGTTTGCAGTACAGTGTGGACTTACGATGCCATTGCGCTCGGACGCTGTGGTTTCTATAGGAACCTATATCTCATTTTTTAAAGCTCTGCTTTGATATTGCAGCCGTTTTTCTTGTTGTTTGATTTGTCAAGCTGTTCTAAATTAATAATGAAATGGTCAATATTTTTAAAACTGTTTATTGATTTTCATATATAAATACATTCCAGTTCAATTTATTAATTAGAAGATTAATTTTCTGCTTTTCTTTCTGTTGGTTTAATTTATATAGTTTAATTTTACATAAAAAAAATATATATTTGCCTACGTACCGACCCAAAATTTGAAAATAAGGTCGGGAAAGGGCAAACATAAATATTTTGTATGGCATTTGACATTTACTATCGGCGGTTAAATCCGCATGAATGCCGAACAAAAATATGATTCAGGTTAATGGAGTATCATCCCTAGGACTT